>JAJIRX010000160.1:0-490040 GCA_023853785.1 Psilocybe azurescens | reverse complement strand
CGGCGTAAACTGTAGTGGGCCTTGAAATGAGAAGTGATGCTCCATGGAGGATATCCGTGTCACGCTCACTGGGGACTTTGTCGGTGGGTACTCTGTACCCATCGTACGTGAGTTGAACACCAAGGACCTTAACACGAAGGCCTTGGCGAGAGAGGACATCTGAAAACAAGTCCTTGAATAGAGTGGAGAGATTAGCGTCTTTTGCATGATCTCCCACATCGGCGAGCAACTGGCATCTAGAGGGGCTGTGTGCAGTGTGGTCTGGGATCTTCCTACCCTTGCGGGAGGGAGGCCTAGATGGAGGAGCAGCTGGCGAAGCTGGCTGCTTGATGGGGGCGGCCTTGCGAAGCGGTGTCCGGCGTAAGAATGGGGAGCCGGGCGCGCAGGGCGTGAGGAGGAAGGGGGCACCGGGGGGCCTCTGATTTGGGACCACAGGCTTCTTGGCCAGTGGATGGGGTTGAGGAGGAGCAGAGGTAGAGGCAGGATTGTCAGCCCAACCTTTCCCTTTGTCCTGCTGTGCTCGGATAGGAGGCCTGGCCGGCGCATTCCCTCGAGAGAACGTGCGGGCTCAGCCAGTGTCATAACAATGTCATCATCTCCAGCTCCGCCGTGGTCAGACCAAGCAGGGGGGGGAGGAGAGGCGGAGATGGTCTGGAGAGTTCTGACCGATGGTCAAAGGCCGTCGAATAGTGTCGTCTTCTGCAGTGAATAACTCTGCAACCGCACGGATTGGGAGGATGTTTTTGGGAGTGGGAGTAGTACCCAAGTCCCCATTGAAGGTCTCGTGGGTGAAATCAACCACCGCTTGAGCCAGGGACTCGGATGCCCCCATAGGGGATGAATGAAGATCAATGTGTGAGGAATTGACATACCCCACGATCGTTCTGAGTGCCCCAATAATCCTTTGACTATCTTCTACCACGTTGGAATCTCCATAACTGAGTGATAGGTAAGAGGGGGTCGTCCATATCTTCGTCCTCAGACCTCGCGGGCGACGGAGCGTCGGGGGGCTGGGCGGTGTTGTCCCTGGCAGTAACCGTGGGAGTGCAATGATGAGAACTCTGCCTCGATGACGTGGCAGAATGACTGGGTTGGGCGGTGTGTGCCCCATGTGAAGCAGGGACTGGGCCTTGACTATAGGTCTCGAACAGCGGGAGGCGCTTCGCTGTTTGAGCCGGGGATACAGTCAATGAAGGTTGAGCTGCGGATGCAGTCAATGAAGGTTGAGCTGCGGATGGTTTGACTCTGGAGGTCGCCATCTGGAAAGGGGACGGTGGCCTTGTGGGTTGCTGTTTAGGCGGCATAGCTGTGGAGACCCAAGCTAATACTGCCTGTGGTGGTAATGCTGGGGGTGGTTACCCAAGTAGATCTTTGTTGAGAACGTTGTTGACGATGAGCAAGTTTTTCTCACGGTGGCTATGTGGCAGTACCGAAACAAGAAAGGATGAAGATAGCTTGTTCTGAGATAATGAACTTCTTGGTGACTGGATTGTAAAACTGCCAACCCTTGTACCCAGATGGATACCCAACAAAGATACACTTCTCTGTGTGTGATTGCAGCGATTTCCGCTTGTCTCACTGTATATAGACATAGGCAGTGCACCCAAACACCTGGAAATGGCTAATGTCGGGTTTCTTCTTGTACCAAGCAGTATAGGCCGTTGTAGCTGGCAGAGGCGCAGTAGGGAGCCGATTCCACACATGGACATAAGCAGAGACAGCCAGGACCCAAAACGACGGCAGGGAGATTGGATTCATCTAACATAGCAGTAGCATGGTCAGAAATGGTGTGATTTGCACGCTCTGCAATTCCATTCTGCTGGGGCCTGTTCCTGGTGCTGTGACGTCGTACAATGCCGCACTGATCAGTGAATTTGATAAAAGCAGCTGACATATATTCCTCAGCCTTGTCATCTTGAATAGCCTTGATTTTAGCGTTCAGCTGGTTCTCTGCATACACTTTGAACATCTTAAAAGCGTCAAAAGCGTCGCTCTTTTGCTTTAAGAACAGTACAGCATGCAGCTTGGTACAGTCATCAAGGAAAGTAATCCAATAGCGATATCCCTCTGGACTGGCAACAGGGAGAGGTCCATGAAGGTCAGAATGGATGAGCTCAAGTGGTTCAAGTGATTCTCTTGTGGAGCTGGGAAATGGTGCAGATGTCATTTTGCCTGATAAACATGCCTCGCATATCGGATCGGGCTGATCTTTGGAGGTAACGACGAGACCAAACACGAGATCGCCGTGTATCAATTGCTTGATTGTAGCATGACTGTGATGCAGCGCAACGGCGATGCCAAAGATTGATGTCCATTGGGAGAGTTGAAGCTGCGCTTGCACATTCCGAAATTGGCTCAGTGGATGCATCTAGAATGCCACAATTTTGCAAGGTGACTGTAGCCGTGAAGAGCGTCGTTCCATCGCATTTAAAGAACATGGTGGTCTCATTCACTTCCATGTAGATGCCTTTGTGTTTGGTAAAGTATAAACAAGCCAATAGATTGTTGCGCAGCAGGGGACATGCAAAACTTCGTGTAAGCTCTACAGAACACGATTCCTGACCCTGTATCACTGGATTGATCATCACACTCCCAAAACCAGCTGAATAGACAATGGTGTTGTCTGCTAACTTGACTGGGACAATGTAGGGGCGTGTAATTGCGTATCCATGCGCAATGCGGTGTCATATGACTACTGGCACCTGTGTCTACGAGCCAATTGAAGTTAGCATCGCTGTGGGAGGTGTTTGAAGCGGATGTAGACAGTGCACTTGCATTTCCAGCAAATTCTGGCTTGGGATCCTTCTCAGTGGTCTCCTGCGCTTTCCTGGCCTTCTGACCTCTGTTCTTGTACCTGGTGCGGACGCTTTCCTTCGCTTTCTCTTGAAAGTCGATATATCGGCTGCATTCAGCTTGCATGTGGTTGTTCATGCCGCAAAACGTGCAGAGAGCGCCCAGGGGGCGCAGGGGTGCGAGATGATGATGCTGCAAGCGCAGAGGCGATGCTGGGAGTGGCAGAAGCGCGATGGCGACGTTGGGACTCTTCTGTGACAAAGGCCTGTTGAATGGTAGCCTTTTCAAGCTTGTCCATGAGCAATAGAGACGAAGCAAAGCCACTGAACTCGTCAGGAAGTGCCCTAATGAGTGTCATGCTTGCCAGCTCATCATCTAGATTGGTGAGAGTGAAGTCCTTAGGCCGAAGATCTTGAATCCTGTGAATGGCAGTGTCCACTCTGTTCATCAGGGACTGCAGAGATTCGTCCTCCTGCTTCCTGATTGAGAATAGGTCATCATAGGGCGTTGAAGCGTGCACCAGGTCGCTTCTGGAGGTGTACCAAAGTGAGGGCAGCCCACATAGCGACTGGATCATCCGAAATAGAGGCAAAATGAATCTTCTGATTCTCTTCAACAGCTAGATAGATGTACCCAGCTGCCTTGTCTGATTTGGTGTTCCAAGCGTCGAGTGCGGCCTCCTCAGTGTCCTTGGGTGGTGACGACTGCCTAGGGGCCTTGGATTGGCCGGAAACGATGCGCCAAACGCCCTGGGCACGAAGCCAAGCTTGCATTTCACCACACCAAGATGGGTAGTTGGAAGCATTCAGTTTTTCAAAATTGGGCAGGGATGAAGAAGACATGATTGCACGAGATAGGAGTGATGCGACGTGGTGGTAGTGAGCAGAGACGTGCGGGAACGTGTGCGGAATGTTGTGACGTGATGAGGTGGCAGTACAAGCACGGGCGCTGGCCTGTGCGAGCAAAAACACCGAATAGTGTGGAAATGAAAAGTTGAGACTTTTGTTTGAAATTGAGTTTAAAGCGCAATGCGCGGGGCCCATAATCTGTTAAAGGTGGCGAGTTTGGAAACGTGCGAGAAACCTGTTGTCCGAAGTTTTGTGGTCACACTGTATCAGACAGAGTGGCAATGAGGGCCTGAAGTCCAAAGTGAGTAACTGAGTGTATTGAGACTGAACTATGCCATCTACTTGCCTCAAGTCCGAAGTGAGTGACTAAGGAGTTCAAGCGGTGTACTACAGCTACATAGGTGTCTGTCATGTGATCCCATCAGTCTGAGTCTGAAATATCAATTCTAACATGTACGATGTCACAGCACCAGGAACAGGCCCCAGCAGAATGGAGTTGCAGAGCATGCAAATCGCACCATTTCTGACCATGCTACTGCTATGTTAGATGAATCCAATCTACCTGCATCGTTTTGGGTCCTGGCTGTCTCTGCTTATGTCCATGTGTGGAATCGGCTCCCTACTAGCGCCTCTGCCTGCTACAACACCCTATACTGCTTGGTGCAAGAAGAAACCCGATATTACTCATTTCCGGGTTTTTGGGTACACTGCTTATGTCTATATACAGCGAGACAAGCACAAATCGCTGGAATTGCACACAGAGAAGTGTATCTTTGTTGGGTATCCATCTGGGTACAAGGGTTGGCAGTTTTACAATCCAGTCACCAAGAAGTTCATTATCTCAGAACAAGCTATTTTCGATGAAAGGAGCTTTCCAGGCCTCAAACGGACGTCTCCAGTGAGCCTGACTCCTGTTGGCACTCCTGTGACCTTCCCAGATGTACCAGATTCCGGGGGGATGACAACTTCACTCCTGAGCCAGAAATTGCGCCAAACAACCCAAATGTGATACCACAGCCTCAGCTCGCACCCAATGACGTTCCTGCCGCGTTTCAGCTGCCAGTCGCACCGCCTCTGCCAGATAACGCACAAATCATCCCAATCGTCCCAGAACATGCTCAGCCGCACCCTGCACCCGTACAAGCTCCAATACGCGCTCCTTGCGTTCTTCATCCACCTAAGGGCACAATTGAGCTGTCTTGCCGCTCTACACGTGCCCCAAAGCCCCTAGTGAATGGTGGAAGGTTGCACCTGCTCCTTCTTCTGCTGCGGACGATGACGAGTCAAATCTGTCTCTAGATGATGATATGGATGAAGTTCAATTTGCAGGAGCTGCTTTGACATCTGACCCACACAACTACAAGCAGGCCATGAAGAGCGATGATTCTGAGCGATGGAGCAAAGCAGCACTCGCTGAATACAACACCTTGCTTCAAAACTGCACATGGGATATTGTGGACCTCCCACAAGGTGAAAAGTCTATTGGCTCTAGCTGGGTATTTCGCATTAAACGCAATTCAGACGGCTCCATTCAACGCTACAAGGCTCAAATCGTTGCCCAAGGCTGCTCGCAACGTCCCAGATGCGACTATCATGAAGTGCATGCACCTACACCTCGCCCTCGCGACGATATCGCACTACATTTGCTATAGCTGCTGCTGAGGACCTAGAACTGCGCTCTGTTGATATCTCAGCTGCTTTCACCAATGGAGACTTAGATGAGTACATCTATGAAGCAGCCTGACGGCTTCCATGAGTGTTAGAATTGATATTTCAGACTCAGACTGATGGGATCACATGACCGACACCTATGTAGCTGTAGCACACCGCTTGAACTCCTTAGTTACTCACTTCAGACTTGAGGCAAGTAGATAGCTTAGTTCAGTCTCAATACACTCAGTTACTCACTTTGGACTTCAGGCCCTCATTGCCACTCTGTCTGATACAGTGTGACCACAAAACTTCGGACAACAGGTGTCTCACACGTTTCCGAACTCGCCACCTTTAACAGGTTATAGGCTCTGCGCACATTGCGCTTTAAACTCAATTTCATCGAAAAGTCTCAACTTTTCATTTCCACACTCTTCGTGTTTTCGCTCGCGACTGGCCACGCCCGTGCTTGTACTGCCACCTCATCACATCACAACATTCCGCAAACGTTCCCACACGTCTCTGCTCACTACCACCACGTCACATCACTCCTATCTCGTGCAATCATATCTTCTTCATCCCTGCCCAATTTTGCAAAACTGAATGCTTCCAACTACCCATCTTGGTGTGGTGAAATGCAAGCTTGGCTTCGTGCCCAGGGCGTTTGGTGCATTGTTTCCGGTCAATCCAAGGCCCCTAGGCAGTCGTCACCAGTACTTTACAGTGCCCCACAGGTACCGGTCGGAACTGCTCGGACCCAGTCAGAACCGATTGAAACCAGTCGGAATCCACTTGGACCCACTCGGAACTGGTCAGAATCCAGTCAGAATTTCTCATAATGTACTTAATCAGTGTATAATACAATGCTTAGTCAGCATTACATAATAATTACTTACATAAGCTTATAAATAATGTATTCAAATCACATGATATTGTATGCTTAGTCAGTATTACATAATATTTCTTACATAAGCTTTATAAGTAATCCATTTAGGTCACATGATATTTGTAATAAATGCGAAATTATAAAATACACTCAACAGGAATTGAACCAACAGCTTTATACATATTAGTTCTATACACACATTACCAACTACACTATTATGGCTTGTAGTATTATCAACATTTTATGAATTATATACCATTCTTTATAACACCCAATAATATATTCTGGCACTTCCTCTGAAGCTATACCCACATATTATATATCAAAATGATCAGAAAATTGAGGGCAATGCATCTGCAATTACACCATCATCTGAATATTATGTCAGCATGTTCAATATACAAAATACTGTAAATTTGAATATATATAGATATTGTAAACTACTTTTTGCAACAAAATAGCACTCTGTTAGCTATATATTGATAGTGTTGCACTAATAGAAATTAATGGAATACAAAGATTAATTTTATTCAAAACATTTAGATTATATAAGCACAGATTTATATGAAAAATAGTACCAGAAAATTTTAAATTTTATATAACTATTACATAAACATATTCTCCTCAATTTTACAATTCTAACAATACCAAATTTGTCACAAACTGTTGAAATCTATGTATACTTTTTGTGTTATTACTTGCTGAGCTGTAAATAGTATGCTAACATAATATAGTTCCGCTTGGTACCACTCGGATTCCACTCGGAATTGGGTCTAATTGGGTTTCAAATTTGATAAATTCCACTGGGATTCCAGTCAGATTCCGGTTGGATTCTGATTGGATTTTGGTTGGACTTGTTAACAGTGGAACCGGTCGGTACCGGTGGTTCAGATCGGAATCCAGTCGGAATCCGGTCGGAAAATTTTGGACATTTTCCTGCTAATTTGGCAGGGACACTGCCAAATAAAATTCCAATCGGTACCTGTGGGGAGTGTAAAGACCTCGCTCTGCGGGGCGAGACCCCAGAATCAGCAGAGATCAATAAAATGGTAGCGAGTGGGATATGATCTGACTCACCCATGGTGTTGTGTACCCGGGTGATCTGCGCCCGTCAGGGTCTGGTCCGGTTGCACAAATACCAAGTCAATCACTATTGAGCGAAAGCCTTGGATGCAAGGGTAGAAGGTTGGCCCCGGGTTCACAAAAGGAGCCCGTTGCAGACCTAATTCTGCCGCCGTGTTGAGGAGTTGAGTGGCAACTCCTGGGTGGCCATGATGGCCTCCATCCCATTCCTGGGAGTGGATGTTAAAGTCACCCCCATATAAATGAAGGGTGGAGGTGAGGCCGCCTCCTCCGCAAGGAGGAGAGCAGCGGTATGGGTTTCGTCTGAATAGACGTTCATCAGATTATAGCTCTGTCTGTTCGCAAACAGGCTGAGGATAAGAACGTCACGATGATCAATAAGATCACCACACATGGATGGGCAAAACTCTTTCAAGCAGTTCGACACATAGACCATAACTCTTGGGCAAGTATCGGGTTTGGGATTGCGTACCATAGGCAACCAGGCTGGGTGCAATAGGGCGCCAATGACATCATTGCCAGTCTTACGAGAAGTGGATGGTGCAGTGCGTACAAACCTCCAAGGAGGTTCTTGGATAAAAACAATATTGTATGCTAATACAAAATGTTTGAGTATAGTTTCTACGCTTAGGCTGGACTTTGCACAATTGAAACTCAAAATTCTAACTGGAAGATCCTGGACGGTATGACTCATCCTAATGACTGCTGGTTAGGGAGGATCGGTGCGCAAAAGAATTCCCTTGTACCTGACGATATTTCTCGATGTGCCAAAGTTGATTGAATCTGTGACTCCAGAACACGCAAGAGCACTCATGGGCACCGTGATTCTTTCCGCAATTTGGGCAGCAAGGGAGGTGAGGGCAAGGTTCCCTGGCAGGCGTGGAGGTGTCTGCGGAGGGTCTGCCTTTGGATTGCCTTTGCAGCAGCCTGCAACAGCACAGTGCTCCTCCAACTTGTGAGGACCAGAGCAACGTGGACATTTGGCAGCCACCATGTGACAGCGGCCAATGGGATGACCCCACTTCCAACACCGAGTGCAGAGGGGGACGCCAGAGCTCTTTGTACTAGAATGTATCCAGAGGCGACCCCTGAACATGAACTGTTTGTCGACGAGCTGGCGAGCGCAGGCACCAGATGCGGTGCCCCAGATATCAAAGAAAGCAGTGGCGGTAGTGCTTGCCTTGGAGGTGCAGACTACGCAGGGATCCCCGCATAGGATGTGCGATGAAGTCCAAATGGGTGAGACTTTGAGTGCCGAAGCAACCTCTTCCCGTTCAGTGAGATGGTCCAGGTCGTAGTGAGTACCTTGGAACTGAGGAATGTCAACAATTTGTAAGAACAATTTGGACATGGCCATGCCGACCCACAGCGTGAACTTGTAGTGGGTCTTGAAATGAGCAGTGACCATGCCATGGAGAATATCCATATCACGCTTCGCTGGGAACTTTGTCGGTGGGTACAGAGTACCCATTGTATGCTAATTGAACACCACGGACCTTAACGCAAAGGCCCTGGCGGTGGAGGATGTCTGAAGACAAGTCCTTGAACAGGGTGGTGAGATTAGCGTCTTTCGCATGATCTCCCGCATTGATGAGCAACTGGCGCCTCGAGGGGCCATGTGCGGTGTAGTCCAGAATCCTTCTACCCTTCGCGGCGGGGGGGATAGAACAGAGGGGCAGCCAGTGGAGCTGGCTGCTGGACTTGTGCCTTCTTTCAAGCAGCTTCAGCATAGGAACGTTGGGCCAGACGCACAGGGCAGGTAGAGGAGGGAGGCACTGGGGGGGCCTCTGATTGGGCACAACCGGTTTCTTGGCTGGAGGGCGGGGTTGAGGAGGAGCAGGGGGAGGAGGGGGAGGCTTGTCAGCCTGACCTTTCCCTTTGTCCTGCTGTGCTCGGACAGGAGGCCTGGCCTGCGCGCTCCTACAAGAGGAGCAAACCAGTTCAGCTGGGGTCATAACAATGTTGTCATCACCAGCCCCACCGTGATCAGACCAAGCGGGAGGGGAGGAGATGCAGAGAGGGTCTGGAGAAGCGCAACCAATGGCTAATGGCCCTCAAATAGTGTCGTCTTCTGCAGTGAATAACTCTGCAACCGCATGGATTGGGAGGATGTTATCGGGAGTGGGCGTGGTGCCCAAGTCCCCGTTAATGACATCACGGGTGAAATCAACCACCGCTTGAGCCAGGGATGCCCCCATAGGGGATGAATAAAGGTCGATGTGTGTGGAATTGACATACCCCACAATTGTCCTGAGTGCTCCTATTATCCTATGGCTAGCTTCTACCACATCAGCGTTGCCATAACTGAGTAATAGATATGCAGGGGAGTCTTCCATATCTTTGTCCTCAGTCCTTGCCGGCAAAGGAGTGTCAGAGGGCTGGGCAGTGTTGTCCCTGGCAGTAACCGTGGGAGTGCAATGATGAGATGACTGCCTCAACGATGTGGCAGAGCGACTAGGTTGGGCGGTGCATGCCCCACTTGAAGCAGGGACTGGGCCTTGACTATAGGTGTCTCAAACAGCAGGAGCGCTTCGCTGTTTGAGCTGGGGATGCAGTCAACAAAGGTTGAGCTGCAGATGATCTCGCTGAGGAGGCAGTCGTCCGAAGGGGGATGGCAGCCTTGTGGGTTGCTGTTTAGGTGGCATAGCTTGGTTGAACCAAGCTAGTACTACCAATGGTGGTGCTGCTGGGGTGTACTTTACCTCCACCCAGGTATTCCATATGGAGTCCACCAACTCCATATAAAAGTGGTGGACTCCACATGGACTCCACCTGGAACATATGTAAATGTTCAAAAATTAACTTTGATAGGTGGAGTTCAGGTGGATTCCAGCTGGACTCCAGATGGAGCCTCCGCTTTAAATGGCTGGTACACCAGCCAAAAAAAGAGTTACCAAACTCCATGTGGACTCCACCAACTCCGGCATGGAGTTGGTGGACTCCACATGGAATACCTGGGTGGGGGTAAAGACCTGCTGGGGGTGGTCACCCAAGTAAAGCTTTGTGTAGAACATTTGCGATGATGAGCAGAAATTTCTCACAGTGGATACGTGGCAGTACTGGAACAAGAAAGGATGGATATTTGGGGTCCTGGAACAAGACATTCCAGGAAGCGCCCGTGAGAGAGGGCAGCCTGCATGCACAGGCTGTTGAATGATGTAGCTGGGTGTGGGCCCAGTGCGACTTTGAGTTTGGTTGCATACTCGTGTGCTTTGTAGTGCAGGTCCCACTCCAGGTGCAAGGGGACGTACACAAAAAAAATTGACTGGACATGCTTGCGGTGTTAAAGGTGGCGAGTTCAGAAATATGCGAGACACCTGTGGTCCAAGTTTTGTGGTCACACTGTATCTGACAGAGTGGCAATGAGGGCCTGAAGTCCGAAGTGAGTAACTGAGTGTATTGGGACTGAACTAAGCTATCTACTTGCCTGAAGTCCAAAGTGAGTAACTAAGGAGTTCAAGCGGTGTACTACAGCTACATAGGTGTCTGTCATGTGATCCCATCAGTCTGAGTCTGAAATATCAATTCTAACATCCCCCGTGATCTGAACAGTCTCAGAAATAAAAAGAATGAAATATACCCTAAACATAAATCCCCATCTCCTCTCTGCAAAACTCAACCTTAGCAGCAGGCAGAGCCTTGGTAAGAATGTCTGTAACTTGCACATCAGTTGAAACAAACATAGAGTCAATCATCTTGTCATTTACTGCATTGCGCAGCCAGTAGAAGCGCAGGTCCAGGTGCTTCATGCGTCTATGGTGTTCAGGATTCTTGGAGACGCTGATCGCAGATTGGTTGTCAATGTGAAGAGTGGAAGGCTTGTCAATGTGGTAGCCAAATTTGCACAGAATTTTGTGCATCCATGCTATCTCCTTGCCTGCTTCAACAGCTGCAATGAACTCTGCTTCAGTGGTAGAAAGCGCAACAATTCCTTGCAATTTGCTGCTCCAGCCAACCGCACCACCAGCCATAATGGTCACATAACCACCCGTAGAGCGTCCAGTGTCTTTGCAATCGCCATGAGATGCATTGCAGTAGGTGCTGAACATATCTAGACCCAGCTCGCCAGAGTAGTGCAGCTTGTGCTCAAGCGTACCCTTCAAATAGCACAATAGATGTTTGACTGCTGCCCAGTGTTTTGGACCAGAATTGCTGTTAAAGCGTGTTGAAGGTGGCAAGTTTGGAAACGTGCGAGACACCTGTGGTCTGAGTTTTGTGGTCACACTGTATCAGACAGAGTGGCAATGAGGGCCCAAAGTCCATCCTTTCTTGTTCTGGTACTGCCACGTATCTACCATGAGAAATTTCTGCTCATCGTCACAAATGTTCTACACAAAGCTTTACTTGGGTAACCACCCTCAGCAGACCACCATTGGTAGTATTAGCCTAGCTCTCATCTAGCTTTGCCACCTAAACAGCAACCCACAAGGCCACCGTCCCCTTTTGGACGACTGCCTCCTCAACCAGATCATCCCCAGCTCAAACTGCGAGCACTCCCGCTGTTCAAGATATCTATAGTCAAGGCCCAGTCCCTGCTTTGCATGGGGCATGCACCGCCCAACCCAGCTGCTCTGCCACATCGTCGAGGCAGTCATCTCATCATCGCACTCCCACGGTTACTGCCAGGGACAACACCACCCAGCCCTCCAACGCTCCGTTGCCTGTGAGGTCTGAGGACAAAGATATGGACAACCCCCACTTACCTATCACTCAGTTACGGAGATTCTGACGTGGTAGAAGATAGTCAAAGGATTATGGGGGCACTCAGGACAATTTTGGGGTATGTCAATTTCTCACACATCGACCTTCATTCCTCCCCTGTTGGGGCTTCCCTGGCTCAAGTGGTGGTTGATTTCACCTGTGATGCCATTAATGGGGACCTGGGTACCACATCCACTCCCAATAACATCCTCCCAATCCGTGTGGTTGTGGAGATATTTGCTGCGGAAGACAACACTATTCGAAGGCTGTTGGCCATTGGTTGCGCTTCTCCAGACCCTCTCCACATCTTCTCCCCTCCCGCTTGGTCTGACCACGGCGGGGCTGGTGATAACAACATTGTTATGACCCTGGCTGAACCGGTTTGCTCCTCTCATAGGAGCGCGCAGGCCAGGCCTCCTGTCTGAGCACAGCAGGACAAAGGGAAAGGTCAGGCTGACAAGCCTCCTCCTCCTCCTCCCCCTGCTCTCCCCCAACCCCGCCCTCTGGCCAAGAAACCGGTTGTGCCCAATCAGAGGCCCTCTCCAGTGCCTCCCTCTTCTACCCGCCCTGTGCGTTCTGCTCCGTGTTCTTACAGAGAGGCCGCTCACAAAAAGGCGCATGTTCAGCAGCCAGCTCTGCTGGCTGCCCTCTGTCCCGTCCCCCATCCCGCAAGGGTAGGAGGATTCTGGACTACACCGCACATGGCCCCTCCTGGTGCCAGACGCTCATCGATGTGGGAGATCATGCAAAGACACAAATCTCACCACTCTGTTCAAGGACCTATCTTCAGATGTCCTCCACCACCAGGGCCTTTGCGTTAAGGTCCTCGGTGTTCAAGTTGCATACAATGGGTACTCTGTACCCACCAACAAAGTCCCCAGCAAGCGCGACAGGGACATTCTTCATGGCATGGTCACTGCTCATTTCAAGACCCACTACAAGTTCACGCTGTGGGTCGGCATGCCCATGTCCAAATTGTTCTTACAAATTGTTGACGTTCCTCGGTTCCAAGGTACTCACTATGAGAGGTCTTTCCTTTCCCCACACAATCCATATGGACTCCAGTGGACTCCAGTGGACTCCAGTGGACTCCAGTGGACTCTCTGTCCAGCCAAACTGGCTGACAGATTGTCCAGTCCACTGGACTGGAACTGGACTGCAGTCCACTGGAGTCCACTGGACTTGCACTGGACTCCTGCCAAATTTTCAGTCCAGTCTCAGTCCAGTGGATTATGAGTCCAGTCAAGTCCACTGGAATCCACTGGATGCAATAATTAACACAATATCCAAAGTGTGATCATTAGTTATTAATATTAATTGCAAAAAATAAAAGAGTAAAATCAATGGAAATAAACTCTATGAAATAACAATTAAATGAAACAATAGTTAAATATACATGGGAGCAAAGCCTCCCTATGGATACATTTTTGTATTTTGTTCAGTCCGGCGGGGTGAGAATTTCACAGGCACATGTGACACACACACGTGCCCAGCATCAGCCAATCGGCATGACAATGATCAAATGGATGACCCCAACCTTTCTTCCGACTACCACCACCACCACCTCGTCGATTGGAGCCAGGCGACAGCCAACCCGACACAACAGAGGATGACGACAGTCGCAATGGCCACGCCAACGACAACGACAACGACAGCAACAACGAGGACCCAGACAAGGATGACCGCAAACACAACGACAAGGACCGGGACGAGGACGTAGGTGAGGACCTGGACATAGGCGAGGACGACCCGGACAAGGACAAGGGCAAGGGCAAGGGCAAGGGTGGCTACGATGAGGATGAGGGCAGCAGCAGCAACGGCGATGAGGACAACAGCGACAGGTACGGACAGGTACAAGGATGGTGAGGATGGACAACGGCGACAAGGACAGGGACAACAGCTGCAACAGCAACGAGGACAGACAACGGCCACAAGAACAGGGACTAGGATGGGGACGACAGCTGCGACAGCGATGAGGACAGACAGGGACGACAGGGACAAGGACAAGGACAAGGACAGGGACAATGGCTGCGACAACAACAACGACAGGGACGGCGGCTGCGACAGCAATGAGGACAGTTACAGCAACAGCAACAGGTACGGACACGTACAACAACAGCGGCTATGACAACAACAACAATGTGGACGACAGCTGACGGGTACGAGGACAACACGGATGATGCGCACAAAGGCGACGATGATGAGAACGGAGACAATGGCTGCCACAGCAATGAGGGCAATGGGTACGAGGACAGCAAGGATGGCGGCTGTGAGGCTGCAACAGCGATGAGGATGCTGAAAGGGTGTAAACCATTCTGAGCTTACAATTCATAGTGAGATACAGAGGCCCTTATTTTTGCGATTGTTATCTGTAATAAACTAGTACATTATACTAGTGAAGGGTAGGAGATACAGCCAGACTATTAGGCTTTGAGGCTTTACTTCCTAGTGGGCCAACAAGAGTAATAGACCTTACAAACTAACTAAGGTGTAGTGTGGCCTATTAATCAGTGCTACGAATCAAAGACTACCTTTAGTTTCCTACACAGCTATCAAAGCAACCCTAACCAAGCATCCAAAGTGATCGCCCACTCCATTGATCATGCTATTAGTCCCATGCAAAGAAGAAACTCTTAAGAAATGACCTTGGCTCTTACAAGGGGTAACACCCACCAGTGTCTTACCAAGTGATCGCCAAGTGATGAAAACCTTATTAATTAGCAAAAGCAATCACCATGTCCAGGCCTCACAAGGCTGTTCACTAAATTAGGTGATCAACTGCTTGGGGATCAGGCATCACTGCACCACACGGGTGATCGCCCTATGGACCGAATGTATTGGCAATTGAAATCTTGTGTACAACTCAGCATATGGCAGTCTACTAGATCCGACTATAAAAACTTGTAATTTGCAATGCAGCCAGTGATTGCCACACAATACTAGAGGTAACTTTCCTCATGATAAAGGGCACCTGCTGTTCCAGAAGGTCCTAAACCAATAGCAACTGTGCTTGGGAACCTTGGTAGGGTTTCCTAGAAAATATGCCCCTAGCAATCTAGTCCCGACATGCCTTAGCCGCAAGCCATCTGATAAAATAAGTCGGGTGATCACTACCCAAGAAGGCACTGCCGCATGGACAACAATGTTATCTTCAAATAAGCGCCATAGCCCAGGCAAACTAGTACTTTCCACTATTATAATTGGTGCAGCAAAGGCTAGGCAGCACGCAGTCCATTTCCTTCCTTTTCTCTTAGTCTCTTTCAATTATCACAAGCCAAAGTATCTATTTAGCCTATAAAAACAGCCCTGTATCTTAGAATAGGAACCAAGTAATTTACACCCCAGATTTGATATCAGAATTTACTCTGAATAAGAATTATAGTGTTAACACTTGAGGACTAGTGATTTGTGTGATAAGAGATCAAACACTGCAGTTCACCTTCAGCAATTAGGGCGATATCTGGTTTCGTGAGCAATCGCCATTGTGATATTCAACATCAGGTCTATTAGACTTGATAAGCAGGCTTTTATAAGTCATCCGTGGACTGCCCTAGGGATTGTTAAGTATGGATTGGAACCCTATATGGCTAGCGATTGCTCATAGTAACTAGAGACAACTGTCCGAGAACTCCAACTGTTCAGGACATTGCCTATAGTAAGACTGCCCTGGGGATTATTAAGTATGGGTGGGAACCCTATAAAGGCTAGTGATTGCTTATAGTAACTAGGGACGACTGTCAGAGAAATCCGACTGTTTTCAGGATGTTGCCTATAGTAAACTAAGGACTGTGGACTAGTGTGCCCAGTTGCTTATAGGAACTAAGGATCTACTATGTGTTAATATGGGTGATCTGTTACGACAAGTCTTTTTCTTTTTCTTTTCTCTTTTCTTTTCTTTTCTTTTCCTTTTCTTTGTCATCTTTCACATCATTGATACATCATCGTATGCTCTGATGAACTCTGCTTTCTATCATTTTCCAAAACCCCATCTTTTATTTCACTTCCATCTTTTATGATACATCTTTTGATGAATGCTTGATCTGTTTCTTCTATTCTTATATACATCTGCTGATGAACATTCAAACGTGTTTCAACTAGATGTACGGTTCATAGTATTTAAACTAGGAAGGATCCACTGTATTCTTTAGCTAGTTCTTGAGAATCTACTCTGCTTTACTTGCTCAACCTGAACTTGAACTTGTTCTTGTACACGATTGGTGGTTAGATTACGCACACTGTGTGACTCTAACTTGAAATCGTAACATGATCGCTTATAGTGTTTGATAAAGTTTGAGTTTGGGTTTCATAAAGAGAACTGTTAAGTGTCCCATGTACACTCGCCCCCCAAAAGCGATCCCCCTGATATTGGTGATCGCCCTCATATAGAGAGATCACCCTTACTATTCAAGTGCCTTGTGTGTACTAGCCTGTAAAAGTGTTCTCTAGCTACTAGTGATCACCCCAGAGCGATTGTCTAAGTCTGTACTCTGCTAAACTAGTTATTGTAATAAGCCTTACGAGCTTACCCTCCCAGATTGAACTGATCAATATAAATATTTGATTGGGTGTTGTGTATTGGGCAATTACAAAGTCACCCCGCACTAAACATCTCAACACGAATGACAGTGACAGGTACCAACGGGTATGAGGACAGCAGCTTCCACAGTGACGAAAGGGCGAAGACGACGCGGACGGTGGCTGCAAAGACAAGACGGATGGCGGCTGCAAAGATGACGACAAAGGGTATGACATGTACCAACGACCCAACGGATGACACATACAATGGTAAAGTACTGCTCCCGCCCCCCCCCTTTTTTTATTTTTATTTTTATTTGCTTTTTTATTTGCTTTTTTTTTCCTTTTGTCTTGGCTCTTGCATGTAGATAGTAATGTATTAAATAGTTATTAATATACTGTATTCCACTAATCTGAATTTATGTTAAGATTGAATTTATTTACTGTATCAAGTCCAGTGGACTCCAGTGGACTGCAGTTATTTTAGTCCATATTCACTGTATAGTATAAGATCTACTAAAGTGCAGTGGAAACCACTGGAGTCCACTGGACTCTGTTTACCTTTTACACTCAGTATATAGGCAAGTCCACTGGAGTCCACTGGAGTCCATATGGACTGTGTGGGGATGGTAAAGTACTGCACTATGACCTGGACCATCTCACTGAACAGGAAGAGGTTTCTTCGGCACTTATAGCCTCTCCCATTTGGACTTCATTGCACATCCTATGCAGGGACCCTCGCGTAGTCCGCACTTCCAAGACAAGCACCACCACCACTGCTTACAAGTGAATTCATTCGTGCACCGATCCTCTCTAACCAGCAGTCACTAGGATGAGTCACACCGTCCAGGACCTTCTGGTTAGAATTTTGAGTTTCAACTGCGCAAAGTCCAGCCTAAGCATAGAAACTATACTCAAAAATTTTGTATTAGCATATGATATTGTTTTTATCCAAGAACCTCCCTGGAGGTTTGTACATACCGCACCGTCTACTTCTTGTAAGTCTGGCAATGATGTTATTGGCGCCCCATTGCATCCAGCCTGGTTGCCTATGGTGTGTAATCCTGAACCCGATACTCACCCAAGAGTTATGGCCTACGTGTCTAACTGCTTGAAAGAGTTTTGTCCATCCATGCGTCGTGATCTTATTGATCATTGCGATGTCCTCATTCTCAGCCTGTTCACTAATGGACAGAGCTATAATTTGATGAATGTCTATTCAGACAAGACCCATACCGCCACTCTCCTCCTTGTGGAAGAGGCGGCCTCACTTCCACCCTTCATTTACATGGGGGTGACTTTAACATCCACTCCCAGGAATGGGATGGGGGCCATCACAGCCACCCAGGAGTTGCCACTCAACTCCTTAATACTGCGTCGGAATTAGGCTTGCAACGGGCTCCTTTTGTGAACCCGGGGCCAACCTTCTACCCTTGCATCCAAGGCTTTTGCTCAACAGTGATTGACATGGTATTCGTGCAACCGGACCAGACCCTGACAGCTCAGGTCACTTGGGTGCATAATGCCATGGGCAAGTCAGATCATATCCTGCTTGCCACTACTTTATCGATCTCTGCTGATTCTGGGGCCACACCCTGCAGAGCTCTCAAAGCCAACAAAGAGGAGCAAATCCACTTTGTCAGAGTCATCGAAGGAGAGTTTGCCATGAAAGTGGACGAACATGCTCCTCTCGACACACCCGACCAGATTGATGCAGTGGCGCAAGCCATTGCTGATTCGTTCTCTGCAGCATGGGAAACCTGCTCCAGAGAGGTCACTATTACAAGGTGCTCAAAACCGTGGTGGACGGATGAGTGCTCAGTTGCGCTTCAGGCTTACCGGAAACATGGTCTCCTGGAAGACTGGAAGCTTTATTGAAAGGCGGTTAAAAATGCCAAATGGGTCTTCTTTGATTCTAGGATCACAGAAATATCCATCACCAACAAGCGCACTTGGGACCTCATATCTTGGGTCCAACAGCGCCAAGTTATGAGGTCTTTACACTCCCCACAGGTACCAATCAGAACCAGTCGGAATCTGACCGGTTCCGACTGGAATTTTATTTGGCAGTGTCTCTGCCAAATTAGCAGTAAAATGTCCAAATTTTTCCAACTGGATTCTGATCGGAACCACTGGTACCAACCAATTCCACCATTACCAAGTCTGACCAAAATCCAACCAGAATCTGACTGGAATCCAAGTGGAATTCATCAAATTTAAAATCCAATTAGACCCAATTCCGAGTGGAATCCAAGTGGTACCAAGCGGAACCATATTATGTCAGCATACTGTTTATGGCTCAGCAAGTAATAACACAAAAAGTATACATAGATCTTAACAGTTTGTGACAAATTTGGTATTGTTAGAATTGTAAAATTCAGGAGAATATGTTTACATAATAGTTATATAAAATTAAACAATTTCTAGTAAAGAAATACCCATTTTTCATATAAATCTGTGCTTATATAATCCAAATTTCTTGAATAAAATTGATCTTTTTCTAAATTAATTTCTATTATTGCAACACTATTAAATATAGCTAACAGAGTGCTATTTTGTTGCAAAAAGTGGTTTACAATGTCTATATATATCAAAATTTACAGTATTTTGTATATTGAACATGCTGACATAATATTCATATGATGATGTAATTACAGGTGCATTGCCCTCAATTTTATAATCATTTTGATATATAATATGTGGGTATAGCTTCAGAGGAAGTGCCAGAATATATTATTGGGTGTTGTAAAGAATGGTATATAATTCCTAAAATGTTTAAAATACTATAAGCAATAATAGTGTAGTTGGTAAAGTGTGTATAGAATTAATGTATATAAAGCTGTTGGTTCAATTCCTGTTGAGTGTATTTTATAATTTCGCGTTTATTACAAATATCATGTGACCTGAATGGATTACATAAGAGTTTATATAAGAAATATAATGTAATACTGACTAAGCATACAATATCATGTAATTTCAATACATCATTTATAAGCTTATGTAAGCAAATATTATATAAAACTAACTAAGCATTGTTTTGTGCACTGAGTAAGTACATTCTGAGAAATTCTGACCGGATTCCGACCAGTTCCGAGTGAGTTCAAGTGGATTCCGACTGGATTTCGACCAGTTCCAACTGGGTCCAAGTGGTTCTGACCAGTTCTGATCGGTACCGGTGGGGCACTGTAAAGTACTGCAAGTTACCACCGTGTGAGGCTATTCAATATCAAGGGCAGCCTTGCCACGCTCTTCCTCAGTTGTGGGATGCACTCCACAACACTTACAACTTGGTGTCGGACTGCCTGTTCAACATCGATATTCTTGATTCCATCCCCAACATGCCCATTAGGGATGGGCCCCATTCTCTGCATCTTTGAGATGCAGGGAGGCTTTGGCCTCCTGCTCCAATGTGTCAGCCCCAGAGCCAGACCACATCAAGTGGTCTCATCTTAAGATGCTGATGCGTGGCCCCACCCATGTCTTCACCGTCTTACTCTTGCTTGCCAACACCTGCCTTTGGGTGGATCATTGGTCTAAGCACTTCAAGGAGTCCATGTTGGTTATCATCCCGAAGCCGAACAAGCCCTCCTACTCTGCTCCAAAGGCATTCAGACCCATCGTGCTTCTGAATACCATTGGTAAATTGATTGAGAAAATGCTTTCCAATTGCATTCAGTTTGATGGCATTGCATCAGATGTCTTCCACCCAAATCAGATCGGAGGGATCTGTCAACAGTCCAATGAAGATGCCAGCTCATCCTGACGCACATGGTGCGTGCTGGGTGGGCCAAGGGACTCAAGACTAGCGTCATCGCCTTTGATGTCGCCTCAGTTCTTCCCATCACTCAACCATGAGGTCCTCATGGCTATCCTCCGGAAGTTAGGGTTTAGCGACAATGTTGTTAAATTCTTCTCCCATTATTTGGTCAGTTGATCTATGCAGTATGTGTGGGGCAACTTTATCTCTGACCTTTGTCAGGCAGATGTAGGAGTGGGACAGGGCGGAGCCCTGTCCCCGGTCCTCTCTGCTCTCTATCTTACCCTCATCATGAGGCTTTTCAAGCTAGATCCACTCACTTGTGGGTGCTTCTTGCTCTCATATGTTGACAATGGCACTCTTGTAGTGCAATCGAAGTCCCTTCTTGACAACTGTGAAGCCCTTAAACGGGCCTATGGTGTCATATTCGAAGTTTTTCAAAAATTTGGACTTGCCCTGGAGCACGACAAGTCTGAAGTATTCTACTTTGACTGGTCGCACTCCAAAGACAATTGCCCTGTCAATCTGGGCTATGCTCCGTATACCGGAGTGACCTCTCTCAAACCCAAGCTGTACTGGCAGTACTTGGGCTTTTACTTCAAATCGCAAGCTCACCGTCACTGAGCATGTCCAATATTACTCTACTAAGGCTTTGTTGACCATTAAGGCGATGAAGATGCTTGGTAGTTCCACTCAAGTCCTGCACCCTGTTCAAAAGCATGTCCTATATTGTGCCTGCGTACTTCCTATAGTTACGTATGGCTTCTGTCTTTGGTACTTTGCAGCTGCCCGCTGCAAAGGTGCCCTACATCATCTCTCTGTAATGCAGTGCTCCGCTGCATTGTGGATTACTGGTGCATTTCAGACTTCTCCAACTGGTGGAGTGGAGGCCCTTGCTGGCCTCCCCCCCATCAATCTTCTTCTTTGTCATCTATCTGAGCAAGCTGATTATCGGTTTGCCATCTTGACCCCGACCCATCCAGTGAGGGCTTTCGTCTCTCGCTTTAATTGCGGCACTATTGGCGCCACACCCTTCCCTCTCAATTCAGACTATGTCTGAACCAGAGATCTTCCGCACTAGATCTTCCGCACTACTGGGACTCTCTTTGAGTCTGACACTAATGTTCTTGCTCTGACGGAGACCCTACTCCCAATGAACCTGCTCTCTCGACTGGGTGTTCAACTTATGGACCGCTTTGCGAACCACATCCATTCGCGATGACTGCAAGATTTCTTGTGGCGATGCGGATAAGGAATTAAAGCAGTGCACCAAGCACCTCAATAAGCTCCCGGGACAAAGTCTTGAAGAACATCGGGACCTACTATGCAGGGACAGACGTGAGTCTGCCCCTCTCAGGATGGTATCAAGCCATTGCGGCCTCCATCCTGTTCAGCGGTGGAGCTGAGTGCACCAGCGCTCGGCATGTCGCGAGGCAAAGTCACCGCCCCCAATGGGGAGCTATATGCCATTCATTCTGCAATCGTCAATGCGACTTTGCATGATGACTGCACAGACATTTTCATATTCACGGACTCGATGGCTTCCACCCGTTGAGCTGTTGATCCTTCTATCCACTCCGGACAGGGCCACTCAGTGGTTGTCTGTGAGGCTCTTCAGACTTGGTTCACCCGCAAGGATGGCCAGTCAATCACCTTTGTGTACGTCCCCTTGGCGCCTGCAGTGGGACCTCCATTACAAAGCACATGAGTACACAATCAAACTCAAAGTTGCACTGGGCCCATGCCCAGCTACATCATTTGACAGCCTGCACATGCAGGCTGCCCTCTCTCGAGGCTCTTTCTGGAATGTCATGTTCCAGGACCCTGAATATCAAGGCCAGAACTTCCTCCACCTCAAGACCATCAACATGGTGGTCGCTCAGCCTGAGGGTAAAGACAACCCCTGGATTCATTTTGCGAACATGAGCTCTCCACAGCTGTACGCACACATGTGTAGGTGTATCCTGAATCATGTCGCCCATTGGGTCTTATTATTCCTGGTTTAATCTTAACGATGGTCATACATCGTGCCCATGTGGGTGTTCTTGGGAAACCCACATGCATATCCTAACCTGTAAACGGACTTATTGTCCTCCCAGGGCATGTAAGCTTAGGCAGCCAACTACGTTGTGCTACCTTCACTCATTTTTGGAGATGAACCTGAAAGTGTTCGCCTTCCACTCGACTCCTCCCATTGGTGTCAGTTGACAACTGACGTTGGGCATTGTGGGGGAGTCTTGTTCAGTGGCCTTGATTGGCATGGGCCAATTATCCACATGGTTTGCGGTTGTTTGAGAATTCCTGGGGAAGGGCCATTTCGGGCGGGACTTGGCTCGCTACAGGTTTCGGTGTTTGACTCACCTACCCTGCTCAGGACCTAGGCCACATTACGAACAGCGTTGAGTATGCAGGAACTATGGAGAGCTGGTACCGCTAGTCTTGGCTGCTGGACTGGGGTGCCCCCACCCTTGTTAGTTATCTCCTGAGGGTGTTGCTTTTGCTCCACCCCAGGCTTCCTAAGGCTAGGGTCACTCCTAGTCTATATCCCATGAGGTTGTTCTTTGTAGATAGGCTTTCTATTCTGCATTGAGGTTGGTGTTATATCCCCACAGTAGCTACCCTGTTATGTGTTCAGCACAGTCATTTATCGTAGGCTTCAGTGTTTCCAATGAACTCTTAGTAGTTTCAGGGAACAGTTTCTTAGTAGTTACTGGGTCGGGCATTTGTACTTAGTGACTGGACTGCTTTCGCGCACTGGTATACAATTGATGATTTTTTTAAAAAAAAAAAAAAAAAAGACTGAACTAAGCTATCTACTTGCCTGAAGTCCAAAGTGAGTAACTAAGGAGTTCAAGCGGTGTACTACAGCTACATATGTGTCTGTCATGTGATGCCATCAATCTGAGTCTGAAATATCAATTCTAACAAGTCCCACTGCAGTCAAGAGGGGACATACACAAAGGTAATTGACTGGCCATCCTTATGGGTGAACCAAGTCTGAAGAGCCTCACAGACAGCCACAGAGTGGCCCTGTCCGGAGTGGATAGAAGGATCAACAGCTCAACAGGCAGAAGCCATCGAGTCTGTGAATATGAAAATGTCCGTGCAATCATCATGTGAAGTCACATTGACAATTGCAGAATGAATGGCATATAGCTCCGCATCAGGGGCGGTGACTTTGCCTGCGATATGCCAAGCGTGCCAGAGCTCTGCTTTGCCGCTGAACAGGATGGAGGCCGCAATGGCTTGATACTGTTCTGAGGGGCAGACTTGCGTCTGTCTCTGCATAATAAGTCCCGATGTTCTCCGAGACCTTGTCCCAGAGCTTGTTGAGGTGTTTGGTGCACTGCTTCAATTCCTTGTCAGCGTCACCACGAGAGATCTTGCAGTCATCGAAATGGACTTGGTCCGCAAAGCGGGCCATGAGTCAAACTCCTGGTTGTGAGAGTGGGTTCATTGGGAGTAGGGTCTCTGTCAGAGCAAGAACATTAGTGTCAGACTCAAAGAGAGTCCCACTAGTGCAAAAGATCTCCAGTTCAGACATGGTCTGAATCAAGAGAGATGGGTGTGGTGCGATAGTGCCGCAGTTAAAGCGAGAGAGGAAGGCTCTCACAGGATGATGACTGTACCAAGCTGCATGCTGTACTGTTCTTAAAGCGAAAGAGCGACACTTTTGACGCTTTTAAGACATTCAAAGTGTATGCAGAGAACCAGCTCAACGCTAAAATCAAGGGTATTCAAGATGACAATGCTGGGGAATATATGTCAGCTGCTTTTATCGAATTCACTGATCAGTGCAGCATTGTACAATGTCACAGCACCAGGAACAGGCCACAGCAGAATGGAGTTGCAGAGCATGCAAATCGCACCATTTCTGACCATGCTACTGCTATGTTAGATGAATCCAATCTACCTGCATTGTTTTGGGTCCTGGCTGTTTCTGCTTATGTCCATGTGTGGAATTGGCTCCCAACAGCGCCTCTGCTCCCTACAACGCTCTATACTGCTTGGTACAAGAAAAAACCCAATATTAGCCATCTCCAAGTGTTTGGGTGCACTGCCTATGTCTATATACAGTGAGACAAGTGGAAATTGCTGCAATCGCACACAGAGAAGTGTATCTTTGTTGGGTATCCATCTGGGTACAAGGGTTGGCAGTTTTACAATCCAGTCACTAAGAAGTTCATTATCTCAGAATGAGCTATCTTTGATGAGAGGAGCTTTCCAGGCCTCAAACGGACGTCTCCAGTGAGCCTGACACCTGTTGGCACTTCTGTGACCTTCCCAGATGTACCAGATTCCGGGGGATGACAACTTTGCTCCTGAGCCCAAAATTCGCGCCAAACAACCCAAATGTGATACCACAGCCTCAGCTCGCACCCAACAATGTTCCCGTTGTTCCTCAGCTACCAGTTGCACCAGCTCAGCCAGGTAACACACAAATCATCTCAATCGTCCCAGAACATGCTCTGCTACATCCTGCACCTGTACCAGCTCCAGTATGCACTCCTCGCGTTCTCTCGCCCACCTAAGGGCACTATTGAGCCATCTCACCGCTCTACACGTGCCCCAAAGCCCCCTAGTGAATGGTGGAAGGTTGCACCTGCTCCTTCTTCTGCTGTGGACAATGATGAGTCAAATCCATCTCTAGATGATGATATGGATGAAGTTCAATTTGCAGGAGCTGCTTCAACTTCTGACCCACACAACTACAAGCAGGCCATGAAAAGCAATGATTCTGAGCAATGGAGTGAAGCTGCACTTGCTGAATACAACACATTGCTTCAGAACCGCACATGGGACATTGTGGACCTGCCACAAGGCAAAAGGCTATTGGCTCTAGCTGGGTGTTTCGCCATCCTTTCTTGTTCCGGTACTGCCACGTAGCCACTGTGGGAAATATCTGATCATCCTCAACAATGTTCTACACAATGATCTACTTGGGTAACCACCCCCAGCAGCACCACCATTGGCAGTATTAGCTTTGGGTATCCAAAGTTATGCCGCCTAAATAGCAACCCACAAGGCTGCCATCCCCCTTTTGGACAACTGCCTCCTCAGCCAGATCATCTGCAGCTCAACCTTCATTGACTGCATCCCCAGCTCAAACAGTGGGCACTCCTGCCGTTTGAGATACCTATAGTCAAGGCCCAGTCCCTGCTTCGCATGGGGCATGCACCACCAACCCAGCTGCTCTGCCATGTCGCCGAGGCAGTCGTCTCATCATCGCACTCCCATGGTTACTGCCAGGGACAACACTGCCCAGCCCTCTGACACTCTGTCGCCTGTGAGGTCAAAGATATGGACAACCCCCCACCTACCTATCACTCAGTTACAGAGATTCCGACGTGGTAGAAGATAGTCAACGGATTATGGGGGCACTCAGGACGATCTTGGGGTATGTCAATTCCTCACACATCGCCCTTCATTCCTCCCCCTGTTGGGGCTTCCCTGGCTCAAGCGGTGGTTGATTTCACCTGTGATGCCATTAATGGGGACCTGGGTACCACACCCACTCCCAATAACATCCTCCCAATCCATGCAGTTGCGGAGCTATTTTCTGCGGAAGATGACACTATTCAAAGGCCATTGGCCCTCGGTTGCGCTTCTCCAGACCCTCTCTGCATCTCCTCCCCTCCTACTTGGTCTGACCATGGTGGGGCTGGTGATGACAATGTTGTTATGACCCTGGCCAAACTGGTTTGCTCCTCTCGTAGGAGTGCGCTGTCATACACCAATTTTGATTGGATATGAGATTTATCTATAAGCTTAGAGCATCTGTCTTGACTCCCCATTGCATGCAGAAGCTAGGGTTATTATTTTGCATTTTTATCTGAAGCACATCCCTCAATATTCAATGTTGAAGCCCAGTCACAGTCCACTTCAATCTCTATTACAACTTTCAATCTCCACTTCAACTATTTGATCAGCTACATTCCCTATCAGTGAATCAATCGTCTATCTATTTCGAACCTCAAGGCTATACGCAGCTTATTCCTGGACATCATTCCTATCCATCCTAGTATGCACAGCACTGCACAGCATCATATATCACCATCGTCATCAGCATTTGGTCATTTACAACTATTTGGTCCTTAACTGGATTCCACATATGCAGCAAATCTTTGTCTCACTCAGCTTTCTTTTGTGTTTTTGTAGAACACATTTGATATGGATAAATAACATTGTGTGGATAAACCAATTAAAGTTGCTTGGTGTCATACATTTAAGAATTGAATCATATCCACCAAGCCAGGAGTTGAATCATTCACATGTCTTGCAATCAAATTAGTATATTTATAATTCTGAATTAAAAGACTTACTTGGGTATTGAATGCCTGCTTAAAGGTATCTAGTGCTAAAATAATTGTACAGAGAATCAGTGAGGAATATGGGAATTCTTAAAGAAAAGCTGGGGGAGTGATAAGTCCTCCTTTAAGCAGGCAATACCCAAGTAAGTCTTTTAATTCAGAATTATAAATATATTAATTTGATTGTAAGACATGTGCAGTACTTTACCATCCCCACACAGTCCATATGGACTCCACTGGACTTGCCTATACACTGAGTATAAAGGTAAACAGAGTCCACTGGACTCTGGTGTACTTAATACAGTAAATAAGTAAAATGAAAATAAATGAAGTCCAGTGGATTTCACTGTACTCTGTTTACCTTTAAAGTATATCAGATTATCAAATTTACTGGACTTCACTGTACTTCATTAACAAAATAAAGAAAATTATATAATATTTATCTAATCTAACAAGCTATATACTAACTAGGGCTAATATGTAATGAAACACTAACTACATAACCACAGAAAGGACATCACAAGCAGACAGAGAGGGTGGGTGAGGTATCAGTAATGGAGAGGCAGGTAATATAACAGCAACAGAGGTGGGGGTGGATAATGTGGGGGCAGCAGAGGAGATGGCAATGATGAAGGAGAGCAGTTAGCTACGGAGACAGCAGGTGATGTGGCAGGGGTGAAGGGAGATGGAAACAATGAGGGAGCTGGCAATGACGGAGATAGCAGGTGAGGGAGCTGGTAATGATGGAGGTGGCAAGCGAGATGGTACAGCGGGGACACGTGAAGTGGCGGTGACAGAGGCGACGGGTGGTGTGGCATGACGGCGGGGTCGTGTGACGTGGCTGAGATGAGGGGGCCGGCCGATGTGACATGGCGGTGGGGCACTGTGACATGGCTGCAATGAGGCAGCGGGTGATGTGGCATTACGGCAGGGCCGTGTGAGGTGACAGCGACGAGGGGGCCGGCAATGCGGTAGCGACAGAGGCGGGTGATGCAGCACAACGGCAGGGCTGCGTGATGTGGCTGCAACGAGGAGGTGGGTGACATGGCACAACAACGGGCTGCGTGATGTGGCTGCAATGAGGAGGCCACCAATGCCGCAGCAAAGGATGAGGCCGGCGACATAGTGAGTGACGTGGCAGCAATGGAGACGGCGGGTAGCTGCGACAGACAGCAGGGAAGTCGTAGGCACATAATGTGGCAGCAAAGGTGGGGGGGCGGAAGACGTGGCAGTGATGAGGGCAGGGGCGGTGCGGCAGGCCTATCGTTGATGGTGAGGAGGGTGCTGTGAGCACCCTTGTATGCGGCTCACGCTGTCAAAGCCAGGGTTGAAGCCTGTATGGTTGGGTGGGGGGGGGAGGGTTAGTAAAGATCAAACGGGATAGCGAGTATGTTACTCACCTTGGTCCCCGGCTCTGCCCAGGCCCACTTCCCTCTCTACATGGAATGGCAGTGAGGTGGTGATCGGGCTGTTGTGATGCAAGGACAGCGGCGGTGGTTGAGGGACGGCAGCAAGGGCAAGAACGATGAGGGCAACGGAAAGGGGGAGAGAAAAAAAGGGGCACAGAGGGGATGGTGGTGGTTGAAAAGAAAGAGTGGGTGACAGCACACATGGACGTTTGATGGCTATCGTGCTGATCAGCCAATGCCGAGCACGTGTGCGTGTCACATGCACTTGGGAAATTTTCACCCCGCCGGAGTGAACAAAATGCAAAATTTTATACATAGGGAGGCCTTGTAGCCAATAATATTTAATTATTACTACAATATCTGATTGACATTTAATTACTTCTGTTATAAATAAATGTTAATGTTTTTTTTGCTATTGTTATTAATATTAATAACTAATGATTATACTTGGATCTTGTGTTAATTATTGCACCCACTGGATTCCACTGGACTCCACTGGACTGTGCTTATAAACATATTATTTGTGGTTGTTCAGTGAATATTTAATCCCAAGTCCAGTGGACTTGACTGGACTCATAATCCACTGGACTGAGACTGGACTGAAAATTTGGCAGGAGTCCAGTGAGAGTCCAGTGGACTCCAGTGGACTGCAGTCCAGTCCAGTCCAGTGGACTAGGCAATCTGTCAGCCAGTTTGGCTGAGTAGAGAGTCCAGTGGAATCCACTGGAGTCCATATGGAATGTGTGGGGATAGGAAAGACCTCCCAAGTTCTAAAAACTCTAATATAGCATATAATTTTTGAAAGGGGCAAAACTATTACAATGTATATGTACTTTTAAATAATTTATAGTGTGGGAATAAATTATGCTAATATAATCATTTATATATATTTAGGTAAATAATATGCAGAGCTATTTAATTTTAAAATTTCAAGATTGTAGCATACTTAGTTTCTGAATTATTTTTGATTTATTTGAAATTCATAAAACATTGTAATAGTTTTGTCCCTCACTATATACTGCTGAAGACCACTTCCCAGAGCCCCACAACACCTTGTGGTTTGATGTATACATGGTTCTGGTGCAAGGATTGGAAATTGGGAAAAGGCCAAAGAGAGGGAGATGTTCTTCAGCCAAACTATAACCAGGTCTGCAAGCTCATTGTGGGATACAAGAAAGAAAATTTTCATTTACAGCAGCTGGATGAAGAACAATAGGCAACTGAGAAGAAAAAAATTAAAGATAGCACCCACAATTTTGTTAGATACATCATTATACCACAATAATATAATTTAAATGCTAACTCAGATGTTTGTATACCATACAAGGCCTACAAAATCTGTACAGATCACTGAACTAAGCAGGCCTGCACAATATTATATACTAATTTTGATTGGATATGAAATTTATCTGTAAGCTTAGAACATCTGCCATGGATTCCTATTACATGCAGAGGCCAGAGTTATTATTTTGCATTTTTATTTGAAGCACATCCTCCAATATTCAATATTGAAGTCCATTCAGTCCACTTCAATCTCTATTCCAACTTTTAATCTCCACTTCAACAATTTGATTGGCTGCATTCTCTATCAATGATTCACTTGTCTATCTATTTTGAATCTCAAGGCTATATGCAACTTATTTCTGGACATCATTTCTATCTATACACTGCATTCCACAGCATTATATATATATCACCATTGTCATCAGCATTTAGTTATCTACAACTATTTGGTCCTTAACTGGATTCCACATATGCAGCAAATCTTTGTCTCACTCAGCAGTCTTGGTAATAGATGACTGAGCTGTGCTATGAATAGACTGGTTCTATTCATTAGCATGGTATTTGTTTGCTATTTTTGCTCCTTTCCTATTGTCTGACACTTTCATATGATTGATCCTTTCTTCTTTTTGTTATTTCTGCTTATTGTACTTACTCAGCTTTGCTTCTTTCTTACTCATCTCATTTTGCTTTTCATAATCCTGCTTATATTTTTACTCATTCTATGTTACTTACTTATTCATTTTCAAATTTTTAATCCTAAACTCCATCAGTTATCATTCTGTTGCATGTAGTTGGCAGATTGGACTGTTGGATATCAATCTTTAGAAAGATTAGTATACATAGTTTGAACACTTTTCCTCTCTCAATTTTTTTTTTATCCTCTCCAGTATATAAACCATATAGTAGTATCCCTTGAAATGCAAGGAAGTTATAAGCTCCAACTTTCTTCACAGCAAATTTTTCAAATTATTAGCACTCAGTAGAAGCACTTCAGCACATATTCAAAAAGTTATTATTATTCTATCATTATCCAGCACAAAATTCAGCACTTATTCCAGTTATTCAAGACATCTTTTGGGGTTAGATCAGACAACTCATTATTTATATTCTTTTATCCCAGAGCATTTTATCCAGTTCTTTTGGAACTTATTATTCTCCAGATCCATTACTCTTCCTCTACAACTCCACTCCTCATTTTCTCTATTGTTTCCATTGTTCTGGAATATTTTATTTAAGAACATTGCATAAACTGTCATCTTCATCTATTGCTCTAGTCATCTCTCATTCATCTCACTGCTCTGTTCAAGTTTGTGGTTCAAGAATATTGCACAAATCATCACCTTCAATCACTCTAGTTATCCCTTCTTTACCAAATATGACTTTTGGCTTTGTAGAAGTTGCAGACTTGGCTGAAACAAATTAGAATCAAGACTATTCTCACTTCTAACCCTGTATCCATCCATTTAATTTATCTAGCCATTTCTCTTCCACACTCATCACTCTTTGTCCACACCATTCTATCCCATTCCCTCTTGCTCAAAAACTACTCCAAGTAAACTTTCAAAAGCATTTTTATATTCCCTCATCCATTTCCTCTTTTGAGATGATTCTACACTCCTCAGACCACAAACCTCTTTATAACCTAGTGGCCAAGCTAGCCCTCACTTAACTCAACAAGAAGAAAATCATTTTATCCAGTCTAGACCATTATTCTCTGGTTTGTGTTTTGGTTTTGGATTTATATATCAAATCACACACATCATAGTGCAGTGCCAATAGAATTCTGGAAATTTAGAAATGACATGAGGTCAACTTTTTTAAGCTCTCAGAAGCTACACCCCTCCCCTCCTCCTTCTATAAAAGGTATATTTTTATCCAAATAAGGTACAAGACATCCACCAGCTATTGTTATGCTCAAATTGTGTATAGCATCTACAACACCAAAATATATACAAAGAAAAAGCTATGATTTGCAAAATATTTGAAGAGAATAAAATAAGAAATGTGTACAGGAGAAAAGATTTTGTCAGAAAGGGAGCCAAATAGCAATTACAGGTGCCAGAGCTGGGCTGGGCCAGGCTAACTCCTCACTCATTATCATTGTTGCTCTCAGTGCTCTCACCTCCATTTTTGATATCTGCCTCACCATTATTATCAGAATTGTCATCTGGTTCATCTCCATCACCTTCCACACCACCTTCAACATCCAGGAAATTCTTCAACCTTGGCTTGGGAGTTGATTTTGGGAGTGCACTGCATTTCAGCTTGAGCTCAGGTTTCTTGCCCTTCTTCTTGGCTGTGTCACACTTCTTTTTCAGCTAGCAACTGCTTTCTGGTACTGCAAGTTTATGGCATTTCTCTGTCCCTTCTGTTCCTTCTCAGCTGCTTTCCATTTCTCAATAGCTGTATTGTAGGAAGCTCTTCTATTCTTTCTTGTTTCCTTCTGCCTCTCAGTCACATGCTCCTCCCTCTTCTTCTCAATGACTGCTTTATAAAATTCATCTGAAGATAAAAATTGGAGTAGCCCATCACCAACAAGCTTGGTGCACTTCTTCTTTCCAACTTCTCCTCTTATACTGCTAATTTCTGCTAAAGTCAATTTGCATAGGCTTCATTGAGGATGTTAGATGCTTGCAGCTCAAAGGCACAGATTTCACCATGTTTATTCATACTTTCTGACTCACAAAAGGCAGCAAGCAGAAGGATCTTGTTCTGGGTCATGGGTTGGATAGATAGAGCAGCAGTATGAGTGTTGACTGGACCAGCAAGTTCTTGTACAGTATGAGTGGCAGTGGTGGACATAGAACTCGAGGGGGTAGTGTTACGGACACTTTATTTTCTTTTTGCTTTTCCTTTTTCTTTTCCTTTTGTATATAAAACCTTCCTGTCACATGATGGACAACATCATGTGATTGTTATGACAAGTCTTTTCTTTTTCTTTTCCTTTCTCTTTTCTTTTCTTTTCCCTTTTCTTTGTCATCCATCACATCATTGATACATCATCGTATGTTCTGATGAACTTTGCTTTCCATCATATCTACGAAACTCCATCATATCTTTGATGGACTTTCACTTCTATCTTTTATGATACATCTTTCGATGAACACTTGATCTGTTTCCTCTATTCTTATATACATCTGCTGATGAACATTCAAACTCGTTTCAACTTGCTGTGCGGTTCATAGTATTTATACCAGGAAGGATCCACTGTATTCTTTAGCTAGTTCTTGAGAATCTAATCTCCTCTTACTCGATACCGCTTGAACTCGCTGTTCTTGACTACTTGACTGTCGGCTTTATCTATGCACGTGAATATAAGCTTGAAGTTGTAACAGGTAGCAGGAGCAGAGGTGGCAAGATAAGCAAGGTTTGTCAGTTTGAGAGCTGCAATGGGATCTGCTAAGATGTTGATTATAGAGGTTTTAGCTGAACATGTAGAAGGTGTGGCATTTGTGTGGGACCAGATGTTTGTTGAATGTCATATGATCAGAATATATAGAATGCCACCACCACTCTGTTCAGGATCTACAGAAATAAAGCCACCTGCTTCAGGATCTGGAGAGTCCTCATTGCTTGATGCAGCCTCCAGGTCCTCAAGTTCAGCCTCATTATGTTGGAGTCTGTGGAGCATCTCTATGATTATTTTTGTAGGCTCAGAGGCAATCTTGGATAGCAGATGATCTTTGCTTAATGTCTCCTTGCTTGGAGCAAGCATTTCTGGAGTAATAACATTAGGATTAAATGGTACAATGCCAGTCTTTTGAAATACAGTTTTGATAAGATCAGAAATAAGGGCAAAATGTAGGCTTTGGAAAGAATAGTAAGAAAATTCTCTTTTGTGATTGTCTGTCCAGTCTCTTGGAGTAATTTATCATGTTCCTGCACAAGATAATGTTTTAGAATAGCAAAAACCACAACATCAAGACCTTGATGGATATTTATATAAACTACAGAAGATTGGGCTGATAAAATGCACTTTCATCAAAATAGAGATCAAATAAAATTGAAAATACATCTATTTCACAAATATATTCAATTTTTTATTGAGTTTAATGGTAGATTATGTCAGTCCAATGTGATTTGATGCCTGATTTCTGACAAAGTGCTTGGACTTCAAACCTTCACTCAATGACAAAAACAACCAGACACATGTCCTTACTTTCTATAAACTGGTTATCACTGTTCATAGTGGCCTGCTGGCCTTTCTATGTTGATTGGTGATACACTGTTGACTTTGGCCTGCTGGCCTTTATATCTAAACTTGTTAATCACAGTTTGGTTCAATTTCAGCCAAATGGCCTTCTTATTGTTACCTGAGACATAGACAACTTGGAAGAGCTTCAAGTCTTGGAGTGGTCTTTATCCTCCTTTACTTACCTTGTTGCTCTTCTAGGTGTGTTTTATTACTGGACATTTTAGCTGACCATCTCTTACTTACCTTATTACTATCTTAGAGCATTGTCAGCATTCCCTTGAAACCCTCTCTCCTCTCTCTGTTGTAGTTTTTTTATTTGCTATTACCTCAGTTTGTGTAAAAAAAAAACTCAAAAAATCAATCATATTTGGGGTCTTGTGTCTGGTGGTTGACCAACACAAGACTTTTTAATAATTGCTACATCCTTCCACACCTGAACTCATCATGTTCAAGGTTAAGAAAAACATTGGAGGGATATTATTCATTTAATAGATGTTTTCAATCCATGAGAAGTTAATAATTAGTTCTGTAGCAGCTAGAGCTCAAATTTCCAAAAAATTCATGCCAATTGCTCTCCATGTTCTGTTCTTCCAGGAGAGACAAAATACCATGGAAGTGTAGCACTGAGTGATTATATAACATTAGCTGATGGATGACTGTAAGTTCTTTAATATTTTTAAAAACATATCTCAGAACTTGCTCAGAACTTATATTTTTCTGAGATGTTTGATGCTTTTGGAAGTATATCTTTGTTAAATGTGTGATATATATGTTAAGAGCTGCTTAAAGCACAATGCAGGATACTCAGAAAGGGTGTCTACAAGGCAGTGCTGCTACAGTAATGGTGTGTTATCCAAGAGAATATTGGTAAGAGTTTCTCATTCATTTTCTAAGCAAAGAGAAGCATCCATTTTGCATTGGTTATGCTGGAAAGCACTTCCTACACAGAAAGATCCCTGCAAAATTATTGTTGCAAGTACATTCAGTAAAATTTTAAGGCTCTCAAACCTACCCCCTCTTCCCTCTATACTCTGCACTGGTCTGTCAATTACCAGGATCCCCTTGCTCTGCGCAGTAGTGCATTCTTGGTTAGTTTAGAGGGTTAGAGTGGCTGGTTAGGTTAGGTGGTTAGATTGCTTGAGAATTAAGCCTGTGCCCTAAGTCGTGCGATTACCAAATAAGGAGGGTCGGTGATCGCCGGCGCATCACGTGTGACCCTAAAAATGTGAGACGAGCAAGGACACCTTCCTTTTCAGGATCTGTCACGTGACGTTCATCGAAATGGATGACACCCACCTTATGTTGAGCCTTCCATAAATTACGCGCTTCAGACTCCCCATTTCTCGTCATGGAGGCCTCAAAGAGACATCGTATGCACACACCCTCTCCGGTGTACAACCTCGACGAAGACGACGAATCCTATGTGCCTTACATCCCAGTGGTGCAACGCCGACAAGAGAAACTAGCGAAGTTATCGTCTTTAGGTGTGAGCTCGGACAAGAACAATTCCAGAAAGGTTCAAGAAGACTTGGATGAACGAGAAGATGCTCAGAGGGAAGAGGAAGCTAGGAGGGAGAAAGCGCGAAAAGAGAGAACATTGCTTTTAGAAGCGCAGGAGGTTCATTCGAAGAAAGCAGCAGAAGGTACGCCTCAAAATCATATACAAAGAGTTACTGCCATGCATTCACTCGTTTATAGACTCTAAGAAGACTGCTGGAGAAAAGGCACAAGAAATTGATGCTGAGATACTTGAGGCTATCAGAAGCAGGCGCAAATTGGCGTCCGACATGGAATTGGCTCAAGGAATACAATATACTGAGCCGCTGAAGACAAGGTAAATCTTTGTAGACTGGTTTGCATCTCGACATTGAATAGCACTCTTTAGTTGGAGACCTCCTCGATACATTCGCGAAAGGACTGCCGAACAAGACCAGAAACTTCGCGAAAAATATCATATTGTTGTTGAAGGCGAAGACATACCGCGCCCAATAGAACATTTCCAAGTATAATTTTGGTTTTTGTTACGGATTCTCTTCGTTAAACACTTGCGAATACAGGATATGAAGATCCCCGGTCCAATTTTGGAGTATCTAAGGTCGAACCGCATTATCAACCCAACACCTATCCAATTGCAAGGGATCCCTGTCGCGTAAGTCTTACGTTGTTCTACTTTAACCCATACCAAATTTTTTAGCTTTTCAGGACGGGATATCATTGGCATTGCTTTTACTGGATCAGGCAAAACACTCGCTTTCTGCCTTCCCCCTCATTATGATGTCGCTAGAGGAAGAAATGAAGCTTCCCTTTATTCGTGGAGAAGGGCCAGTTGGAATTATCCTCTGCCCCTCTCGTGAACTCGCAAATCAAACTTATGACAACGTTGTAACATGGTGCTCTGCACTAGCAAAAGATGGCAAATATCCACAGCTGAATTCCCTGCTTTGTATCGGTGGAATTTCCATGAACGAGCAGAGCCACGTTTTCAACAAAGGCCTCCATATCGTTGTTGCAACTCCAGGTCGTCTGATAGACATGCTCGAAAAGAAGCGGTTTACATTCAATAACTGCAAATATCTTTGCATGGATGAAGCCGATAGGATGATTGATCTCGGGTTCGAAGACGATGTCAGGAATATCATGAGTTTCTTTAAGGCAAGGAGTCAAGCATGCATCACTGGACATCGCTAACCTTTTATCTTGTTTCAAGAATCAACGCCAGACCTTGTTGTTCTCCGCGACTATGCCAAAAAAGATCCAAGACTTTGCTCGGGAATCTCTTATCAAACCAGTGCTAGTCAATGTTGGTCGTGCAGGTGCCGCTAACTTGGACGTACTCCAAGTGGTTGAATACGTCAAACAAGAAGCAAAGATGGTGTATCTCTTGGAATGTCTGCAGAAAACGCCCCCGCCAGTTATCATCTTCAGCGAAAACAAAAATGAGGTTGACGGTGAGTTTATTTCAATGCCAATGATGTTTTGTCGCTGAAGTTTTCAAAAGATATCCAGGAATATCTTCTATTGAAAGGAGTGGAAGCTGTGGCCATTCATGGCTCTAAGAGTTGGTTTGTATGCACCTTCAAATGATCTGTACTCAAAGTCTTCTCTATAGCTCAAGAAGAACGTCGTTATGCCATTACATCCTTCAAATCTGGGGCAAAAGATGTCATGGTAGCATCCGGCGTTGCGTCGAAAGGTCTTGACTTCAATGATATTCAGCACGTCATCATCTATTCCATGCCCAAAGAGATCGAGGACTACGTTCATCAGATTGGACGAACAGGAAGAAGCGGTAAAACAGGAATAGCCACTACTTTCGTCAATATGAATACTCCCGAGCAAACTCTTCTAGATTTGAAGTATCTCCTACTGGAAGCAGGCCAGAAGTCAGTATTACTTAGAAGCTGTTCTGATTCGCGGACATCCTCATAATCATCTTATTACAGAGTGCCTCCATTCTTGTCGACTATCGAAGACCCTAGGGCGGCGCAAACTCGCTCAGGGTCAATTACTGGGTGTCCCGTCTGTGGAGGTATGTCACGAATAGATTCTGTTCAACTTTTCTTCGTGTCTGATTTTCTGCAGGATTGGGGCACGGCATTTCGAATTGTCCCAAGTTGGAAGATGCTCAGCGGAGACAAATGGCATCACATCGAACTGCCGACGAGGGCGGCGGATATTAGTTTTTGAGGATGTATTCTGTAGCACAATTATGGGTGATAATTTCTGTACATTTCTTGAATCGGTACATGAGTGGTGAAATATGTTGTTGTTTTAATAACTGATTAACTAAGCATTTGTCACGTTGGCACTTTACAGACGCGACGCTGTATTACCCGTTCCTTCCGTTGAACTCGAAACCTTTTGAAATGGGCGCCTCCCAGTCAAAATCCGACTCTCCTGACGAAAAGGTGTTCCAAAGCGAAACACCCATCTCCGTAAGTTCACCCTCTTGACCGCATGAGCCGTTCATTCGACCACTACTCTCAAGTTCTCCCCGGATGTCGTGAACCAGCTTGCGGACCGTCTTGACACACCCGAAACGACTCCAGAGCGTCAAGTCGATCCTCGACGCCCACATCCGTGCGCGCATCCGAGATGAGCTAGAGCACCTGAAGCGGGACGAGGCGACGGTGCGGCAGGAGATCGAGCAGGCTCTGGAGAAAGAGAACCTGGACAGAGAGACGACCATGGCTGGTGAGACGCTGACCTCCTCGTCGGAGGAGGGTGGCTCGGAGTCAACAACGGGCAGTGTCAAGAACAGCGCGGCCCTTCTTGGGGACTTGGAGGAGATCAGGGCGAAAATCGAGAGGCACCAGTCGAATAAAAATCGACAGAGTACCCCGAGGTCGAGGCGAACGGTGCCGCCGTGGCGGATTGTTATAGGTATGCGAACTCTCGATGCGTTTTCAATGATCTTTGTGTTTAATGTGAATGTGCTTAGGAAAAACAAAGACCAGCCTCTTCTTTGTGTGTCTGAAGTTACTAAATTCAAAGCTGCAGTAGATCGCTTAGAGCAGGCAAGTCACCTGCAATTCCACTTGGATTGTTATTTTTAACGCCAGGATTGTACAGCAATATTTCCAGTCATTGCAGTAATTTATATCAACTTGCAATGATATATTGATACCTATAATACTTCCCGAAAGTTTGAACTGCCATTCAGATGTGCCCATCGTCATAAGTACGACTCGGTAACATTTTCATCCACACACTAATATGTACTCATGGGTAATAAAATTCAATGTTGACCATTGAATGCTGGTGGATTATTTAAATAATACATAGATATACACAAAAAGGTGGCATGTGAGGGCTGAGCGCTTAAGAAAACGAGTAGTACGTATAATAAACGCCATAGAGAAAAACAAGGCAAAAGGGTTATTTTCAGTCCTCCATCGCTGCCAACTGAGCTTCATTATAAGCCTCAGCATCCTCCATGACCTTCTCCTCCAACACGGCCACCCTCTTTTCCGACTCTTCCTTCTCCGCCGTCAGCTCCTTATACCGCATCTGCAGCATCCTCTCCCTAAACTCGAGCTTCTCTACCTCCTCCCTGAGCGCATCCACCCTCCTCGGGCCCACCGCGGTCTCGTTCGCACGCAGCCGCGAGAAGCTCTCCATATCCAATTTGCCCTTCTGCATCTCCTCGAACGCCGTGCTGATCCTCTTTACCAGCGTCCCCGCGCGCGCCTGGTACCCGCCGAGCGTCACACCAAGCTTTTTCTCCATCTTGGCGGCTTTGCTCGCTTCCTTGGTCATCACGGCGCGGTTGTCCTCCAGCAACGCCGCGTACCCTTCAACACGCGCGTCTGCGCTGAGCGAGGCGGGCTCGACCCACGATTTCGTAGAAGTGTCGTACGCCAGACGGTTCTTGATGGCCGCCCACGACACACCCTCCGGAATCGTGCTCGCCTCGGTCTTGGACAACTTTAATAGCCCCTCTTTGAGTTGCTCCGGGCTGGCGGTTGGGAATCCAGTCATGGCAGCAAGCTCAGAATGAACAGCAGCCTTTGCAACCTCGAGCGCATCGTCGTCTGGCGGCACATACATCGACTGCGATGTTCCCACTGCCTTTGTCGTTCCCGGCAACGGGTACGCGATCGAGTCGTGCTGCAAAAGCTCGGCCAGCTCTGCATTGATAAGTTTCTGCGCTTCGGAAAGTTCGGGGTCCACGTCGTTATCCAGGCTAAGGCTCTCCAGAATGTGCGAGAGATCCACATTGCTAGGCCTGGGTAACCCAAGTTGAACAGGCTTCGACCGTCTCGCCAGAGCCTTCCTCTCTTCCTCTTCTTGCATCCGCTTGAGGGCCGCATCCCTATCAGCTGCATCCTCCACGCTCAACACTTTCGTCTCCGAAGCTTCGACATCCTCATCATCCGGTACGAGCAGCTCAAAGTTGTTCTCAGGCTTGGGCAGAGTCATGAAGCCCGCCTTGAGTGCATTCCGCGCAAAATTGTTGCGCAGGCGCTGATCGCGCGGTGTCTCGCCTGCCGCCGAATAATCTTCGGGGTTGATGGACAGACTATCACGCAGCGGTGTGCGTAGAGGAGTCGCAGACACGCCGCCAGCACCCATCCGAGGGGTCGCGGAAACATCAGAACCGCCTTCGCGCATAGGAGTGGCCAAAGGGTTAGGAGTGAATGCAACCTGATGATGGGGAGTGGCGCCCTCGAATCCTGATCCTCCTTGAGGCCCAACGTGAATTGGAGTATTTTCATCGCCTAGCAAGGGTGTCTGGGCCATAGTCATGTTCCGTAGATTACGAGCCTCCATCATCACATTGTCCTCTGTAAGAAAATAAAAAATCAGTTGGCAGATTAAAGTACGAATCAAATAAACTTACGTTGAGGAGCAGTTCTTGGCGTCCGGGCCATTCGGGCAGCTTCCAGACCCTCATAGTCACTAAGTAACCGTCCACTGGCATCACTGCCGCCGCCTACCAGCGCCTTTGCATTTTCACCCGCTTGTCCAATTTTAACAATATCTTCCAACTCTGCTTCCCCGACCTGGGCAGAGGGCAAAGCAAGTTTTCTCCGTCTACCAATAGACTCTGCCTCCTTCAATTTCTGAATTTGGGCGTCGCGAGCAGCGATGAATTTGGTTTGGTGATTAGCGCCTTCTGCGCCTTCCTTACCGGCTGCATTCTTGCGCTGACGTTTCTTGCGTTCGGCCTCTTCCTCCTCAGGTTTACGTTTATTTTCGAGTCTGCGTAATGTTTGACCGACGGGTGCGGCAGCAACGCGGGCCTGCTCTTCCGATGTATCGTAGAAACCTGGAGCAGCTTTCTTCTCAAAGGGTATATCCGCGTTGTACTATAGACAAGGCGTAAGATGAGGAATCAAAGGGGGAAAATAGATAAACCTACATCCATTCCTTTTTTCTTGGTCTTGTGGCGCATACTACACCGGATTGGAATTTTTAGTCTATACGTACGGTAGTTCATAACAGGTGACGTACATGATTCCTGCTGCCTTTAGTTCTCTCTTTTCTGCAATACAGCGAGCCTGCGAGCTTCTTCCAGCTTGACGTTCACGAGCCTTTCGTTTAGCCTTTTTGCCCTGGGTATTGGCCAACCTGGCTCGAGCCTCGGACAACATTTCCTTCTCTAATGAATTGTGAGTAAATGTTTGATACGAGATAGCAGTGGAGAGTATTACCATCTTCGTCCATGTCGATAGGATCTGGCCTGGCAGGTTTTGTTTCCGGGTCAGGGTCAATTTCCCCTGGACGGAGTCTTCGAATGTCATCGGCACTAGGGCCTGAGTCGCCCGAAGGGCCTGCGAGACTAAGACCCTCGTTCTCCTTGGCCTCGGCCTCGTCGAGGAGCTTTTGGTAGCGCTCCAAACATTGGATGGCTGTTCGACCAACGATGGGTGCAATGGTGCGCCACTGGGTAGGCATGAGCTTTGCGAGATGGAGAAGTTTCTCATCTTCTGTCTGAGAAAAAGTTAGATGGGTAGAGAGGATGGGAAATGAAATAGAAAGAGACCTTGGACCATTCTGTTTTCTTGATGGATGGATCCAACCACTCGTACCATCGGGCCTTGCACTGTTTTGGGGTCTTGCGGACTAGAAGAGAGGATATACGGGCCCTAATAGACGACAGTTGATGAAGAGAAGGAGATGGAGAGAGAGAGAGAGACGCGTTTACCATTGATTCTTGCCATACTTTGCGATGGCGGCCTTGAGAACCTCATCCTCTGTGTTCTAGAGAAAGAAACAATGAGCAAAAGAGTACATGGGGAGGGAGTAGCACGCATACCTTCCAGACACCTACAATAGCAAGATGAGATATGTACAAGAATACGAGAACAGAGGGTTACATACCTCCTTTGATGATGATTCGGCCCATAGGTGTTTAGGTTGTAAAGAGATGTGTGACAGCGGAGAGTGACAGAGTCAAGAGAGTTGAGAGAGACACGTGATGCCGGTCAAGGTCGGTGTTTTGAATAAATATTTAATTGTACTTAATGATTTTGATGACCGTCTTCATCGATTGAAAACCGGAATATATACCAACATGGATCCACAATTGGACCTCATGAACGACAACAAGCCATCGTATGTCCACAACAATGAATTCACCAGCTCACATCTCATGTCCTCGTCCACAGCTCAAAGACTCCCGTCGTGCGCGGTGCTCGTGCCTGCACAGTATGCCGCACAGCAAAGGTCCGTCTCCTTTTCTCAAATCTTTCTTCTCGTGTCCTCATAGTCCCCGCAGATGAAATGTGTCGGCGCAGAGGACGGCCAGAAGCAGTGTCAGCGCTGCAAACGGGCCAACGTCGAGTCAGTTTCTCATATCCCTTCCGTTGGCCCTGCCCCTGCCTCTAACTCTGTCCCCCCAACAGATGTGTCTTTGAAAAGCACAGGCGCGGTAGAAAGCCCGGCTCAAAGTAACCGTTTCCTTTCTTTCCTCCCCGCCCTTTTATGCCAACCCCCCCTTCATCTCCAGGTTATCCGAGGCCTCCAAGATGCTCCGTCGTCTCGAAAAAGGTCTCAATTCGGCCAAGATGAAGTCCCAGTCCTCAGATACCACATCTCCTTATCACACAGACGATCTGCGTCCTGCTCCCAATCAGGACTCTGCTTATTCACCTATTCGCACATCCGATCCCTCCTACAGTTCCTCAAGTTCCCACTTTCCCAAAAACGAACTCCCCCCTCCAAATATTCCCCTTACCAGTCCGCAGACGCGTATCCCCCTTCTAGTAATGGCTCAAGGACAATGGACATGGACGATGAGGACGAGGACCCAGACAGAGGCGAAGAGGCTTTCTTCCCCGCCAAACTCATCCGTCTAGAGAATCAGCGCAACTCTTTCTTCCGTACTATTCTCAATCCCGAAGAGACTCCAGCCGCGGTGCCCCAGCGCAGCAACTCCTTCACTCCTCCCCAGAATACAACACCTGCTCCTTCAGGCCTCAGTGATCCGATCACAGCTGGCATCATCACCGACAATGATGCAAAGACTCTTTTTGACGCCATCTTCTTGCGCTTGAACCCATTCATCAATCTCTTCGATCCCGCTCTCCATACCGTCGCATACGTACGCTCCAAATGCCCCTTCTTATTCACCACCCTCATCATGGCAGGCTGCAAATTCTTCAAAGCAGAAAAGTTCAAAGAATGCCAGAAACTCGCAAACGAATACGCAGTCCGCGCTTTCGCTGAATCCTGGAAGCGCGTCGAAGTCGTCCAGGCCTTTGCTTGCCTCACTTACTGGAAAGACCCAGATGACAGTGTCAGTCCCCTTTGCCATTCCCCTTGCCTAGTTTGTCAGCTGATCTCATCACCATCATCATCATCATCACCAGAGGACATGGACGTACATTGGCTATGTATGTACTGTTCCTTTCCCTTACACCTAATCATTAATCACATTTACGTTATTTAGGCCTGCCGCATGGCTGTCGAGCTGGGCCTCAATCGTCATGTCCCCAATCCTCCCCGGGCGAGACAGAACTTCAGAAGCTCGAAAGGCGTAACCGTCAACGCACCTATCTCGTTCTCTTCGTTCACGATCGTAGTTTAAGCATGCAGACCGGCCGAATCTGGATGCTTCCAGAAGACGACCTGATCAGAAACTCTACTACCTGGCATACTGAAGCCGGTCCCTCAATACGTCCTGAGGATGCTGTCATTGCTGCATTTGTCTCCTTGCGCCGAATTGCTGTATGTTTCCTTGATCACCTTTTGACGCCATTTAACACTGTTTTCTGTGCAGGCTGAAACAACCGACACATTCAATGCTTCCAAAGCTTCGCATTCGGATATCAACAACGAAATGGTCTTGTCAAACTGCAATGCACGGCTTACTCAGTGGGACGTTACATGGCGAAGAGAAATGGAAAAAGGTGAGTCTCATAAAATGCTGTAATATCTTTTTCTAACAGTGTTCTAGTTGGCGGCGAAAAATTTCACCACTCCTTCCTCACTTTCTTCCGCCTGCATGTTAGACTCTTCCTGAACAGCTTCGGATTACAGCCCTCTATGGTTCCTGTATGCAAAATCGCCTCCTCTTTCTCATGCCCGTGTCACTCACCCACTCATTCAGGGAAGCAGCCACCCTCTTAGCGTTCAGGCCCTGTCTGCGTGTTTACAGAGCGCCATGGAATCATTGAAAATCGTATCACAAGACTTTCATGATATTCACGTACTCGTAAGTCACAGCCGCCTTATCGTGCATTGAATACCGGTATTTATTAAATGTCATCAGCGATATGGCCAAGACTCTATCACCGTTATGACAGCATATTCTGCCGTCTTTCTTCTCAAGGTCCGTCCGTTAACTTAACAGTCTCATCCAGAGTTGTCGGAATGCCAATGCTGGCTGAATTCGCAGCTCCTACGGATTAGCCACATCGGGCATCAACTGGGTGCTGACGTAGCGAACGATATCCATACCCTCATCTCGAAAACGGCCGATTCGTACCAAGAGGCGTCCTCCAACTCCAACTCGCCGGTGTCTATACCCGCTTCATATCACGCCCGATTCCTGCGCAGCTTAGTCGCCAACGATATTTTTAAATCCCGGCGCGTAGAACGATATGATAACAATATGCCGATTGATCCCCGACTTCAAGGTGAGTAACCCCCCTTTCATTAAAAATCTCGGTCAATTCTCGAGTCCGTTTTACTTACAGTTGCTTTTTTAAACCATTCTTCTCAGGTCCTCCTCCGATTCAGACGTCGCCTACCCAAATGTACTCTCCTCAGAGTGCGAGGATGCAGGAACAGTCGCCTCATTCGCATGGGCATACGCATTCGACCTTCCATTTCCCAGCATCACCCCACCTTCCGGCGCATCCCACGCCGAACGTCGTGCAAGAGCACGAGTACCAGCAGGAAGTGCAGCACGCACAAGCGCAAGGAAGAAGCCCAATGACCCAGAATCCTCCGGGTGGCGTCGTGGGCCACAACCAGATTCACTACCCCAGTTCCGGTCCTGTTTCCGGCTCCGGCAATGTGGGGAACGGCAACTTGAACGCTAACGGCAATGGGATTGGGAACGGGATGGGCAACAATGGCATGGGTGGCAATACCGGATACGTCCCGGCGGTGCCTCAGAACGCCTCCGACCTGGACGCACATTACTGGAAGAACATGTTCCTTGAGTTGGGATTCGGGGATGGCGTGGACCCGAACACCGTACCTGCTGTGGGGAATACGATGGTGAGGGGGATACCCCAGTACATCGAGCAGCAACAGCAGCATCATCACCCTCAGCAACAACAGCACCAGCAGCACCCGCATCAGCAGCAGCACCAACACCAACAGCAGCAGCACCTACACGAACACGAACAACAACACCATCACCAACAGCAGCAAAATTCGATCCCACACCAGCAGTCGCACCACACGCACACCATGCAGAGCCCAATGCACTACCACACCATGCACGCCCCTGCTTACGGACACTGAAACGAAAAAACACTATTCTCTCCATAAACTACGATCCTCTACGTCTCTATCTCTCTTGTGTCTGAAGTAATCGTGCTTCCTTTTGTCTATTTCCCTGCCTTTTTGTACTCTCGTCTCTTCCTCTTCGACCTTCCAGGTGTACTTTTAACCATCAAATATCTGAATCAGGCTGCCTGTAATATCTGTAATGCCACTATCATGCTTTTAACGTAGATTTCTATTTCTATGAACTGCCTCTTGTTGTTGTCGAGTCTTCTTTCTTTTCCTTGCCCCTTTTAGTTGGGCTGTTGTTTTCCTTCCTAACCTACCTATCTCTATCCTTTTTTGCTAAACTCAAAACTCAAAGCAAAATACAGTATATTTATTATCACAAACCATCACAAACCATGAATGCACCAAACCGCCAAATAAATATTGCTATGTATCCTCTCCAATAGGAAACACGGCCAGAGTCCTCCCCACCGCCGCCACAAGGCGCGGGATGCCACCCATAGCCAAAAAAGTCAAAATCGTGAATAAAGTGCGGTTTCGGGCGCAGAGTGAACACAGTGGGAGGCGCGTGCACATAACTGTAGTTGTGGACATGCAGCACGGCGCCTTTGGTGGGCGACTGTGAAGATATGGCGAAGTATTCTGGATGTGTTTGACACCAGCTATGTGACTGGATTTTAGACACTGAATCGAACCAGTCGAGTTTATTGACGCACCGGAAAGTACGACCGCCTTCAGCGAAACTGGTGCCTGTCATGTGCGGGAGGCCTCCTCTGAGCTTGGTGATATCCCATATGGCGAACTTTTGGCCGTAGACGCCTCCAATCCTAGAAAGAAAATGATGACATCCCGGAAAAGAAAGGGAAAGAGAGAAAAAGCAACATACACATCCATAGAATCCACGCGCCAATCCACACTAGCCGACCACTGCGTCTTCGTGCCCATAACCGAAGCCGCCAACGCAGCCGGCTCGACGAGCTCAATGACGCTGGAGTGGCGCAGCGCGCCCTCGTCCGCCTCCTCGTTCGGGTCCGAACGCCAGTCGGTGAGGAACACGGACCCGCGGGCGTCTGCGACGACGAACTCCTTGCTCGTCGTCGGGTGGCTGCGGATGGTGGTGAGCGGGTGCGGGAAGGGGATGACATACGCGGTGGGCTGCGGGCGGGCGGACATGGGTGGGGACATGTCGATGTCGAGGATTGGCGATGGCGACGGCGAGGACCGGGGTCGACGACCGGGTGCAGGTCCCACACCATGAGCATCTTGTCGTCTGTGTGATGAGCTATTCAGTGAACTGGAACTGGAGGAGCGACAGGGAGCACGGACCAGACACTGTCGCGACATAGCGCGAGCTGTCTTCGTCCCAGCCACCACAGAACACCATGTCATTCACGCGTCCATGGTGCCCGCTGAGGCCACCACCAAAAGGAAATATATATTCTGAGCTCGTGGGCGATTTTGTGAGCAGATGCAGGCCAAAGTCTGAGCTTGCGGCGACGAGTCTACGCGCGCAAGGTCGGTTTCATGCATTCGACCCGAAGAGTGCGACTTACTCAAGGAGCCATTTGTCTGTGGAAGACGGGGAGGTGGCCTTTGAGGACCATGCGAGGGCTGTTATACGCGATCCTACGTGAAAACACGCGATGCGACGGCAGGCAGTGTCGGACTAGACATTACATTAGTGTAAATGAACAAAAAGCTTTTTCGTTGAAATTAGACATACGACTTGGATGACTTCAACGGAATGTTCACCGCCAATGGCAATAAGATCTACAGCATCAGGATTGCGACAAGGCCGTATGGCATAAATATCAGTCGGATGTACAAATTCGAGGTCCATTGGAGTAGAGTGACAAGCGTGATTTGGTTTTGGAATTCAAAGCGAAACTTTCATGTCATCGGCGCGTAAAGGGCCCAATCCCTGGCTGTTACTCTGTCTCTCTCTTGCCTCTTTCGCCACCTTCTTCGCCGTCATCAAGCGCAGGGAACAGACAAACCCAGCCTCGCTCCAACCACGACAAGCTGACCATCCACTTGTGCCCCCGCGTCGCAAAGATTCCAACTAACAATGGCACCTACCACCGTCGATACCCCTGTGTTCGATGATAAGAAAGTCACCGTCATCTTCGTCCTCGGAGGTCCTGGAGCAGGTTCGTATTTCTCTTTCATATAGCCCCCGATCCTCAACCCCCCTCCTCGTAGGAAAAGGCACCCAATGCGCACGTCTCGTACACGACTTCAACTTTTGTCATCTCTCCGGTTCGTCGTCACCCATAATCCAGTCCTTCTCACCACCCTGACCCAACCCAACACCACAGCTGGCGATCTCCTGCGCGCCGAGCAGAATCGCGAGGGATCGCAATATGGGGAGCTCATCCGCACCTACATCCGCGAAGGCACGATCGTCCCGATGGAAATCACCATCAAGCTCCTCGAGAACGCCATGCGCGATGCACTCAACGAAAAGTCAGGCGACGGGTGGACAGACGGCCGCGGTCGCTTCTTGATCGACGGCTTCCCTCGCAAGATGGACCAGGCCGTCAAGTTTGACGAATCAGTAGGTTATTTTTCTTCTTTCCTTCAGAGTGTACTAAAAAAATGTTGTTCGACTTTAGGTCTGCCTTTCATCTTTGGTGATTTTCTACGCTACAACTGAAGAGGTTTTGCTCGGTCGTTTGACGGAGCGCGGAAAGACGAGCGGTCGTGAAGATGATAACGCCGAGAGCATTAAGAAACGTTTCCGTACGTCATCCCCTATTTCCTAGAGGTGTCCGATATCTTTTAACAACAACTCTAGGCACCTATCAAAACGACACCATGCCCGTCATCAACTACTACAGTGCCCAAGGAAAAGTCGCCGAGGTATATTCAAACAACAAAATAGCATTCTACACATAACTGATGGATCGATGACGACATAGATCGACAGCTCTCCTTCAATCGACGAGGTCTACAAAAAAATCTAAAGAGGTGATCAACGATGTCTTTGCAGGAAAATACCAGAAAGCTTGAACGAAATGGAAGTAATACGAGTACATCGGACTATATGTTGGTAGATGCATAGAAACTATAAACAGACTACACGGGACCATAGACAGAGAAGGTGTGGGGGATAGCATCAATGGTGCACGCGGCGCGTCCATTGTCAGGAATGTGAAGAATCGCACCGTCAGCACAGACGAGATGGGCGTCTGGGTCTTGATCATCCTGCAAGAATATATATAAGTCTCAGTCAAGTAAGGGCGAACGAGAAGACACTGACCGGAACCCACTCCCACCCACCCGCGCGATAGTATTCGATGACGGGAGGACCATCGCCCGCGGTTTCGATCTCACCATTCGCAGCATAAGTGAACTGGATATGGGCACCGTCTTGATATGCTCCTCCCAAGACCTTCCAGACTTTGGGGACATAGGAAACCCAGGACTGCTCGTTATCCTGTGCGATGGATGGGTCGCGGAGAGGGCGAAGAACAACGATATCGCATGTAGCCGGCGGCGGCGGTATAGCGCGCGCAAGGGGAGATATCCTGAACTGAGGTTCGAGGCGATCTATATTGACCGTGGAGAGAAAGTAGGTGAATGGACCATGGAGCTCAAGAGCAGGACTATCAGTAGTGGAATCAGGATGGGAGATAAATTTGTTGGACTTGGGATCGTAAATTTCTACAAGGCCTCGAGAAGGAATGGGTAATATGTTTGCACGGCTCTTGTACCACTTTGTGCTGTTCTGTTCGGCGGCGATCTTGAATCTAGACGGGCCAAATGAGCGACTGATAAGATCGGGCTATGGAATATGGTACCTTTCTAGTCCAGGGTGGGTTTGCCTCAAGGCTTCTGAGTGGTAGAGAATAGAAGCATGCAGAGAGGTAGAGACGACGACAGAAGACAGAGATGCAGTAGGAGAGCCCGAGATGGAAGTAGATGCAAGAGAGAGATGGACAGGGGTGGCCTTTTTGATAAAGGCCTGGACGGATTGCAGCTTGTAAGCAGTCGTTTCCTGGTCGTCTTTGGGGGGGAAGAGAGAAGCATAGAGCGCATTCGCAGTACCACAGGGGACCAGGACAAAAGTGATGAGCCTGTTTGGAAGAGCATTGATGATCTCATGAAGAGTTCCATCGCCTGAGCCCAGGACTACAGTAAGAGGATCTGGTAGATCGCGAATAAATTGCTCAGCATGGCCGGCAGCGTTGGTGGTGAGAACATGGTCTACGTTGTCGAGCAAAGGGAGAACATGATCTGCAAAGAATTGTTCTGCAAGGTTATGACCAGAGGCGGGGTTGATGATGGCAACAAGCATCGTTCTAGTTTGACCATGGACCACCACCACTGGCTGCCCACTATATTCTCAAATCTCTTCCGCTTTTTTTTCTTATGTTTTTTTACAAATCGTGAGTTCTATTCTTGCTCGCTCGCTGCCCGTTGCTCACTCTTTCTCTAGATTCCTACTAGACTGGCTCGGCCTCTGATACCGGCCTCTTACGTGCTCTATGTTCTTACAACGCTCTTATGTCCGGCCACAGACCCAAATCAGCCCCCGCCTAGTAATTGGCACGAGAAGAGCGCACAACCTCAGCCTGTACGCATTCTTCTCTACTTGTTCATCTCTTCTCACAATCTATTCAGAAACAGAAACGCGCCTCAAGCCCTCTATCCATCGTCCTATTCTCCCTCCCATCTCCTTCGCGCCTCCTCACATCCATAAATCTCGCCATCAACACTCTGCTCCTCGCAGCCTCCGCCGACCTTGCCATAACTCCCTTCTTCGACACTGCCTCTGACGTCGTCTTCACCCGCGTCGGCGCAGTCTACCCAGACAGCGTCAAAGTTCTTGTTCGCTACCCGTCTCCAAACGACACCCTCACTCTGCTCTACCGCGAATCCAACAGCTCTCTCCCGTGGAAAGCAGGTCCCACTCTCAACCTCACAGAAAACTCGGATTGGGCAGAATCAGTGCGCATTGCAGGCCTCTGGCCGAGCACCTCTTACCAATGTTCGTCTTTTTTTCATGTTACAGCCCTTCACATTTTATCTTATCTACCCCATAGACGTCATCGCGGACTCAAATAACACGGCTCTCAACAACTTGGGTCCCATCCAGTTCCGCACTTTCCCTGATTCGCGTCTGCATGCTGCAAGCCACTTCCGTTTCCTCGCTACCTCGTGTATCACCCCCAACTTCCCATACGGAGGGCCATTCAACAGGCGCACCATAGCAGGCTTCGACCGTCTCGCCGACTACCTCCATTCCGCTCGGCAGCCTCTCGTCCAAGAGTCTCTCAGTCTCAACGACACTGCCGCCCACAACTTGACCCAGCCGTCTCCCATCGAGTTTCTTCTCTTCCTCGGCGACTTTATCTATGCCGATGTCCCTACTTATATTGGTGACGACCAAGAAGCGTATCGACGACTCTACCGTCGTAATTATGCAAGCCCCAGCTTCAAGAAAGTTTACGAACAGCTTCGTGAGTTCACGTCTTTTACTACATTCTATTCCGTCCATTGACAGACCGCCAGCCATTTTCTATGCATACGATGATCACGAGGTACACAGTCCGTCTTGCAGTTCTCCGCGAATCCTACTAATTACATTCCCAGTTTGTCAACAACTACGGCGGAAATTCTCTAGACGTCCCGCCCTTCGAGAACGCCTCTAATGCCTACAATATTTACGCTGGAAATACCAACTATGATCCAGTCCACCCCGGAGAGAATTTTTACGACTTCCAGCACGGAGACGTCGCGTTCTTCGTCATGGACACCCGCCGGTACCGCTCTCCTCCTGCTGCCATCACCACCACGATGTCCTCGGACGAGCCAGAGCCCTACCGCACCATGCTCGGCGACGCCCAACTCACCGCGCTCTACGCCTGGCTGCACAGAGTGAACACCACGCACCCGTTCAAATTCATCGTCTCCTCCGTGCCCTTCACCTCGCTCTGGACGCACGATGCGCAGGTCGACTCGTGGGCGGGGTACGCGGCCGAGAAGGCTGCCCTGCTCGCCACGTTCCACACCGTGCCCAACCTCGTCGTCATCTCGGGCGACCGCCACGAGTTTGGCGCGCTCGAGTTCGCGTCGAGCAATCCGGAGCATCATGTCGTGCGCGAGTTCTCGACGAGCCCGTTGAATATGTTTTACATCCCCTTTGTGCATACTCTTCAAGAACGGAGCAAGGCGTTCTTTACTAGGAATGCGACCAATGGCAATGGCACGGAAGAGGTTCCTTATGAAAAGACGATTGCTTATATCCCTACTGGAAACGTCAAGTGGTAAGCATTTAATCATCCCATTCCCCTCATTTATTCACTTGGTCTATTTACAGGTCTGCATTCGAAGTCGACACAAGAGATATCGAGAAACCTACATTGCGTCTAGAGACAGTCATCGACGGAAAACCTGCATACCAGTACGTATAGGCACTTCTTTTAGCACGCAACGCTGACAGGACATCAGCCTCGAAATCATAGGAACTCCCGTCCGACCACCTGCTGCAGTGGGGCTCGGTTCTCTCGTCACAACCAATGTCAAAGGCCTCTTCGACCGAATCGGCCTCAGACCTACCAAATGGTTTTGATTTGAGCTTCTGATAATTACATGGACATTCCTAGATTGTATATATAGAAACAATATCACGCCTCTTCATGATCCCCGTCCTCATCCTCGTTATCATTCTCCTCCTTGATTTTAGAAAACCTCTTCTGTACTTGCGCATAATGATCCATTTCTGCTTGACTGACACTTGGCACTAGCATATCGAGCGCGCGTTCAAAGTCCTGCGCGGAGACGTAAACAAGGATATCTTCAGGCGATGCCATTTCTGCAAGGAAGTATTGCGGGGTTATTGGATGAGGGTGCGAGTACGGCCCCGGCTGGGCATTCAACACCGCTATATACATGCAGCGATCAGTGACCGAACTGCCATGCGAAAAAGCTCCCGCCACTCACCCATTTTTTCTTCTATCGACTCTGCCTTTCTAGACATCGCGTTCAACATCGCGTCCGAGCAAAGCGCGTAGAAATCTGCGCCCGTATAATTGAACGGACATTTCTCAGCGATCGAACGCAGGTCCAGGTCAGAATCAAGCCTGAACTTCCTCGTCAACGCGTCCAGGATGTTCAGTTGTGCTTCGTGATTATCACTGACGCCAAGATATAACATACGGTCAAATCTAATAAAGCAACACGGGCGTCAGCTTACTATGCATATAAAAAAGCATCAACTGAAATACTGACCGTCCAGGCCTAAGCAGTGCGGGATCCAAGAGGTCCGGCCTGTTCGTCGCCCCAATCACAAATACATCTGCCCCCTCCTTCCCACCCGCCATCCCATCCAGCTCCGCCAACAACTGACTGACAATCCGGTCCATAACGCCCCCGAGTCTCCATGGTTTCCCCGCTTCGGCGCAACAGAATCCAGCTCGTCGAAGAAAATCACACACGGCTTCGCGTCCCGCGCGCGCTGGAACACCCGTCTCACGTTTGCTTCAGATTCACCAATGTACATGTTCAGAAGCTCTGGACCTTTTACAGAAAAGAAGTTGAGCGAGCAGGACGTGGCGACGGCTTTCGCAATCAGCGTTTTGCCTGTCCCCGGTGGACCATACAGTAGAATACCTATACAAGCACATCAATGTAAGCAAGATATAACGCAAAGTACATAGGTCACTTACCAGATCTTTTCTTCAGCCCATCTGCGAACAACTCGGGGTGTTCCAAAGGCAGTTGAATAGTGTCCAAGATGTCGCTCTTGACGTGGGCTAGGCCACCCACGTCGTCCCAAGAAACGCTAGGGATCTTAGGCGCCCCGATACTCTCAGAGTACGAGTCTCGCGCCTTCGAAAGGGCCACTTCAAAGTCAGCAGCCGTAAGTGAAATCTGGCGCAGGAATGTTTGGTTCTTGACAAGACCACTGCAAAACATTGAACGAGGGATGTCGTAAATATGCCTCGATATCACACACCTTTTGCCAGTCGCACGTTCGACGGACGCAGCCCTTGCACGTGCAACGAGATCTTGAAGATCGCTTGCTAACAGAGCTGCCGTCTGCGTAGCTAGATTTTGCAAAGAAACGTCGGGAGCGATTATATCGTCTCCTGTAAGACACTGCAATATTTCGAGCCGCTCTGTTTCATTTGGAGCCTACACAACGAAGGGTTCGTTCTTTAGAAATTCTTTCTTGACAAAGATCGCAAATACCTCGATGTTTATCTCCTGCTTGAAACAGCTCAATAGAGTCCCAGGTACACGTCCGCTCTCACTGGTTGTTCCCAGCACGACCACAGGGTATCCAGTCAATTTCCACCCTGTTTGTATATCGCTGAGACACTCTCCCAAGACATTTGCAATGACAGGCTCTTCGGTTGAGAAATTGAGCTGCTGATTGTATAATGTCATGGTAAATAATTCACAGTACCTTTTCCTGGCTCGAGGGCTTGTGTGGATTGCGATAGTGCTTCCAGATGCCTCAAGACCAGCAAACATGGTGTGCATTCCCTGGCTTGATCCAATCGGACTCGGAGGGTGGCCTCAGTCTTAACGTCGGTCTCCCCTAGAATGTCGTAGCAGTTGACCTGACCACATAGTCAGAATAAAGAGAAAAGGAAAAGCAGATTCCGAGAATATGTACCTCAAATAAATGCAGTCCCAAGGATTCTGCAACCCAAGAAGCCACTGTAAACTTCCCAATCCCTCGTCCCCCTTTCAGGAGGAAAGACAGTTGTAGATCGTAATCCATCGCTCTCTGTGACAATGCGGCTGAAGTCAATGCGAGAATCTTCGAGTATGGGCTGTTGGTGCCTAACAGACGAGAGGTGGGAAACGACGCTAGTCGAGAATACGATTTACTGCTTGCAAAATCTGGGATGAAGGATTAGATAAACAGTCAATATTTTAGTGCGCGCCAATGACTTGCCGATGTTTAAGTACGAGCGTATTCTAGGGACCCTAGAGTGCTCGACTCCCGTTTGAATCATCCGTGTAATCGAAATATCTACCCAGCAGCCAAGTTCACCCATTGTAGATCCTGTGTAAAGATCCTGCACTGATGAATTGGCGCGATTTACCACGTCGTATTCAATGTTGGTCACTTTGAAGAAAACCATTTCATTTGGGCGTGAATCATAACTTGGTACTTGACAAGTCAGTCAACCGACAATGCTTGCAATGGAAATGGAGTCTGACCTCGATCCATACGTGCCATGTTCATAGTCAGGATTCAAGCGCGAAATGTCCGTGTCAATAGAAACAGCGAGAAGATCGCCTTGCTTTAAAAAGCCTTTTGCGCGAACCGAAGTAGTTTTTCAAAGAACCCAGGAAGTGCTGCTGGTATTGTCGATTGATTGAGGTTGGAGATGCTACACGAGCTATGGTAATAGCACGAGCAGTTGGTATCGCAGGGTTGGAGGACCCAAAGGGACTTGACCGAATATATATCTGGGAAGGATCCCTTGCGTAACTTTCGGTCTCGTCGCCATACGTATTATGTATCAGTAACGGAGATCCAGCTAGAGTCCCACTACGAAATGTGAGTTCAAATCGAGATATTAAACGGAACTGTCGCACATTGATTTAACGGAATCGTCGTTGGCAATTATGCGCACGAGCCGCGAATTAAAAGGTTTGATGCCTATAATTGCCTGAATAAGTCAAATTATCACTTAAAGCGTTGCTTCTTCCCAAAATTGAAATCACGTACCCAGTCCCCACTGAGGATTCCCAATTTCCCTAGATCAGCTGTACGAACGTAGAACGTGCAATCATCCTGTAAAGAGTCTACAGGGGCAGATAAGCTCTTGGGTATATATCCAGACCACGATGGTTCCCCTGCATCTTGGTTGGAGTCGAATGTGTGTGTATTGTGCTCTCGAGGAGACTCTAGGTTGAGGTTCAAAATAGAACTTCCAAGGAAGTCTTCGTCAATTTCTATGGAATCTTGAGTGTCATTCATGGAGTCCGCAGAATCTGGATCAGAGGACGTCGAGAATGCGAAGTCCCCTGCGATGATAGTAATATAACTCTAGTTGCGTCGGGCAGAGCGTACCCCTGCGAAACTGGCTCCAGTAACTCCAGCCTATATTTCAGGGTGTCGTTCTTGATGTCGTGTGATGTTGATGTTTCTGTATACAAGAGAATATCCCTTTCCCACAAAATCGGTTGGTTGTCAAATAAGAGAGCGTCCATTACAGAATGTTCAGAGCAAGCTTTCCCATAGGCTTCATCGGAAAGTGCTGTCACTATTACAGCTGTAAGAGGAGTAGAATTTTCCGACTTTACGAAGAGCTCGCTGGATAATGAGGTAAATATGAGAGGATATTTCTTCGCCCAAGAAGAGGGGATTAGGACGGTTTGGTCAGCACCTTGTAGAGCCTGAATGACAAGAGAACATTAAAACACGCTCAACAGGAAATGTTCCACGACGTTCTACCTTTTCATTGAAAGAGGCCCAGCATAGTATTGATTTCTGTTCGATTGACGCGTCCGAAGGGGAGGAAACAGGTGCAAGTGAAATGCAAATGCGGCCGGAGTGGGGTTTAGAATTGAAGGCATCCCAGAGGTGGCGTCCAAGGAGGACTGAGGTATCATCACGGTCATGTAATCCCTCTTTAATAGACCATGTCGATTTGAATATCTGCTCTTTGTCGAAAAAGAAAGTCATGGGCTTTGCGAAAGAGTAAGTATGTCCTTGAAAGATGTCGAGGAAGAAACGGAATTAGACCTGTCGGGGCAATCGAAGACACCGGTTCACCGGAGACCCGGCCCTGCCAAGAAATGACCTCTATCCCGCTAATCCGATGTTTCTTGAACAGGAACTTATTCATATAGAATGTCATCTCCCTCACTTAAAGATCTCGTAGAAGAATGGCTGGCATTGGATCCGGTAGGCATCTGCCCGTTGATAATTCAGCTGTGCACATGCTCACTGCCCTGTGCAGAATCCTGAGACTCGAAAGGAAATACAGACTCTCTGGGACAGTCACGACGTCGATGAATTAGAGAAGCGTTTAAGGTATAGACATCGAAGAGCTGTTTTGAATTATGCTAACTTGTGGTAATAAGGACGCGCATTGAATTTGGTACCGCTGGTAGGCAACCTGTCATGTCCCGAGCGTGCCGTTCTTATGTTCCGCTTAAGGACTAAGAGGGCGAATGGAGGCTGGCTGGTCTCGCATGAATGGTTCGCCTAGCAACAAATAAATCCCTAGAAGATCACAGAGTTAATTTCCTTCAAGATCTTATCATTCTCCAGACATCCCAGGTCCGTGTCGGAAAACTTCACTCAGTCGTACCACTAACTCTGATGATAGGGACTCTCTGACTATGTATTGGAGCACGTCAAAGATGCACGTAGTCGTGGCCTTGTTGTTGGCTATGATCACAGGCATCATTCAAAACACTGGGCCCAACTCACTACTAGCATATTTGTTTCTAAAGGCATCAAAGTCTACCTTCTTCAGGGGTTCAATCATACACCGATGTGAGATATGCTATTTGGTTTACTTTTTCTAATCACTGATCCCTCCTAGGGTACCGTTTAGTGTCAAACGATTGAATGCTGCTTGCGGAGTCATGATCACAGGTATTGACAGTTATCGTTATAAAAGTTATCTCTCACTAATTCTCATTCCAGCGAGTCATAACCCAAAGGTGAGCTTATATGCACATTTCCCGGGGAAATAATCAGTAGACCTGCCTTTCAGCAAGATAATGGATATAAGGTTTACTGGGAAAATGCTGTCCAAGTGAAGTTGTCTCAGATCAACTTCTTAAGCAGAGAACCAATTCTTCGTAGATCATTGGTCCCCACGATGATGGCATCTCGAAAGCTATAAAACTATACAGCCATCAGGGAGGACCAGCAGACCAGCTAGATATATCCTCATCTGAATTTCTTGTAGATCTGACGAAGCAACTCCAAACCGAGTACTTCGCATATCTGGAAAGCCTGATGACGAATCGGTGCGCTGAAAGCTTTCAGCTTTCCTTATGTATCTGACACTACATTTCTAGAGAGCTCAATTCCGACACAGGGAATAAGTTTGTAAACACCTCCATGCATGGAGTCGGCGATTTTTTGTAAAGGAGGGATTCTCGATATTTGGGTTCCCTTCGTACATCCCGGTTAAAGAGCAACAACAACCCGATCCTGAATTTCCTACTGTCCGCTTTCCAAACCCAGAAGAAAAAGGTCAGTGTTTTCCATTCGATACTTTTGAAATTACCCACAAATTTTCTTAGGCGCATTGGTAAGTATCATACTTGGCCTCACGTAGTTTTTTTTATTATCAGTGAACTTCAATAGGACTTAGCTTTAGCGACTGCAGAAAGGGAAGGGATTAACTATGTTTTGGCCCAAGATCCCGACGCGGACAGGTTTACAGCCGCTGAAAGGAGGTGCGAAAATCTTCTGATGATTCCTGGGTCAGTCAGGTTGATAAACGACTACCAGACCAACTGGAGATTGGGTTCTCTTTACTGGCGATCAATTGGGCAGTCTATTTGCGAGTCGCGTGTTCGATACCTATAAATCTTCCGGGAAGCCTATCGACAAATTGGCCGTGGTTGCGTCCACTGTCAGTTCCAAGATGATTCAGTCCATGGCAGACATCGAGGGCTTCAGATTTGTGGAATGCCTCACTGGTATGCTAGACGTATTTTCGGATACAGTATGACTAATTTCAGTTCAACAGGATTCAAGTTCATTGGAAACACCGCACTCCGCTTAGCAGAAGAAGGCTTTGATGTACTATTTGGATATGAAGAAGCCATTGGATACATGTTCGGCCCCCAAATCAGAGATAAAGATGGTGTTGCTGCTACGGTATATAGCGTATCTTGATTGCAAATTGTTTCTCAATCTGACCCATCATAGATGCTTTTCGGGGAGCTTATTGCTACGCTGCGAGCTCAAGGAGAGACCATAGAAGGTCACTTGAAACAACTATACCAGAGGTTTGAACACTATTCAAAGCTTTTTAATGCATCTCATCTCAATTAGTTATGATTAGATACGGCTACTTTCAGGTATTTGACATTGTATAGTTCCTGTGATTCAAAGCTGAATTCATTACAGACGAACAACAGTTACTTCATCTGCACCGACCCGAAGATCACTGACAAGATCTTTGCCCGTATCCGTAAGTACGACGCGAACGTTGTACGTACTGAAATATCTCCCGAGAGTCCGCTCCATTGACATGATAGCGCATATTTTCAGTCGTTGCTGAACGATACTCGAGCAGTGTACCCCAAAACACTTGCAGGTCTTGACATTAATAGGGTCATCGATCTGACTACTGGGTACGACAGTGGGAACCCTCCTGATTACAGGCCATCACTTCCCCTTTCTTCGGGACATATGATCCAGATTAGGGCCAGTGATTTGAACGCAAACCTAGTATTGACTCTAAGGCACGAAGTAATTTCTAGCCCATCTCTGACGACATACTAACCTTTCATTTGTTTCTTCAGAACAAGCGGGACAGAACCCAAGGTCTGTTCTTATATAGCTCTAAAAACTCTCAGGAGAACCAATAAACTGACAATACTCCAGATCAAATACTACCTGGAGGGTAGTGGCAAAGATGCTCAACTCGTCGGTCGACTTCTTTTGGAAGCAATCGCTGAAATCTCCAGTCAATGGTTCCAAGCCGATAAGTACAATATTTCGAAAGCATGAGGTCAAATTAATTATGAAATACACTCCGATTCGACAATGCAGCGGTATAAGTACTGGCTATACCACCTTGTCGCCCTTGCCCTGCAACGTCAAACAAGACCATCTAAAATAGGCCATCTCAAAGGACATAAGGACATCTACATCTTTACTGTATCCGTTATTTCTCTACAATTTCATCTGCAAACTTAATGTTGGCTATTGTGAACATCTCAAGGGTGTGTTCGGAGTTATGCTTTTGTCCTTGGTTGAACCAGATCCATTTATAACCTTTGTGGTATGCGACAGCGGAACCCCAGCGAATTGTCAATCCATCGTTGGGATTTGACCAGCCAGGCCATTCATAATACAGCACATGTCCGTGCAGGCAATTGCTGTTAATAATCATATCAGAAAAGATTACGGGAAACAGGAGATACCTACAAGTGAAGGATTTTGGGGAGAATTATGTGTCCCTGTAAATGAACAAGTTGAGCAAGTATCTAGAATTGTGAGAATCAGAACATTACCTCTTGAGGCGTGCCCTTGACGTGAGACTGACGAGATATTTCCTCGTCTTCAGTTATTATATCATCGCCCAAACCTGTGGAATATGTGTCCAATAGACAGGTTGTGACCTCATAATCGTAGGACAAGGGTTCGAAGAGGTCGGGACGGTAATCGACTATAGCCCACCAGTATCCTTGATCCCCTAAACGCACGTTGTCATAGCGTCCATGTTCTCCAGAGGGCTCGCCATATTTGGCTCTGAACGCGACGGGGGACAGCGCCGGAAAATCATCGAGCGCGCGATAGACGCTCGAGTCCATCAACCGCAATGATCTCAGCTTGTCTAAATCAAGGAGCATAATGCAGGAGCAGATTCTAGACGCATCGTTCCATTCTGGAGCAACTTGATCTGGATGACTGCCCATGACAAATGCGGTTTCGGGTCGCAGAGTATCGAATACATTCCAAAGCAAAGAGGGATCAGTAATGAAGATGGCGTCGGTGTCGATATATATGCCTTTCTTAACTGTCGGTGGAATTATCTCGTGGATAAATAGTTTCATCAACCCAGCTACGATAAAGGTATAGAGTCATTGCCTAAGGACCAGAGGAGTAAAAAATAGAAATACTCACGCAGGCCAGCTGAGTGGTCTGTTGCTATCGAGCCTTCGCGCTTGACGCGATCAAGCATACTCTGCCAAGATGGTTTGTAGAACCAAACGCGAATGTGTCGAGGGGATTTTGTATTAGAGTAAGCCGGGACCGAAGAACCTCCTCTGCCTCATCATCGCAAATAATATGGATGTCAGACGGTTTAGTGTTATATAAAATAATTGACTAGATGAGGAACAAAGAAGAATCAGATAGTATATTATACATTACTGTTTCTGGTCGACAAACCTTGATTAAAATGGCGCCTTCTAGCGCCGAATCTTCAGACCACATAATGAGCGTAAAAATTACCGGTTCAACGGTTGCAGTAGGCAGTGGCGGTTGACCATCCGTCAGGTTATGTTTCTCCGAGTTGGGAGTAGTGATATCAATGGCAGATGTTGGTGCACTGCTGCCAAAGAATTGCTCTGGGGGAAATACTCTTTTGCAAAGACGAGAAGGGCAATGGAGAGGGCAACAACTACCAGATATGCCGACCTGCGTCGACGATTATGGACACATAGGGCGTTGAATATATCATGCTGGGCGCTACCCAGAAGCGTTAGGTGAGGAGTATTGTGTAGGGAGGACATAGGAAACATTATATACCTGAGTTGGTTGAACTCATTGAGCGGAAGACTTGTCATCGTGAAAGGACCATGCACAACCAAAATTGAGGGCTGGCGCCTGAGGTCCGTACAAGGTTTTATATGATTGACATTTCATCACAACCGCGACCTACTCTCTGGAGCTAATAGATATTCCGAAGACGGCGGTGACAAGAGTCCACGTCAGGAACAATTGAATCTGGCAGATAGGGTAGAAATTTAAAAACCCTTTCAAAATATTGGCTGGAGCTGTGAGATAGTAAATTCCAATAAATAGCATGCCATATAGTCTCGATATAGTCCCGAAAGAAATTGCCCAACTAAGCGCCCGTTCATTCCTTGTTCCTGATTTGCCAAGATTTGATGCATTGTCGATCGTGAAGAACAACACTGAAGCCGAGACATGGTAGGATGGTCCGAGTTTGGTTCTTTACGCCAGAGAGTCTAGATAGCTCGGAACTCTGGTCGGCTATGAAATGGAGGTTTTTCAATAGGTAACAGCGGTTTTGAAACAAAGAATGGGCGACTGCCCTTGCAAGGCGAATTAGAAAGTGTAAAGTGTGACGGTAACGCGACGATACCGTTGAATGAGAAAAGATGCGTCAATAATATGCCTCAGCCAAAGGTAGACTATTTGCTTGGGTAAGTGTTCAACTGGGTCGGGGGATAGGATAGATAGAACTCCAGACACTAATGCATAATATAATCAGTTAGTAATGCAAATCTCTTAAATAATGCCGGACTGCATTTCCCGAGCTCCTCAGTTAACCAATGGAATGCGCAAGTGCGCTAGTCTCCCAGCTTTTTGGTGCTGGAACACCGATTGGTTAATCACAAGGGCGTCTATTTCGTTTTGTCTTAACGGCGTCTTAGTCTCGCATAGGTCTATGTAGCTAGCCCCGCTTTTCGTGGTACGTATGTCCATGCTCCAGAAGCCTGTCCAAGAAATTAGTCACATATATAGGCGGAAAAGGGACAAAGGTATTTACCAGTCCGGTTCAATCTCGGTGAGAATGCGGATTCTAAATGTAGAAGGTGAGGCAACTGAAAGAAAAGCATTCTATTAACGTACTGTGTTCTCTTAGTCTCTTCCATCTCATGAAAAATAACCCATCCTGTCCTGGGTTTCCTCGTAAATAGCACTGACGTTGGATGAACAAAAAGGACCTGTACATAGTTAGAATACAGAATAGAAATCAGAATAACTCAAATAGAACAAACCATGTTGCCTCTGACAGATCTATAAGTCCCATCCGCAGACCAGCGTGCAACATTTCGCCAGTAGCCGCTCGCAAGACACTTTGCCAGCCTCTTTGAATCGCCTTGACAGCTCTCCGTGGGGAGGCCGAAGCGCTTCATATACATTCTCAGTTGTTTGCGGATAATTTCCACACGATTCATTGCCCTGAACGACACTGCATGCTCTTTACACCATGCTTGGGATCGTCTATATTTCGCAAAGGCATTATAAACTGTCCGTGGATGAATAAATTAGCTCTAGGCAATCAACAAGGAACTCCTACCATTTAGTAATGTGAAGTGATCCTACATTCATAGTCAGCGTGGTCGAGTCGCAATCGAGTTGTGAAGATTTGTAATTTCCTACCCCTTCTTCGGCGGTAAACTTTCTTTTCTCCAGTTCCGCCAACGCCCCTGGTGCACCATCTGGGATGACAAAAACATCCTGAATACATCAGTACTGTGTAACTTTGGGGGATGAACGCAATGAACTCAATCCTACTTGAACAGCCGTCATGGCAGCGATAGTAAGTATTTCTTGGCCACATTTGTACTCCTTGGAGTTAAACAGCTGGAATCCACGATTGTATCAACTCTAAGTCAGATGCAAAGATGGCTTGAATACCTACCATTTTAGCAATTCCCACCTCCAGTGGACACTCAGATACTTGTTCACCAATTTCAGTCAGATTACCATCATCGTCAATCATGCCTGCAGCATGTAAGCCTTCCAAAGCTCTGAGCACGGTTTCAGCAGGAGGAGATGAGACCCAATCAAACTTCATAAGATCATCAATTCCAAGGGATTTAAGCTGCAGGATCGGAGTGGTCATATCCGTTCTTGTAATCTCGGGCGGGGTTGTCAAAGGCAAGTTCTTGAAAACCGACATAGGATAGAGCCTGTAACAAATTCCAGGAGATGTGCGCCCGGCTCGTCCAGCACGCTGAGTGGCGGATGCGGCAGAGACGGGGACGGTTGCAAGTGATGCGAGTGCAGTTGTCGGGTTATAAACGCGTATCTACAAATTTTTAAATGAAAGAGCATATCTCGATTCATATGATTCACCAACCTTCACGAAGCCACTGTCCACAACAAACTTTATGCCATCGATTGTTACACTAGCCTTGATGAAAGTCGTGAGAATTTTGATTTCTTTGGGAGGGACGGCGGGCAACCTCAACGCACTTCAGCTACATTTGTAGAAATAATAGCTTTTCGAGTCCCCGGAGCAGATGACTCGAAAATTCGCAGCTGTTCATCCGTGGTGAGACCCGCATGTAGAGGTAAAGGTACAATACGCGTCGCTTTGGACGGCAACCTGAGTCACATCAGATTTTATAAGTAGTCAAGAGGATAGGAACTTACAGAGGAAGCATGTCAGATAATTCTTGAAGGCATCTATCGATTTCTTCTCGACCGGTTAAAAAGACGAGAATGTCTCCTGGACCTTGCTGAAAAAAGTTAGGCTATTTTACGCAGATTCTTCCTGGTGCGAATGGGTCATTACCTTAAGATTTATGTTCCAGACAACTTCAGCAGCTTTGCGAACATAATCGGAGACAGGTTCTTGTAGATATGCAACCTCCACAGGATACATTCGGCCCTCTAAACTGACAATAGAAACCTCATCCTTGGAACCACCTTCCGCAAAGTAATCAAAAAATCTAGTGGCATCCAACGTTGCAGATGAAACAATAATTCGGAGTGAGGGCCTCTTCCTCCGGATTCTAGAAAACTATCAAAACCTCACAAGTACGGAACAGTAACATGAGATCTCACTTTCTTAAGATTCCTAGTAGAAGGTCGGTGTGGATACTTCGTTCATGGGCTTCATCAACCTGCAATAATTCTTCCCAGTCAAGAGTCTCTTGCCCGACAACAGAACAGAAACATACCATGATAACGCTGTATCGACTAAGCAATGGGTCCACCAGAGTCTCGCGGAACATCATGCCATCAGTCATGTAACGAATACGAGTTTTATACCTATCGCTAACGTCTTCAAATCGAACGGTGTATCCAACCTAGTGGCACAAAAAGTGTGAGATAGAAAATGACCGGAGTAAGAACGAATGCAGGGCAGACTTTTTCCCCGAGCGTAGTCCTCATTTCATCAGCGACACGAGTGGCTACAGAGGACGCAGCAATCCGTCGAGGTTGCGTACAGGCGATAATGTGTCCTTCATCTGCCCATCCAGCATCGAAAAGGTACTGAGGAAGTTCTTGTTGTGATCATTGCAAACGGGGCACCAGGCAAAGTAGAAAGGAGCTTACGAGTAGTCTTTCCACACCCAGTCTGGCCAACAACTATAACGACTCCATATTTTTCCACACAGTACAATAAGCTTTCTCCTACATTACTTATCAGTCTAGATCAAGAGATGAAAGACATTGAGCTGACGGTGTTTGAAGATCGGTAGATGTTGTTGTTGGCTTCGAATGGATGAATAGGAACCTGCTGGTGCGTATGGGACCACATGTCCTTCTACCACTGCTTCGCGGTCAATATTGCTTCCGGGACCTAATTTTCCGGGTTTCCAGATGGGCAAAGACATGGTAGAGATAAAGGTGCAAATGGGCGGACGGCAAGGGACGTAGACGATAGTATTGCAAGTTTCCAAAGTAAGTAGATGATGGCGGGCCGAGAGAGATATTGATATTGGTACCGACAAGGTACTATTAGCATCGGGTAGATATCTAGTGGCATGCAATTACATTGAATTTCAGTTGCAGTTGTATTCGTATAAGACTCGAAATAAAGTAAAAAGTCTCCTTATAGGAGTGAAAATACATGTAGAACGAATTATTATGAAATGGAATCCAAAACTGCAAGAAATCCAAGACCAAGTCTCTACTAAGTTTGTTATCAGGGGAATGAGTTTGACCCCAACAGCAATACCCACACATGTACGTACACAACCACAAAAGCTACTTACCGACCAAGCAGCTTGAAACTGAAAAATAATGATAAAAAGGTATAAAAAGATGGTTGGGCGTCTGAGCAGGTGGGGCAAGACAACATGTACTCGAGTAGATCATATAAACTCAGAATATACGAAGGTCGAGGTGAAATCACACGAAGCCCCTCCCACCTCGTTTAGCGTCGATTTTCTTGAATCTCTCATCTTCGTTCCTCTGTGTATTATTATGAACAAACCAAGTGCGTACAAGTTATGTGAAGCTTCGCACCTTCTTGATCACGCAAATTGACGCGAGTAAGAGACAAAGCACAATTGCCATAAATCCATACACCTAGATGAGACGATAAGTAAGATAAAAGGTAAAAGGCTGATCATGATTCACCGTCCTAGATAGATATACCATCGTCAGTTTAGAAACGACTAGAAGGAAATGTCGTCACTCACGTAAACACATTATTCAAAGTAACATCAGCGAAAGCGGTGACGGGTGTAACACAGAAGTTGGAGGTGACGTTGGGATTCAGGCCATTGATAACATCCTGGGATGTGCAGAAAGAGCCACCGACTTCTGCCAAATCGGTCCCATTGAAATATCCACAGCATTTGAACTAAAACAAAGATAAATCATAGATATAGGCACTAGGAAGAGTCAAAGGATTGGAACCTACTTTGTCTTGAAGGAACACACGAGATGCAGGCGTTGCTTCCGCCCACAGTACGTGGAAATTCGCCCGTTCCTTCAAAGTATACATCCACACAAATGAGCCAACAACCAAGACACCAATAGCATCCACGAGCAGAGTCCAGTTCAGGATGACGAGACCGATAGTGACATGATTTCTTTGAATAATTGCTCCTACTGATATCACGAAAGTCACCAGCAGCGCAACCCCCAAGATTGTACCAGCTGAGAAAGAAGACGTGAGTTAAGGTTAGCTGGAATGAGTAAAGATAACTGCACACCGGTTAAATCGGCAGATGACAGGACCATATTCATGAGGATGTTCGGAGCACGCCAGACGATGGATAGGGCTACACTGAGAGCACCTGCAACGAGCAGAAGGAAATCAAGGGCGACCCATACACCCATCAATGTTCTGGAGACCATGATGAAGCGGAATACTGATTTTATGTACTCAACATGAAAGACCGAGAAACACAGATTTGCAAGACTCACGATTTTGAAAAGTAGTGAAAAGAAGGCGACTCTTTCAAAGAGACTTATCAGGGAGCAAGAAGGACAGAGATAAGAAAATTGAAGACGTTCAACGCCTCCTCGCGCTAGCGCAAAGAACAGGCCAAAGAAAAGAAAGGAAGGTGGAGACAAAGAGAAAAAGTCAGGGAGAGTGGCCTTTGAGCACAGCTACCATTACAACGATCAGTAGTGTCACAAAGGTCTAGAGTAGGGTCGTTATGGCTACAAACTGATACAGTGATGGTCACGGTCACAAAACCACCGCCAGCTCGGCCCTATCAGTACTAAATATAACAGGACCAAGCTGCTGATGTAATCTGCGATCGAGTCAACTTGTTCGCACAGCCGACCGGTGCTAAACTTGAACCTTTATTAACTCAGCACTGCACCGCCTGCACCGATTCCCACTTTTCACCCAAACCATCACCACTGTACCACTATCAACACAATGAACGACGACTGGGAGAGCAAGACCATCATTGGCTCAAAGCGCTCTGTCGCAAAGGTCACTAAGAAGGATTCAGACCTCAATGGTATGACGTGTGTCCAGTTTCTATTCATCATTATCCATACTCATACACTCTTTTCTCTCGACAGCTGTAAGAACGATTAAGCACCTCAGAAATAGGCACCGTGCTCATATTCTGTGATATAGGCTCGCAGAACTGGCTCTATCGTCGCTACTGACAAGAAAATGACTGCCGGAGGAAACAAGGCTCACCAAGGTATTACCCCCGTCCCCCTATTCTTTGTGCCTACATACGACCTTATAATCCCTACGATAATTAGGTACCGACCATCAACGCATAGCCAAACTCGACAGAGAGAATGAAGTTGCACCTCCTCCAAAGATCGCTCCTTCAGTCGGCAGAGTACGTGTGTGTATTTTTCTAACATCTGATGGCCATTAAATATCACACAGGCAATTCAAGACGCCCGCCTTGAACTCAAATTCTCTCAGAAAGATGTTGCTCAGAAAGTCAACGAGAAGCCTTCCGTTATTCAGGATTATGAATCCAGTAAAGCTATCCCTAACCCACAGATTCTCGGCAAACTCGAGCGAGTTCTCGGTGTTAAACTTCGGGGTTGGTGTCCTTTGTTATCTACTTGATAATTAATTCTTACTGAGCGGTCTTTAGGCGCCGATATTGGGAAAAAGTTGTCAGACCTTAAGAAATCATAAATAGGTCTTGACTGTCTCATCATAGATCTAGACTCACATTCCCTTCACCCATATAATTCTGTACATTCGGTGAATTCTTAGAGCGTCACGGAAATGATATCCTTTAGAGAATTTGCACAAGAACTTGCACATTCACTACGTGAACAAGCCTGATATTAATTAAAACACTTTTACCGATGTCATAAAGTCAAAAGAAAATGGTAGACTGAATAAGTATTGCGTATGCATACAGACAATAAGTGCAGCAGTCCAATGATGCAATGGTAATAATTAGGCTCTAGATGTGTTCCAGAAGACAATCCAGCCATATTGGTCCCCGGAGTAATCCTCCGCAGTTGCTACGAGGGACTCTAGAGGACCCTAATCACAAGATATGGTTATGCGGTTACGAAGCTTGTTCCGTATCGCCGTTCTGCCCCCAAAATGGAGATGAGCAAAGGGCAACGATGTTCTAAGATATATCTTCCTACATATGTGATATAATCAGGGCTTTCGCAAGCCTTATATTCTTTCAGAAGTTCTTCACAAGTTGCTCTGTGGATTCAAGATGATTATAACTCCGGTCACAACTTCAATATTGCTGTGCAACTTACCTTGCATCATCAAATTCCTCGAGGCCGTTCTCAAATAGTTTCTCTTTCTTGTACTGCTCCAAAAGGCGTTGCGTCGCCGAAGACGATCAAATTGGTCCAACATGCGCTTGAAGAGCTTTCGAAGAGAAACAAGTGAGAAAACTGCGGCAATAATAGGAATAACGTACAGAAGCAATGCTTGTGTGGTTGGCGAGCATCAGACCGCTAACGCGATGATTTGTTTGGATGTATGGGGATTTTCGAGTCAATGCGACCTGTATTGAGGCTGGACCCCAGGGTATGAAATTCGCTAGCTGGCGTTCACGAATCCTAAGGAGCGATTGATGCACCTGTAAAATGTTCAAGGAGGGCGTAGTAACTACCATGAAAGATATCTACTGACATCGGTGGAATCGACATCGCCTTGGATGATGTTCAAGATAGATATGTAACAGGCTGTTTTGCTGGGTGTCGTCAAAACCATACGATTCTTGGGTTGAAGTAATCGACGCATAACATCGAGAACTGTTGTTCTTCTGATGGGTTTTGCCTGAGAAGACATTTAGAAAAGAACCAAGGGAATTATTAAGGCTAGTACTACCTTATCAATTTGATCACTGGTAAATGGTGTGTATGAAGTCATCAGGAAATGGCAACGAGGTGTAGGTATCAAGGATGCAATGATTCCGACAAGGTCGTTGTTCATGTAACTTGGGTAGCGTAGTGTCTGTGTGCTGGCAGCCATGACAGTTGAGACCTGAAAAACGGTAAGCATCAAAACCACTCAAGCTGAATGGAATCGTACCAGTTGATTTGTCTGGTCAAAAGAAGGCGTCTGTACGTGTAAACGATCTGCAGAAATCCTCGAAAGAGCACCATTATCCAGAACCACTACCGAGTCGGCGTGGTTTACCAGCCTTTAAGTGTAAGTAATGAGTTATATGGCTGCACGACAACATCTCCTTCTTGCGCATTAGGAAACACGCTGTATGTTTGAATCAACTTTTGGGAAATTTATCGTTTAAGCGTTCAAGTAAGAAGGAACCCATTCCAGATCCTGTCCCTCCAGCTATTGAATGCATAAGCATAAAACCCTGCTACACGGTCAGTATCGAGTTGAAAGGGGCATGGTAGCAGCGTTCACACCTCTAACGAATCACTCCCTTCCGCTTCACGATCAATCATCTCCATAACCTCCTCATAAACCCTCTCTCCCGCAGAGTAACCTTGAGCCCAGTTGTTCCCTGCACCTCCTCCGTCCTTCGACACAAATATGTTTTCGGGGTTGTACAGGTTCGCATACGGAGATGTTAGAATATTATTAATTACCTGGACAGGCACAGAGAAGGTCAATCTCAATCTGAAGCTCAAGTGCAAGCATAGCCAACACACCCTGGGTTCAAGATCAACAAGAATAGCACGAGGAATATAATGTTCATCATCTGCTTGATAGAAGAAGACATCTTTGCGGTCGCCTCCTTCCGTTGCCCACTCTTCAAGAATGCCATCTTTGCTAATTCCATGTTCCGCGCAGAGCCGTTGCCAAAAGACAGAACCCACTTGATCAAAGAGATAAGATATGTGATATGATAGGATTCAAATTCAAGAAAGCGTACTCTGATTGCCACATTGACCAAGTTGTACAGTTACGATTTCGCGAGGCATATTAATGTTATCGTAGAACTTGGGTCGCGACTTAACGAGGCGTGCGAACGACAGACAACGTCCACGAATGTCACAGAAACACGAGACGGGTAGTCACACAAGAGTAGTCACAAGTGCTTATTCAAAAGGGTATACTGATACAGTGCCTTGCATACTGGCATACACAGGGGTAGTCACAAGTGTTCATTCCAAAGGGCATACTGATACAGTGCCCTGCATACTGGCATAACCGTTTGCACAACCGCGTTGCGAAATTCCAAGTTCGTCTTCGTATTTATTTGCCGCACTGTGACATGAGGTATGTCGTAGTAAGTACTCCTCTGAGTCCTGTTAATATACTTCCCGATCTGTGACAATTTTGGCAGGTGCGTAACGGACCATACAAATGCAAAAACGCTTTTGGCTACATCACTGTGCAAATGGTTATGCAAAGCACTGAAAACTGAAAACTGAAAGGTGAAATGGAAAAAGCCATAACAAAAAATATTTCAAAGTCGAAAAGTGATAAAAAAAAGGTAATGTTGTTACAATACAGTATGCAGGTGTAATAAGCCCAGATAGAAATGACAGATATGTGCAAAGATAGCGAGAATTATAACGACAAAGCTTCTACTGTTGGAAAATGGATCGTGCCACCTAAAAACAAAATAAAAGTCAGTCACCAAAGCTTGCTTATTTTAACTATCGCAAAGCAATGCTTACACTTTCGAGTAGCATCGTAACCTCTGGCCCAATTCGGATGAAATCTTTGCTCCAGAAATCATATTTTGGGTTCCGCAACAGTTCGATGAACGTCACAAGGGCACCCCATGGTGGGGTCGGTGAACGATGAAGCGTTCAAGGAGTACTTTGGTCATAACTTCACGGAAGCGGTCATCGTTTACCTCCAAGAACAAATGGAGGAGAAGAGAGCTGAACCAATGGGTGTGGGCATTTGGATAGCGAAGATGAAGCACCATCGAGGTCAAAAGATGATGTTGACCTGTTTTTACACATTAAAAATTAGAGAAGAGGAAACAAGAACAATGAAGAACGTGTAACTGACCTTCAACGTCAAGGTTGATGACGAGGTACTGCAGTGCAACCACACCTGGGTCACTGGCGACGAAAAGAGAGGAGCCGCTCCTAGCTTTCGCCTGTGCAACGGATGAAACTCCAATGTACATGACCAGAGAATTGATCAACGACAGATTGTAAGTTTCGGTCGAGTCATTGCTCTTCACTCTCAGGCGGTCCTTCAGGGATGGAAGGAACGAGGGCGTGCCGCGGTTCAACAAGTATTGGTCTAGATAACCACGAAGATCACCGCTCTTCAAACCAGAAGTGAAATCGGAAAGGATTGGAGGGATTGGCCCCATTTCAGGGATAGCGTCGAATTTGACGTTGCGAAGATGGGGGTCGGGAAGAATGATGGCAGGGGGAAGGCGCTTAGAATGATATTTCGAAGTTGGATGCATCTGGGAGGGATGACATCACAAAGAGTGAAGTAATATTCACTGAGGAATTCCGGGAAGTCATGAAGGAGAACGAGCAAGAGCCTGAGAGCACCACGGTAAAGATCTCGAGCTGCTATCTGTAAATCGGCATCCTTCAAGAATGGTGCCAAGAATTTGAATAACGACAGGAGCAATTTATGGAAAGCGGACCATCCCTGCGAATGAACTCGAGCATTTAGAAACGTAGGCGTTGATATGGAAAAAATTAAAATTACCAACCTCACGGTTTTCAGACAACAACAACTTGGGCATGAACAACCTGTGAGATATGAGACACATCCAGGAAAAAGCAAACCCAGGGAAATAGGTCGGTTGCAAGGAGCTGTAAGTGTCGCTAAAATTTCGGTCAGTGGGATGGATAGCTTCGAATCGAGATCGACGTACCTAATAGCAATAAGCAATTGGAAATAAACAGGGCCAAGATGGCTCTCGATACTATGGAGGTCGTTGACCAAGCTCGAGAAAAAAGCGGAAAAAGGGCTTCTGTTGGAAGTTCGGGCCTTGCTCTTCATGCGTGCTGGCAAGCACAAGAACAAAAATTGACAAGATTTTCGTCAAGTAATGAACTTTGGCTTGATTATTGTTAACACCAGAAGCGTCGCCGTGATACTTGATGATATAAACAATAAGTCTGGACATGGCATCCAGTGGCTGGAATGCATAGTCGAGATCGCCTGCAGCTATGCTTTTGATGTAGCTATTCACGCTTGTCTCCGCACATACTCGGAAAAAGAAAGAAGAGACATCTTCCACTTTCAAAATTCCCTGCTTTGTCAACTGAGTAATGAAGGGAACAAAACTCTTCTCTGGAGAGTGTGACCGTTGAAAAATGGTAATCCACTGTTGGAACCAAATGAACAACTTTTCGCGAAGTTGATCGTTTTCTGCCTTGACTTGAGGTTGGACAGCAAACGCAGAATCAGGTGAGATGGGAGCAGAAGATCGTCTGATACCCCTTAGATCGTCGAGAAGCCTATTGACACTAATGATCCAATTGTTTGATTATCAATATCGTTCTTCCGTGAACAAAAGCATGGACTCACTCTTCATTAGCTTTTCCGGTTGCAGCAAGCTGATTGAGGATCTCGATGGAATAAGCGAATTGACCTTGAGTTGCTACTGGCGGATCCGAGGACAGACATTCACGTATAAGGTTGGCTGCGAAACTTAGTAAAATCTGTCGGGGGTCGTCATATAACAGCTTCGCTAACTGCTGATCTTGCAAGGTCGTATTGATAAGCCCGCTTCTCAACAAGGTCACTGTAACAGGGACGTTGAACTTTCGCTAATCAAATGTCAGCAGGAGTATTCTTTCCTAAAAAAAAAGAAAAAGAACTGACCTCGTCTTCAGCATACAATAACCATGTGATCGCCTCCTTTGCAACGTCTTCAAACAAACGACAAAGCTGGTCTAGCAGAGCGACGTAAACCTCGCGACCGAGAGCAGAATTTGTCTTATACAACAATTGGACGATTTTCTGCGACATCATCAGAGGAGTTCGCTCCCTGTTGGCAGCGTCTTCTGCAAGGAGCATGATTTGCCTAACAAGATGGCGAATATCATGATTGGAAGGGAGATTAGCCAAGGATTGGTTTGGGTATTGAAGCATGACGGCTTCAAGGTCACGAGTAAGAATCTGCAAACATGAATAACTCGTCAGGAAGATGCAACCTTTGGTTTGCGAACCACATACCGTGAAACGTTCCATTGCATCTTGATGGCTGTGGAGACCTTGATTAAGGGCTTGTTCCAGTGACGGAGATTGCGAATAGGGAGCGGAGTTGTTGAAAGAAGAGACAGAAGAAGGTCGACTGTCTGTTCGTCGTTTGGAATCTATGCCTATGCTATCTCAGTAAATAATTTACGAGTTTGGACACAAATTGATTATTACCAAAATCTTCATACACGGCCGCTTGAAGAGGTTGAACTCCACTCGGTTTGATACGTAGAGGATCAGGAAGGGATGAAGTAAAGGTGGAGTGGGGAACAGATTGGTCCCAGAAGGGTTGAGAGTTCCGAAGCTTTATAAGTGGTAAATGAGTATCTTGTAGACGCTTAGACAGCGGGCATAACAAACCTCACGATGACGTCTGCGGACATCGTAGGAAGTTGCGAAACCTTCATCAACATCCGTAACCGCTCGTTCCATTGCAGCTTTCTCAATTGCAGCACAAGCGATATCGAGATTGTCTTGAACGAGAAGTAGGATCACTTGTTCGGGTACCATTTGCTACAATGAAAAAAATGAGATAGTTTTATATAGCTTATAAGGACACGCACTTCGCTAAATCCATGTTCGGCGAGGTATTGACGAAGATGGGTTGCAAGATTGCTTTTCAAAGGTTCTTTGCAAGTGACAAGCGCCAAACTGCCCGCCAGTTTTTGTGCCATGAAATGTCCAGCTCTACGGAGCTTTTCTTCATTTGATTCTGTTGCAAAGTCCTTGGCCACCAATTCCCTGGTCGAAATGCCCGCAATTGTGACAGAGCGCTCGACGACAGGAAGAATTATCTAAGGAAGTCAACATGTCAGATTGTATATGTAAAGTAAATAATTATATGGCTACCTCACGGACTGCTCGATCAAGAGCGAGTTGAGCGGCACGTTTGAAAGTCGCATTGTTATTGAGCGGAGCCAGTTGAGCGTTGATATGCACAAGATGCACAAGGTTTGCAAGGATGGCCTCAATGTGCGGACCGAGTGCTCGGTGCGCTTCTGTAGAGCTTTGTCCACCCAGAACCAATATTTGAGAATCTCCAATCTGACCAGAAGGATTCTCACTTCCAATAGGAAGTAGGCCTATATCTTCGGGATATTCAGGTAAAGGAAGACCTGTCAAAGAGTCCAAGGGCCTATTGCGCAAGATAGTCGCCGGTTCAATTGCATCGAGATCGATATCCAGACCCTTGCAGAGAATTTCGATGTCAAATTTAAGATTCAACTTGAGTTCCGCGAAGTGATATAGTTCGGCAAGCAGACTGATGACAGCCATGAGCCAGGGATTAGGGGGCTTGAAAACCTTTGATTTGGCGCAAGGTTCAAGAGTTTTGCAGACAAAAGGAATTGCTACGACGAGTCGACCACTGTCATACCCTTCAATAAGAAGATCTTTGAAAGACAAGTTTTTGTGCTTGATAGGTTGATCGCGAGCCAAGGTGATCGTGCCGAGCCAAGTACCGATGTTCTTTAACGCATTTCGGTCGGTACCTGCTATACTTCTGTCTGAATTGAGAAGGGCGGCAGCTTTTATGAATGTTTCTTGGAGAATGAATTTAAACAATGGCTGACGATCCAAAGCATCCAAGAAGCGAAGGTAAAGGGGGTGATTATTGGGTTCGGTGCTGATTCGTTGGTCAACCAAATAATTGGCAAACCATCGGGAATGTTGGTCAACAAATTGCTCTCGCATCTCTTTTACTTTTGAATCAAAGTTGTTCGGGGCAAGGTTGTTGACGATGAAGAGAATGCGATCAGAAAGTTCTTCCGGAGGGGTTTCAAGAGGCTCCGAAATAACATCAGGCTGGATCGAAGTGAAGGGTGATGCGGACTCATAAGAGGGATTGGAGAGCATGAGGTGTGAATCGGGAATGTTGTCATTGGGGGCTCCAGGCGCACTCAGGACTCTTTGAATAGTGGCCATAAGGTCGGGACGGGCTTCAACGAGGTGGGGTATTCTGACCAAGGCTTCGCAAAGTGGGCGCCATTCTGGTAATTTGAACTCGAATCGACCAAGTGCCTGTACACCAAACTTGAAGAGATTTGTTTCAGGTGGGCAGTTGAGGGCGTCGATAATGTAACGTATTGCGATGCCGAGGGGGGATATTCTATGAGGTTATGTCGGATGAGCGAACCGAATAAATAGCCAGTCATGGCCAGTTCACGAGCAGGGTAGTAGGATTGGAAGAATTTGTATTCATCGAAGAGGAAGTGAATCATGCAGGAGAAAACCTCATGATCTCGAGGGTTGATGGATTCCTTGTATCGTCGGAGCATATCGATGACATCGTCAATGGTAGTATTTTCGTCGTACATTTGTTTGTATATCCCATCAACTTCGGTTTCTATCTCATTGGAGTATGTGACAACAGTCAATCCGGAATCACTCTCGGAGTTAGGGGTCAAAGACATGAGTCGAGGGTGGATTTGCAAACAAGAGTTGCGAACTTCCATAAATGCTTGTGCGTCATTTGGATCCAGAAGGGCGGAGCTGCGATTAAGGGATTCAGTATTTATTCAACGAAAGATAATTTTTGAAGACAAACTTGAGACGAAGGACTCGCAGAATAATGGTGATTGTTGTTGGATTAAGAGCCATTGTTCGACTCTCGATAGCTGGGTCTGACAAACGGCAAGCCTTTTCGCTTTCCATCTTTTGTTCCAAGAAACGAATGACCGATTGAAGAAACTCCGTTCCATAGTTGGTAACATTATCAGCCAGCCATTTGTCAAGGTTAAGGTATTCGCGACGAGAAGCGAGTGCTGCTACATCGAGTGCAAATGTGAAGGGTCGAACTTCTAGCAATGATTCAAGGATCTGAGCATATACGATGAGTTTTATGGTCTCTACAATGGCAATTTACAAGTACCTTGAGGTCTTGAGCCACATCCAGAATGCGAGTGATATTGAGATTATTCTCATCATAGAAATCGCGGAAAGCATTGGTCAGATATGACGGCTCTATCTGCCAAATCCTCATGAAGACAAGCTGGTGGTTTGGGTGACCAGCAAGGAACATAGCCAACAACTTGCGCGAATATTCGAGGCGAATGTCATTCCATGGTAGATCCTACAAGGCTATCAAGGAACCTTCGAAAAGTAAAATGCAAAGTGCTTACTGGAACTTGGAGCAATCCCATGTGTACGATTTCAGCGCTGATCTTGATAGCTTTATCCAGCATTTCGCGAACGCAGTTACGAATCTCAAGCGCTTCTGACCCAGCCAGACGAACTAGAACTTGGAATAGTTCCAGAGAATTCCACGTCTGGCCTTGAACGTTTGCGGCAAGAGACTTGATGGTAGGACTAGCGATTGAAACGTCATCGACCGTAACTATTCTACGTCCCGGCAACTGGACAAAGTTGAAAGTGTCTGCAGGAAGGGAAAGAAGTGCATCAAGGAGTCGGAGCTGATAGAGTGGATTCGACCAAGTTCCCCAAAAGCCGGTCACGGCGTGAGGCTCGGCATCGCGAGGTGAATTAAGAAGAATGGCGATGAGCATTTTAAGAGTCGCTGTGTCAACACCGTGTCGGTCTGTCCAATCAAAAGACTTGATGACGCTGGGCCAGTTCAACGGAATATTCTGCGAAACCGGGACTAAGAGTTAGCTGACGCGTTCAATGGATGCGATCCAAGACTTACATAGCTGACAAGTGCACGAACAAAAGCTCCAACGTCACAGATAATGGTGCCTTCACCTGCAAGTTGGGACAGCGTTGATATAATTTCGACAACTTGATCGTCACGGGGAGGATTTGCATCTGTAATACCAAAACGCTCCAGCAATGCCTTTATTATCTCTGGATCACTTGTTATTTCTGGGCCAAGTTGAATCAAAACCTCCACAAGGGAAGTTGTGGGAGGCAGGCTGTCAAATAAGATGAGATGTCAGAAATCGAAAACGTCATGGAATGACGGGTGAATTTTGTACCTTAGCTTCGTGAAAATACGGCGCAGAATCGGTCCTAGAGTCTCTTTCCCTAGCTTTGTTTGAGCAGCAATGATAATGGTTTGACGTTGGTTGGCATCCAGAATAGGAGTGTCTTGAGGAATATCGGATAAAAGGTTGGACATCAGTTTCGTGATTTGTTCAGAATCGAAATTGGCGTGTTCCAGCGGAGGAGACTGGCACAGCTCCAACACTGCGTTGTCAAATTCGGTCCGAATCATGACTGCAGCCTGGGTAGACAGCTCTTTGCGTGTTTGACCGGTCATAACAGAAGCCGCCAGAACGAGACGCTCCAATGGCCGCAAGCCAATGCGATCTACAAATCGCGCAAAATCAAAATGCCGGAAAACATCCCCCTCGCCACCACCAACTGCGTCCCGAAATCTATCAGCAAGAAACGGGTCCCGAGCAAGACGCTGAGTTTCTTGAGCGAGGAGGCGGAAGGTATGAGTTATTGAAGGATCAAAAGCAGATGCAGGAGGGTTTGGAAGGAGGCGCGGCTGGGTGTGCACGATGAGGCGTCGTATGAAGTGTAGGTATGTGTCTATTCCATGTTGCTCCGAAAGCTGAACAAGATGGGTCAATCTCCACTTTCCTACCCCGAAAAAAAAAAGATAAACACACAGATCGTATTTCCATCTGATTTCTATCGAAATTTTCCTCCGTAAGGGTCGAAAGTAGGAAAACTATTTGAGCCTTGACAATGGTGTTTATGTTCGTCGCCGGCGGGTTGTCCATGTGGGACGACCTGGATGGGGTCACCGAGCGCCGGGCAACGCTTCCAGGTCCTGTCGCCGTTTTGGATAATTGTTTTGAGGGTAATTGAGGAATTTGAGAAGCAGGCCACCTCCAACACGGTTCGTCAATGTGTAGAGTGGCAGCAAGTTCCTGCGTAGGTGGTTAGACTTGGCAACCCGTTTATATCTCCGCTTATAACTTTAATCTCCGACATGACTTGCAGCACATCATTCATCGTCTCCGGAGTCCCACAAACAGTCGCTGAGATTATAATCATTCATTCAAATGATTATATTGAAGTATATACAACTACTTATAGAATCTGAAGAGCGAGCTAAATGCCAAAGCGAAAAGGAGGACGAAAACATAGAATACTCTGCCCTCCTTGTACATATCTCCTCCCGATAATAGATTTCGTAAAGGAAGGAAGGCGAGCCCAACAATAAAGTTGACAATCCCTGTGTAAGTAGCGCAAAATTTAACCATTAGTCTTGGGAAAGCATTACAACAACATACAATTCATGGATAGGGCCACGGATGACAGAGCCGATACCGCCTATGGACGCCATCAGCAAATGTCTAGAAATAGAAGAACAACATACACGTGGAGGAGACACCTCTGGGATCATTACGAAGGGTATAGGACCAAGACCGACGGCAAATGACCTATTGAGCAAGTCAGTACATTCTCCGCAATATTTTGTTTAAGCCATACATCACAAATGTTACAATCGCGATGCTTGACACAGTTGATGAGCCCGACCCCAGGGCGAATCCAAGAGCAATGAGAGAAAATAGAGCCCCGAAAAAGGAAGTGGCAAGGAGGGTTTTCTGCCCATTCTCTGGAAAAGACGGTGAGCCTAAGAGTTGCCTCAGCAGAGAAATGGCTTGCCTCAATTAAGATAATGGCGGGAAAGGTCATAACGACATTGATGACAGTGATACCTAGGGAAATGTAAGATCCAAATTCTGGAAGGGATTTAGCAAGTATTTCATTGCTGTAATACAGGACTGCACAAGAAATATTCAGAAAAGAGTAGATGTATAGACCTGCAGATTTAGTCACCTGCGTTAATGCCTTGACGAAAAAACGGTCAGCTAATGTGTGCGTTAGGTTACGATATTTGAATTCAATTCACCAGAGACTTGCTGAGCGATCATTGCCAAGCTAACAATCATCAGAGGTTTCCTCAATTCTATCCTGGAGAAAAGCTGAGGAACGCTGACGTTCTCTTGATTTGGTACCGGAGGCTCATCCTCGGCCTCGTTTAGGAGCGATTCTTCAGCTAAGTGAGAAGCGGGTCAATGAGTATTCAATTACGTGAATGTAACATAAACTCGCAAGCTAAAGAAGGGACAGTGTTTCCCCAAAGCCTTCTTGCAGCTGTCTTTTGATCTTCTAGTCGTTGCTTTGTCAATAGGAAAGCAGGAGACTCGACAACCAGGGAGCTAGAAACAAATTGAAGGACGGAAAGGCAAAATGATATGAAAAAGACGATGCGCCACTGAGAAGGGAAGGCCAAGTTTATTCCGGCCAACTGAGTGAACATGATACCGAAAACAACAGATAACTGAGTGAGTACGCCTGAAGAGCTTAATGAAGGTTGGTAGATATAGTTGATAAGGAAAAGAACCAACCGACACTGCCGCTTATTTTGGATGGAGCAATTTCTGAAAGATATATAGGACCGACACAGAGACCAAGGCCAGCTGCTATACCAATTGCGAACCTAAGAGAACGTAGGTCTCTGGTACAAGATATGTTGCGTAGACTGCTTACCTGCCAAGCAAGAGAAGAAAAACTGAATTACTAAGACCCATGAGAACAGTACCAATTGCAATGAAGACAGTGCAAATGCGATTAGTTCCACGACGACCCCAACGATCCATGACCAGGTTGGCAACTAGACTGCCAGCAAGACCACCGACGGTGAAGATAGAGGTTACAAGGGAAAAGGTAAAGTCCGACATAGGTACACATGGAGAAAGACCATCTCCAGGAAGAAGAGATTTGGGGACTGTAGTGACTTTGCAAGTGAGGACCCCCTGGATCTGGTTGAGCACTGAGATGTGGTAACCATACTGAAGCAAGATGAAGAGGGTGAACGACGGAATGAATGAGATAAAGTGAGTACCTGGAAGGGAATGATAAGGGACCAAAAGCACACGGCCCACCCGTAGTTGGTAAATGCTGTTCCGTTGAGCGAGAGCATGGCGGAGGGAGACTAATAAGTTTATGCCGAACGGAGGCGGATGAGAAAGAACGGAAACAGCCGGCGGCTTGACATTCTTAGATCCGAGAGAGTTGGTCTAGTGCGTTTGTTGTTTACTTGTGTTCTAATCCATCTATTCGTTCTGTTGTTGACTTGTGTTCTATCTAGTGCATCTTTCGTTCTGTTGTTGACTTGTGTTCATGGTGTCGTGTGGCTATACTACGAGTATTATTAGTACTAGTAGGTCAGCTGCCGCCGTATTTACTATGGAACCATCCACGTCCATGGCCAAGTCCATGTGGCATGCTTGAGAAATGCCGCAACCATCCGTGGTCCATTCTTAGTCTCTCCGAGCTTCGTCGCATGATTGGAAAAAATCAAAAGAATCCTTTACCAAGCCGAGTGTTTGATGCCACCCGCTTCTACCGTTCAACACCCTTCTCTTCCTCTCTGACTGTCACCACCTTCATTTTAGCCTGTCTCCGCCACTGTAGGCCCGGCTTCTACGCAAACAACCTCATTCATTTAACCCCTCACTCTCTTTTACAAAAATGTATACCCCCTCTTCAAGGTCGCAGACCCCTTCATGCGCCTCTTTGCTTTCTCCTTTCTCTCTGCCCTTTCTATCCGTTCGGTCTTTGCTGCCAACGCAGATCAATGGAGAGGCCGTTCAATTTACCAGTTAGTCTAACGCCCCGAACCGCCGCCCTCGTTGACACCCCGACAGAATAATTACGGACCGTTTCGCCCTTCCAGACGGTTCTGATCCAACCGCATGCAACCCCGCCCAGCAGAATTTTTGTGGGGGAACTTGGAATACGTGAGTCATTTCATTACCCCGCTGTTATCTCTCGACGCCCCTTAATAGTTTTGCACGCTAGAATTCGCGCCAACTTGGACTATATTCAGAATGCTGGGTTCACGGCAGGTGCGTTCATTCAACTCGCGTTTATTCATATGGGTCCACAATCCTTAATATCTCTCTCAATATAGTTTGGATTAGTCCCGTTAATCAGAACTATGAGGGACCTCGGTCTGCGTATGGCGACCCTTACCACGGCTATTGGATCGCTGATGCGACCCAACTCAACTCTCGATTTGGTACAGCTGACGACCTGAAGGCTCTTTCTGCGGAGTTGCACCGCCGTGACATGTAAGCGTTCATTCATCTGTCCAATTTCCCAATAACCAACATCATCATATCGCAGGTATCTCATGGTAGATATTGTTGTGAACAATGTGATGGCAACTTCAACTACCCCAGACTATTCTAAGTTCATGTTCAAAGACCCTGTGCGTGTGCCCTTTTAATTTCCAAATTTAGATTTCTTGGGACTTATATCCCCATCTAGTCATTATACCACCCATATTGTCCCATTGACTGGGGTAACACTACCAGTGAACAAGACTGTTGGCTCGGTGATACAAAGGTTCCCCTGCCCGACTTGGACACAACCAACCCCACTGTAATTTCACAATATGGAGATTGGATCGCTGACCTCGTGCAAGAGTATTCCATCGACGGCCTGCGTATTGATGGTAAGTTCAGATGATTAATTATCTTCGAGTTAATGTCACTGACGTCTGTGCCAGCTGCTAAGTGAGCTTTTATTCTTTCCCTAATCTACGGAGCACAGGAATTGACTTGAAAATAATTCAAGGCATGTTCAGACAAGCTTCTGGCCACAATTTTGTGAGAAAGCAGGCGTTTTCTGTATGGGAGAGGTCTTTGGCGGCACAGAAATTGAGTACGTCCTACGTCCCTCAATATTTTGTATCCAAAGTTATTTAAAAAAACTGCAGCCCAATTGCGATGTACCAAGGTCCTCAAGCATTAGACTCAGTTCTCAACTTCCCTTGAACGCTGCACTGGTAGCAGCGTTCACAATTCCTGGCCCTCTAAACGTAACTGGATTGGCCAGTGTATTCGAGGAATCCAAAACGAAGTTCAAGGTGGGATCAGGGTTTTCGAGCCGTTAATCCGTCCTTCTAACATATATTTAGGACGTCACACTCCTTGGTAACTTCCTCGAGAATCAGGATGTGCCTCGTTGGCACAATTTATCAGTGGATCCTCAGAGCATGTAGTAAGTTTCAACATCCGACTGGATGCTTAGTTTTCCCTCATTTCTCCGCTTCAGTAATGCTATGACCTTCACATTTATGTCTTCCGGTATTCCGATTGTCTACTACGGGCAGGAGCAATACTTCAGCGGAAATGCCGATCCAGTAAGCTCACATTTTTAAGGTCTACTTAAGTCTCGACTAATTATAGTTTGGTAGATGAATCGCGAACCTCTTTGGCCTTCAAAATATCAACAAACCGATGCGTACAAGCTAATTACCACTCTGAACAAGGTCAGTTCTCCGAGTTCTTTCTCCGTCCCCCCCGCTCAAGACTATTGGCACAGTTCCGCAACTTCCTCGTGAACACAACTGACTGGGCTACCCAAGAGGCCCAGATTCTAACAGCTGGCCCTCAAGGGCTCGCCATCATGAAGGGGCATGTTATTTCCATTGTTACCAACATTGGATCACCAGTGTGTATCATGCAAAATTTCCTGTTCCTTGCAGTTTTCTGATGCTAGATTGTAGCCTCAGAATGATACGCATATCTCGGCTAATACCCCATACACAGCATCTACAGCTTTAACCAAGTATGTCCGGCTTATACCAATTTTGTATACCCAAGCGTTGATAAATTATCGTCGTCCTTTTCAGTGTGCTTACGTGCCAACAGTGGGCAGTAGGCGCCAAAGGAAAAATTGACGCCCAATATACCCTCGGTGGTGTACCGAATATTTTAATTCCCAGTGACATGCTTAACGGCTCAGGTCTCTGCGGTTCACAGCTAAAGGTGGTAGCTGACAATGGAGGAAAAGCGGCCGCACTAAACTCTGGCATCCGCTTGTCACCTGCGCCAACTTCCCTTGCGCTACTACTCGGGTTCTTGTTTTTCCTGCTAGCGGCGACGACCTGAACATTTACGTTTTGAACGATGCACATGGTGAGGGCTCGTCGCCCTGATGTACTATATTGTTTTTCGCATCAGTATTTTGCGGGGCACATCCTTTAATTTGTTATTCGGTTTTATATTTGGAAGGAAACAAAACATGCACATAATTGCAAATATCATTTGTCCTGACAGGACGGTGTTAAAGCGCCGTTTTTTCCATAGCTGTCAGAAGTCCTTCGTTGACGTTAGCGCTTAAACCACGACATGGAGTCGCTGAGCTTCCAGTCGTTATTCCATACCCTGTTAAGAATGATGTATAGACAGGTCGTGAGTATCAGACAACGGATGTATTCAAAAATTGATCGTTGTGTCACCCACCCTGCAGCTTCTAACCCACCTGCTCCGAAGTTGTCCATCTTCTCTCCTACAACCAGCCAATCTGGGACCACCACGCCTGTCCTGAAGGGGAACAATCGTATAGCTTTCTCTAGAGCGGATTTATCGCTATATAGCATGAACATCATCAAAGACTGTTCATCTGTCGGATGCGGGTGCAAAAATAGTACCCCTGTCGTAATACCATCCCCATGAGACCCGAGCAAAAAGCGCTGGAAAGAAATGGAACAGCATACCTTGCCCCATCTTATCGAACTTCCTCGTTCCGATGTATACCGTCGAGTCCCTGATGCGTACGCCTGTCCTCACAGTGGCCGGCTCCAACATCTCCTTCGCGAAGGTCGACGATGCAGTGCCGATGAAGACCACATTTCCGACAGGCCAACTTCCAATCCTGTTCCAAGTCAGCGCAATATCCTCCGTAATGATTTCAGCATCAAGGGCATGGTAAACGTTCAAAACATGCGCTAAGCGTAGTGCCGCCGAAAATTCCTCCCAGTTTGAGCGCTTTGAGATAACGATGATCAATGGGCCTCGAGTTGATAATATATGCTGCGCTCTCCCATGATTTTGGGACAACTGTGCTGACTGCAGAGGTGGGACTACCTGTTGCAAAGCTAGTCAGATAGAAGACTTGTTTGATTTTAAAAAATTGCACTTACTACTTCCCATTCCCCGAATGTCGTCTGGCGGATCTGTGTCGACGAATTGGTACCAGTGGCAATTTGTACCAACTTATCGTCAACGATAATCTCTACGGGTCCGTCATGAATGGGTACGCTGAAGATATGAACGTTTGACGATTCGATCTCGAATTTCAGATCGCTTATCTTCCGAACGTGCAACCTAGAAAGTCTGTAATGCGCAGATAAAGAATAGTCAAGCATCTGGCGTATGCATGGGAACTGAGCTTACCTTCCAGGAATGATAAGTAGGTCTATATTCCACCCATGAAGGGAACCATCGCTGCGAGGAACGGTGACAGTCAATGTAAAATCATCCGACTGGGCTGGTTTTGCTGAGGAAGACGATACATCGTCCAGAAAGGCTTGCACTGCAGAGTTGTTTAGAACATAGGAATACCAGTGGCCTTTTCCTGGGTCTTCCTTGTATCTTCAAAATGACCATTATTATGGATTGGTTATTCATTAAATGAACGCAAATCACTGAATATTCGCAGATGGGTACCACGCTTTCAGCGTTGAGATAGCTTCGCGGGTGTGCCAGACGGGGACATTTTCGTCGTCTCCCCTGCAATAAGAGTCGCTTCATACAACGGGGGAAAAACGTGTATAAGAGATTTTTTCTTACCCATGAATCGCAAGGGTAGGTGTGTCGACCAGGTTGGATAAATGCAAATCATTGTCATCAGGAGTAAGAGATGAGTCTAAGATGGAACGAAGAGTGGGATCGATAAAATGGCCACTCCTAAAAATTGCTATTCAGTATATGACTCCATAGGTTATAGGATATTTTTTACCGTGCTAAACTCCATGGTACATAGGCTTGCGACTTGATATAAGCGGAAGCAGGAACCGCTAATGAAGTTTGTGAGTATATACAGATTTAGCCTCAAAGCCAATGGTCAAGGAGTATTCATTACCTGCAAGAACTCTGTCCGGATATCTGGAAGCAATGTACCATGTTCCTTGTCCACCATTAGAGTGCCCTAAGACGATAACTTGAGAGTTGGGGGAACTCTCCACGACTTGGGGAAGTCACGGACATCTTCACGAGAAACTTCAGACAATGCCTCAAGTGACGCCCATGCATCATCAGCGCTTGGCCCGTGCCAGTCAAGGCCCTAGCAAGGTTAACACATCAGCCTCTGGACAACGAAGATGATTTCTCAGTTATACCTACCCAGGATGTGCGGCCCGTCGGAGCGATTAGCCAACCTTTCCCGTAATCAGGGAAAGCTTCGACCAGGGACTTGTGTGCACCCAGTATATCAACTCCGGCGCCATCTAGAATTTTTATGAGATGTCATGACGATATCAGAGTCAAAATGAACCAACGAAGAGCTAATATGGGAGGTGCCGACGTCAAATTATCCAGATTCGTCGGAGGCACGACGATGAATGCGCTAGGCATAGAATTGGCAAAAAGAATGTCCCTTTTATCAGTCGGCGCCCTGGCTCCAAGAGATCATGTTGAATAATTGGGATGGATATTGGCAACTCCTTAGATATATCGCCAGATACCAGTGATAGTGTGAATTCTAGATTTTCGCCATAAAATGGAAGCGACTGTTGAACATTGATCGGTACAATCCGAGTCTGTGAAGGTGCAATTATGAGTTTATCTTTGATGGTGAGAGTCATGCCCTGTTTTATTTTATTTTTGTTTTGAATTGAGTACCACAGAAAGAACATGAAGAAGAAATAGGCTATCACCGGAACCTGGCCCTTCAATTTAAGACTGCTGACTGTCCACCACTCGTCTATACTCTGTACGGCAACGCCAATGGCTCTACCAAATGCAAACCCAGATAAAAAGTCGCTTGCCAGATTTTGAGAATTCTGGTGAACCAAGCCTTCGTTCATCTCCTGTACTTGAAGTGAGAGAGTCAGCTGTTGGACTGGAACGTCCGATTCGCGCACGAGCGGATCGCCAAAGAGTCTGATCTACAAAATAGATATCACTGAAAAGTTGAAAGCAGAGCATTAAATACCTCATAGTCGCCGCTGACAAAAATATCATATCTAGTAGGTCCATCCAGAGAAGGGGCAGTAGGAAGATCGACACTATGATGAGAAGCATGCGGAATATTGTATATATTTCCTGCACACCATTTGGGAACGAAAGACGACAGATCAACATCCTGAGGTCTCAAAGCAAAATAAGAACCTTGCTTTAAATCGACAAGTAGACGTGGTGGTATGATAGTTTTTGGATTTAGTGGCGGGTACAAAGTAACTGTTGTTCGAAGGACTGCATGGTGCTGCAACGCAGCCCAACCCTCGCTAGAGCGTAAGTTTCTCCAGCTTGATACAAAGCATTAGACTCATGTTTGAGGGAAAGTTAGACGCCGCTCGACTTGCCGAATTTCCGGAAATACAACTTCAAGATTGCCGTCGTTGTCTGCCACAGCTTGTGACCATCCGACTACACCACCGTCAGCGTAGGATGAAGGCCAACGATGAGTGTAGTCAATTGGATTCGATACTGAAAATAAAACCCCACATTAATTTGATAATTAAACCTTGAAATCGGTCAGATAGTACGATTCAATGGGAATGATGGAGATATGAAGTGCTGTTCCCTGGCGTGTATTGGAAACGGACCAAGAACCTGTATCATAAGTTCAGCATGAGTTGAACTTGATAAGGAACGGGGACTTGCATCCCAGAATTTATCATATTTAACTGTCCAGGAAGGTTTAGGCAAAACGGCTTGTTCGGACGCCATGATACAAATAGGTAAAAGTGAGTGAAATAAGATTGCTGCCATTGACATTGGCATAGTATGTCCGAAAACAGGTTGCACCCGAATTGGGGTGTCCCATCAACAGGTTGAGCGTATACAGCAAGCCCTCTGCTCCGGGCCGCTGTAAGCGGCTACTTTGTAGAAGGGGCTTGGAACAAAGTACCCGAGCTGTAGGGAATGTTCATGTCCCTCTCAATTTTCACCACAACAACATTCCCTGTAAAATACATAATTTACTAATGCATATGTAGGCTGGTCTTATATATATTGAAAAACTCAAATATATCATCGATGCTCTCGATATTGATGGGTCAAGTTGCGTCACATCCAAGCTAGTCGACACAGATGATATGAGTATAGATACTTGCACAGAGTATGAATATATTGAGTATAATGGTAAAATTTCCACTGGATGACCATCTGTTATGCTGAAAGTAACTGACCTGGTCACTTATGATCATCATGCACATGTATAGTGGACATATATCTGCCAACAAAAGCATTCTAGAGGAGATTTTGGATGTTAAATAGATTTCAACTTGTGCTTGAGTGATACTAAACACACCTGAATGTCCGAAGTCTTCAAACATGAGGGTGGAAGATATGGGATGAAAGTTGGGTAAAGGCAACAGAGATGGTAGCAGAAAGGACCATAATAGTGCAAAAATAAACAAGTCTGCTTAACGGTAATCCTGATGCATCCGGACAGAAGGTCGGGGGATAGTGGATCATCTTGGCCAGGCCGGAATCTTGATTTCCAGGGTCCGGAGTACATAGTGTTCCTACTAGCTCTACGAGTCAAGTAGGTGGAATACCCGGGCCCCGCATCTCATCTCAATCTGGAGTTCGCAAAAAAAAGCTCCTACTGTTGGTGGAGATCGCACTTTCACTCTGTTTTATGTATCTCTTTTCCCTTTTAGTACATAGTCCTTCCTATTACGGTCATATCTGCCTTCGGCACTCTCTTCATCTATTTACCGACCACGGCATATTCTCTCTATCACGCCATTCCATGTCGCGGTCTCACCCGACATATATATATACTCTACATTCGTATTGGTAGGACCTCAGCCGTTACACTTCCGTGTCGTCTGAGGTCAGTTATATTCTTACTTATATATCTATACAGCATACTTATCTACCTTACAGACTTACTACTCCGTGTACCTCTTTAGGTAGATTATAACAGCCGTTACACTTCCGTGTCGTCTGAGACTTACTACTCCGTGTACCTCTTTACCTACTACTTACAAAACAATTACAAACCGAGGGTATTCTACCTAAGTAGACTAGAGTCGAGTTTAACTTTGGCGCGCCGTCTTGATGTACAAGTACTTGAGAGAGAGTAAGTGGAAGGTACTCCGAGATAACTCCGATCCCGTTTTATTATTGTCCTGAATCCTTTGAAGTAAACAAGTCAAATCACTTTGTGCGTCTTAGCGCATCGAGCCTTGAGGCCGACCTTGACAATCTCCAATCAACATCAGTATAATGTCTGGCAGACAAGGTGGTAAACTCAAGCCTCTCAAGGTAAATACAGACTGGAATGGAATGGATGTATATTCATCGCTGTGCTTCTGAACTAGGCTCCCAAGAAAGCTGGCAAGGCTGAGGAGACAGAGGAAGAAATTGCTTTCAAAGCCAAAAAGAAACAGGAGGAGGATGCTCTGAAGGCTGCACGAGAGAAGGGTACTGTCCTATAATTTGATGCTGGGCGCTGTTGGAGTACTGACCCGTTTTATTTAGCCATAGGGAAGAGTAAGTGATGTGCAATTGCTTATTGAAAGCGCTTGTTTTGACCTAAATACCATAAATGCAGGCGGCCCTCTGCTTGGAGGCGGTATCAAGAAGTAAGTGGCAGGTCTTATGTTTTGTATTTAATTGGTGACTGGAATATATGTAATAGATCTGGCAAGAAATGAAGGAATAGGATATTAGTAGATAGTGTATAGAATGATTGATATCGTTGATTTAAAATGGAATTTGCGTGTGTTTGTTTGAATTGTGCCAGTAGACATCGTCGTTGAGTTGAAGACTGACACCTTCTCCACACCCCTTCCACAACTCTTTCCCATTTTCTCCTCCGTCCTCATACACTCATGCTGGGGCCTCTCCAGGGTATACAGTCCAACAACCAGCAGCAGCAGCTACAGCAGCAACAGCAGAATCAACAGCATCAACAAAGCCAGCAAGGCACAATACCACCTCCGCCACCTCAGAACGGCCAGGACTTCACCTTGTCAAGTGTCCTTCATTACTTGCAGACTGAATGGAGACGCTATGAACGCGACAGAAATGAATGGGAAATCGAACGCGCTGAAATGCGGGTCTGTTTTTGCTATCTTTCTACACTCATTCGCGCTCATTCAACTCGGCACTCCTAGGCTCGTATCGCTCTTCTTGAAGGAGAGCGCAGGTCCTTCGAGAACGTTAAACTCGATCTCATGAGACGCATCAAGATGCTTGAATACGCACTTCGCATGGAAAGGTACTTGTCTCCGCGCATCCGCCATTGTGCTCAATGTGACGCAGCACGCACAGGTCGAAACAGCTTACCCAACCGGCTTCCCATTCTACGCCGGCTTCAAAACTATCAAACCTGCAGTCAAATGCCGCCTCATCCTCTCAGAAGGAAGATTCGCATAGTCAAAAGGGAGAAAGTGGTGGTAGTTCTCCGAGGAGTGAAGGTTCTTCTTTCCATTTACCACAAATGAATGTTGTTCACTAATGCGTTTCATAAAGATTCCCCTCTACCCGAAAGTCGACTTCCCAATGGTGGTTCAACTAACGGGCCTACGGGCAAGCAAAGTTCATGGAGCGCTACTAACTGGATGAATACAGCAGCCGGTGGAGCTGCTTCAGGTCTGGGTAAACCACCATTAGGAAGAGATCCGAAAAGCAGAGCTCGAAGTCGAGATTACTTGAAACAGTGAGTTGCCGGTCCATACCAATGCCATATCATCTCTTAACCATGCCTTCTGCATCTTCACTGGAAACTAGATGCCTGCAAGAAATATCATACCTCACTTCCCACAAGCCATGAACCCCTTGCCAAATCGACCATTGCTAAATACCCCCTCAGTACCCCTTTCACTGCCAAATATTCCATCCTTTGATCAAATGGCTTACAATGGTCGACCTCGAAAGGTGTTGCCCGAAGCTGGGAAAGAATTCCCGCTCTTAAACGGCATGGGTACTATATCGGGTCCCCCGCCGTCTGCGCCACCAAATGGGACCCCTCAGCTATCGATTCTTGAGCGCGGCAATCACTTGAACCCTGTAATGCTTCAACAGCAGCAGCAGCAACAGCAACCATCTTCACAACCTCAACCAACTCTCCAGACTCCCGGACAATCTCAAGATTCTTCTAATTCATCAACCTCTCAGGCAGACAAAGACCGCGAAGGCGAACCCGAAAACCGCCAATTGACCGCAATCTTCAGACCAGACGATGCTGGCGAATGGAAAGAGAAGCTCAGACTCTCCCACGAGGCTGCTGAAGAAAAGCTCCGGCAAAGTCGAGAACTCCAACAAACGACAGGGGCAGAAGCAGGTTCTTGGGATAGACAGCGAGAAGAGGACGAGGAGGTCAAAGAAGAGGAAGGTGATGTTGAGGACGAAGAATCGTCTCTTGTTGGTGATGGTGAAAGCACAAAATTGTGGAAAGCCAAAAGGACTTTGAGAAAGTTAGTTTCTTTACGAAATTGAAGTTGATAAACTGGAAGATTAACGTCTTATAATAGCCATCTGGATGCCGTTCGTGCTCTGGCTTTCCATCCTACTGAACTCTGCCTTGCTACCGGGGGGAGATGACTGTACAGTCAAAATTTGGCGCATGGATGTCGCCGGTCTAGCTTCATCTGGGTAAGTGTCTTCTTGATCGTTGACTCGTTTGGCTCACGCGCTCAAGCAGCTCACGCGCCACCACCGAGGTTGAGCCACAACTTACGCTTCGTGGACACTCCGCAGCGATTACGCGGCTGATTCATTCTCCCTCAAAGCAACTTTTATACTCTGCATCTCTGGACTCTTCAATCCGTATTTGGGCTCTTCCTTCTCCGTCGCATACAACTTACGCACCATATGACGAAACTCGGTCACGCGGAGAGTTAGTTGGACACACTGACGCAGTCTGGGATCTGGCACTTGTCAGAGATGAAAGTACACTTATAAGCTGTGGTGCTGAGGGTGTGGTCAAAGTTTGGGATGTTAGTGGTCCTTCTGGAGGGGGTTCTCTCAAGCTGACATGGGGATGGCACGGAGTCGAAAATGCAGATGATCTGCACGAGAGCCCCGATGCTCCAGGAGCGACTGCTGTTGAAGCCATCAAAACCGACCTCAAGAAAGTTGCTGTTGCATACCAAAATGCCATCGTGAAGATTTTCGACATCGAAACTGGGAAGGAACTATCAAGATTAGAGAGTGACATGAGCTATGGTAAGCTGTTCGTAGCCATCATCTGTCATATAGACACTCATCATCTTCGTCATAGATGGCACGCCTGGAACGCAAATCAACCGAATTGTTTCGCACCCAACAATGTCAATTCTTGTAACTGCCCACGAAGATAAATTCATCAGAATCTTTGATCTTACCACTGGTTTGTGTTTTTTCTGTCATATGATGAGAACATGAATGAACGAGAACCCCAGGTCAATGTACACATTCCATACTCGCGCACCTAGACGGGGTCACGTCACTTTCCATTGATGCAGCTGGATTTTCCTTGGTGTCTGGGAGCCACGACTGCTCAGTACGCTTCTGGGATCTACTTGGCTCCCGGACTTGCATACAAGAGCTCACCACGCATCGTGAAAAGGCTCGGGAAGGAGTATTGGACGTGGAGTTCCACCCTTCATTACCCTTCATGGTCAGTGGAGGCGCTGACGGCGTTGTAAAACTATATGCTTCATCATAACCTTTGTATAATTTCGCTTGGGCATATATCCTTCGTAGACTCTTTACATACCATATTTTGACGGCTTCAATTCTCTATTCCTCTTGTCTTTTTATTGCATGTCTATCGCTACGTACACTGTACGTACTTTTTCGACGTCCTTTCGCCAACGAGTACTTTATTCTTTATTGCATTCGCTGCGTATTAAGAGCAATATCTCTATCCAATTATCGGCATGAAATATGATGACATTGATAAACAACCAAGAAAATAAAAACTAGAGCTACATTCAGTCATGACTAGGATATACAGCGAGTCGTTACTGGGAATCAGAAATATAAATACAAAAAATTGTCGTTAAATAGCTGGCCATGGAGCAATGTAGTTAGTGAAAAGTTTCGAATAAATGTTGTCGCTTACCAATGCGGGTCCCCTGCTCTGTGGATATGACCTGAGCTCCTAAACCTCGTTCTTCAACGATCCGTTGAACTTGTCCAACGATGACATCCCGTATCGGCCGCGTTAAATCCCCATTCATCTCATCTTTACAGTGAATGATGAATATGCGGACGCCAGCCAGGGCGTCCTTCAGATCAGCCGAAGTCAGTGAATTACGCTTCTGCTTCTTTCGAGCTGGTCTTCTACGAGATTCACTCTGCTGGCTCGCTATTTTAAATTTGACGACTTCGGTGGCAAGAGCAGTGAGTTCGTTCCCTAGATGTTCTGGTGTAAGATGTCCGAAAAGGAGATCGTCTTTGCGTCCAGACGGCCATGAACATTCAATGAAGATGGACGACAGAGTGTCAGGGATCTTGGGAGCCGCTGCTCGCCAGACGTTAATGGTTTGAGGCTCGTTAGTGATTGAATCGGGCTCTACATCTCCGAAGAACAGAAACTCGTGCAGCGATGGTTCGTGTCGGATAAAGAATGCAGTGGAGGTGTACTGGCCAAGCGTATTGCGGCCATGATTTACAGGTATGGTTTGAACCGCGATATCTGGACACACGACCTTGTATTTGCCATCGGGTGTTAGGCTAGAGAAGATTAAATTCAGAACAATGGCAGATGACAGCTGCTGAAGGCGCAAACTCACGCAGAATATAGTAATTTAACCTCGTCGTCCTGTTCCTTCCATGAAGCAAGATTAGGCCAGATACGGTCAGAAAATACAAGTTCCAAATCTTGCAAGGTTTGCTTAAGCCCATAAACACGCTTTCTGCACCCTCGTAAGGAGCCTGCTGAGACAACAAGGCTATTGATGTGGTCGAGATGTGCATGAGTTAGCAGAAAGCACCTGCAAGATCACAACCATGGATCAAGACGACGCCCATCTTAAGTCAATCACCAATTAGCTCACCGTACAAAAGAATATATATCCGAAGCTGAATACATCTTATTGATGCTTCCTTCCTCGGCACTAACAGGATTACGGAAAAGTAGAGGGTTTTTTCGCAGGAGCTGGGCGAGCGTCCCTTGTCCCGAGCCTACATGTGAATTGAAAATCCGTGCAGTCACGATAAAATATAAGATCTAACCTGCCTCTAAAGCCAAGATGCCATCTTCCCATTCCGCGTCGTGTGGTTTCACGAGATAGCTAGTATGTGTGCAATGAATGAACAAGAGTTAAACATAGAACTTAAAGATGAAGAATTTTACGCGGAGAGGTTCGTTTCGTCTGGACCGCCGCCAGCACCGACGACCACAAGATCGAAGGATACTGCGCTGGGAGGGGACAATGGCATGAAGGGGAAGAGGTGCTATACAATTTTGGAAAGATTTATGTAAAGAACCATGAACAACATGATCAGTGTTCTGTACAATCACGGTCACGCCTTTCCTTCTGCTTCAACTCGAACATCATACCGTCTATTCATGTCCGAGTCTATTGCCAATCCCACTGAACAAGTTACAAAACAAAACCAACGTCTTTTCAACCGTTATGCTCAAATATTCCACCAAGCTGACCCACAGGCCTATATCACGCATGCAATGAAATTGTCTGCCTGGTTACGCGATTATAAGGCTTACTATGATGCAGCCAGACCTGAAGTCCGTGAATCGTCGTTTCCTTAATGCGCACACTGATTGTCTCAAATGTAATTGTTGTTAGATTGTTAAACTTTTGCTGGTCAGTGCTTTGGTTTTAGGACTCACCACGAAATGTCCTTTGTGAATCGTTTCTTAGATTGCTCAGAGCACTCTCCGAACGAGCCTCGGCGTCGGCCCTATAGTGCCCTTCTATGCTACAGAATATCCAGATAATCCCATGGTACAGGCCTACACAAACCTAGTCTCCGCTGTGGAGCCATTTAGCGATCGGTTCGGGCGTGAACCTGGTTCTCTTGGTTAGTTTCTGTCTATTTGATTAATATTAACGAAGGGTTCTCGTCGTTAACGATCTATGATCTATGGAGATTATATAGCACATATCCAAGCCCTAATAGCGACGATAAACAGGCCACACACATCATCTATAGTACCTCAAAATCAGTATGCCTGGTATAGTTGCTTTTGGTCTTAGATCAAATTTGATATAAAAAACCTACAGAATCATTCCGAACAACCCCTCCCTCCAGCACAACATCGCCGGAGGAACGTTCAATCAAGCGAGTGTTTCATTGCAGACATCTCAAATTGATAACACCAATGATCCTGACAGTAAGTCGGCTTTGCAACGCGTTGCTGCTTATTCTCATCATGTCATGAAAATAGTAATGATAATTGACAGACCGCCTGTGAGTCCTTGCTTTGCAGGTAACGACTCCAAACTTATTTGACTGTGATGCCCAGAGTTTCCAGGACAATAAGCGAACTCAATTCATATCTGTCGCTGCAAGTAACACTTCAACGAAGCCCGCGGCGCCAGTGAACAGGCCTAAAGTCAAGAAAAGGAAAACAATTGATTTCAATGTGCTTGTTAATTATGACTTAAAAGGGCTCGAAGAGAGAAAAAGCATTCAATCTTCCGGTGACATCGATGCTTCTAAAGCAAGAAAAGTTGTTACAGAAATACAGCCTTCGACGTCTGAAAAAGTATTGACAGAGCCAACTCTGCCTCCAGTAGAGAGTCAGGACATCAAGGCAGATATACCCAGCACTTTGCATCTGAGTTCGATACAATCAGAAACCTCTGCAGAGGCCTTGCCCGTAAGCGTCTTGCTCTATCCATCTGCGGTTGACCTGGTCCAATATCCAGAATACTAGACGAAAGAAGAAGCAGTTATTGCCCCTAACGATGCACTAGCTACTCCAAAAACCTTGAACGAGCCCAATTCGCGCGTACGGGAGACTACCGCCACTACGTTCATGATACCAGAGAATCGTTACCAAGCCATGGAAATAGATCAGGTTTCTCATCCTGTTTCTATCGAAGAGACTACGCATGGCATTTCCATAATCGAAGGAACACCACAAGACATGTCACTAAATAATCCAGAAGACACACAAGACATCGATATGGGCCGACTGTCCGAAAGCAGAAATGCTGACCCTACTGCTCAAGTCGAGTCAACCGAGTCCGTCCAAATCATCGATAATCAAGTACCTACTACTACTAGGCCTACAAAACCTGAATCTATACCTATGGATGTGGATATGGCCATGTCTAATGCTACTAATAACGGGCCTTCGAATGAAATCTCAAAGGAAACGTCTTTGAAAAGGTCGACCAGTGAGCCACCTGCTCAGGCCGTCGAAGAATCGATCCCCACCCAAGTTTTGAGTCAACCCAAACTAGAAGAGGATTCTCCTCCCCTTCATCCTCCAAAAATAGGTCAGTCCATTGTGACTTGTTGATATATGGATTGACTGGATTTGTGTAATAGGCAAATTTGGCCCTGAGATGCGCATCGTGACAAAACAAGAGGGCTTACCTGGAAAGGGACACATCTCTATACGATTCAGTATCCCTGAAGATCAGCATGTTATGGTTTCAAATTGGGTCAATTACCAGGCAACTCCTCAGTGCGTTTTAATTACTTTTTTAACAAAAAAACTTCTCTAAAACAAAGGAACCACAGGTCAAACCCTGGCCGCTGTGTATCTATTACCCTTGGTTGTTACTTGAATGATGGCTTGAAAGAAAGTGGGAAGGCGGCCGATTGCACCAGTTTCGAGGCTCAAACCTCTTTTTCACCCTCAATCTGGCCTCACGAAGGTCTCAGTATGAGAGTATCTTTCGCAGGCAAGCTAGAAACTCTACCTTTATCTCCTCCGCTGCGAGTAAGATATATATTAGTCCAAAATCACAAATCAATACTGATAACCTCACAAGGTGACACCTGAGAATCTTGTGGACGTATGCCCCTTCATTACTACTGGGGACAACAACATTCTCCTCCATCAACACCAAGATCTAGGCCAGTACACATTCGTTCTTCATGCTCACTACCCGACGAGAGCGCAATTGATCCAAGTAAAGCAGAAACGGCAGAGGCAAAAGAGTGGCACGAATGGGTACAATCCGTGACCAAACCTCTACCGTTCCACTTTGCCCCTGATGGTCAAGTTACCAACCAGCTTTAGCTTCTCATTTTTGCCATGTTATTATAGTAATTGTATAATCACCATAATTCGTTATTCTCAAAGGTATTAGAAAGACAAGACCGCAATTACATAAGCATAGAAAAAAGAAACTTTTGGAAACGAAAGGCAAAAGGGTAATTCCATCGTAGATTGTCCGTAGTATTGAGTAAATGAGCGTGTGCGCTTCATAGAGCGGGGGTAGAATCAAAGAAGAAGAAAAAACAGATCATTGACCACCGAGTAAACTGTTAAGAGCTTTTTGAACATCGTATCCATATTTCTCAAGAGCATCAACTGCTTGAGTACGACTGAAACCCATGGCAGTGAGCTGTTTCACGGGCTCTACGTCATCTTCACTGGCAGGGGTACCTGTCCGCTGAGGTTCTTCAACTGGAGGTGTGAGGTGCGTGGATGCAGCAGGCAATGGTTCAGAGTGCTTCTTCTTCTTGCCGAATGGCAAACGAATCTATATACGGGGCCGATGAGTTCTGTTCTTAAAAAAGGTTTGCAAAACTCACACTTAATTTAGAATGACGGGCAGCGGGTTGCGGTTTCTCGTGAGTTTCCTTAGAGGATGATGAAGAAAGACGAGGTTTAGGGGAGACCATACGGGGCGGTGGGGATCTTTCTCTGGTTGGAGAGGAGGTCAAGTCAGCGGGTCGGGGTGAGGGGGCCACGGCCTTGGGTGAGATGGGTACAGGCGACGAGAGGAACGATCCTGGTACAGATTGCAGCGATGAAGGAACATTTGTAATCACCGAGGGCGGTGCAGTAAACGGCTTGTCGTCCAACTTTGGAGCAGTTACAGAATCAAATCCCGAGAAAGCCTCGTCAAAAGACGTCCCAAAACTGGGTACGTTGTTGGCACCCGACATGGCGGGTTGTGCTACAGTTGCCAGCTGTGGCGCAGAAACCGCACTGAGAGCTGGTGCAGCTGGGCTGGTTCCGAAAGCATCATCGAAAGCGCTTGAATGAACAGGTTCTTTCGGCTCGTTTATCAATGGTGCAGTTGGAAAATCGTTCGCCTTCGATGCGGAGGCGAAATCAAAGTTATCATCGAAAGCGGTGTCGAAGGAAAAGGTAGCCGGTGTGGCTGTCGTTGAAGACGGTAGTTTTGTCAAGGTCTGATCAAACTCATTCACGCCAGCAACCTCTGGTTTTACTTCAGCAGGCTTTGCCGCCTCCAAATGATTAGGCCGTTCGGCAGGATGCAAAATTGTATCGTGAGGGGCAGCGTTTGAGGTGTCAAAGACACTGTCAAAAGTATTATCGAACGAGTTGTTAAGCGTGTTGTCCTTTGGTTCATCGGACCCAAATACGTCATCGAAGGAAACATTGGCTGCTGGTGCTGGCTTGTCCTTCTGGGCAGAGACTACAGGAGCTTTGCCATTGGCATTTACCCTTGTTCCTAAAGGCACGTCGTCGTCGCTATCACTATCGGAATCAGACCCGTCAACATCCAGTTCTTGAAGCTGAGCATTCAAATCAGTCTCATGGTGATCTGGGGCAGGATCAGTAGCAGGTTTCGCAGGTGCTGCTTCAGAAGATGACGGCAGTGCGATAGGAGCAGGGATGCTGTCTAGAGACGGGAATTTATCGACAGGGTTTAAATCCGTGTCATCTTGCGCACTTGTAGGAGGGGTCATGAAGTATTCTGTTCCATTAGCCGTACCTGGAGAAAGCACAGAATCGAGGGTATTGATCGTCGCATCATCGGCAAGGTAGGATAGTTCAGTGGGATGGTCCTCCGTTGTGGTAGGGATACCTTCAATTGACTTCGAAGCCTCTTGTCCACTTTCAATGGGGACTGCACTAGGCGTGAACGATGATGCATTTACTGAGATGGAAGGAGAAGAAAGAATGGAGCTAGCAAGAGGTTGAAAGGGAGATTGGGAACGAGGGCTGGAATTACCCGAAGACATAGCCAGACGCTCGAAAGGGTTGTTACTCTTGACAGATTGGGGTGACGCTATTTCGGGGGAAACAGGAAGAGGCTGAGCAGCGGCAAAGCCTAAAGAGCCAGTCGGAGAGAATGAAGGCGTATGTCTCGCTTCCACGGCAGCTGAAAAGTTCGCAATGTCTGCTTCGATACTGGTAATTTCTGCCTCAACACCTTCCTTCTCTGTAGTGACTGTCGTCAATTCAGCGACTGCATCTTCGTGCTCCTTCTCGGCCTTCGCCTTTTCAGCCTCCTTGGTACTCAATTGTTTGCGGGCGATGGCCAACAAACCCTTCTGTTGCTTGGCCTCCTTCTTCACTTTTTCTACATCCGCCTTCAAAGCCTCTGCTTGTTGACCGACCTCTATCATGCGTTTATGAAGATCCCTAGCCTCCTCCTTGTCACGTAAGAAGGCACCTTCAATCTCCGTCTTTTCAACACGGATGGCACTGAGATCACTCTCGGCCCTGATAAGTTCTTCCCTGGTCTTCTGAATGTCAGCGACTTGATTAGCTCGCCTCTCCTTCAAAGTCGCGAGCAGATTGACTTCAGTTTCATAAGCCGCCTTCGCTGATGAAAGCTGAGTTTGGAAGGTAGAAAGTTGCGCAGCTTGATTAGCAAGTGCCTGTTCCAAACCTTCACGTTCCTGCTTTGCAGAAGATAGAGACTTGTTCGTAGATTGTAGTTGGTTTTTCAAGTTACCAATTTCAGCCGACTGGTCATGCAGCGGTGGCGATGCTGTCGCATGGACATCGTCGTCGCTCAAAAGGTCTCGATGTGGGGCTAGATGGTCAACAATAAGCACTCAGAGTTTTAAAGAATTAAAAAAAGACACACATGTGCTGAAGGAAGGAACGGTGAAAGGATCGGGCTCCGAGGTATGCTTTACAGGGGGTGCTTGGAAGGCGCCTGTGTATTGAGGTTGTAGACTTGGCGAGAATGTCAGAGTTTGTGTGGGACCTGCAGAAGAGGGAGGAGTATCATCGAAAGAAAAAAGGTCCACAGCCGGTTGTTCAGGTTGATGAGTTTGGGTGGTAGGCGAAAATGGGGAAGAGCCGGACACTGCAGCCCGTGCGGAAGGTGGAACAAGGGATGGGGGCAGACTTGCAGGAATATCTTTCCCGGCCAATTTCTTCTTTATAAGATGCATGGCTACAGCAAATCCATCTTTAGTCAAACAGCCGTCGTTGTTGATGTCAGCAAGGTCCCTGAATACGAAACCCAGTCTTAATGTAAAAATTATTGAAAGTAGAAAAGAGCACGAACCAAACTTGAGCCAAGACTTCTTCAGGCAAATTTGACTTCAACATAAAAGGGACGGCGACCTCGCCTTCGATATATCCCTTTTTTGCGTGTCCAGAGTCTCGAAGAATTGGTCAGCCGACGCTTTCTCCGCAGGCGTGACATCCCACTCAGGCGCGCGTCCGTTGCCCTGGCCAGTTGCCTGAGGACGCGCTGGAAGTGTAGGAGCTTTGAACGCTCCGCCTGTATAATCTGGTTGTAACATGTGACTTTGCCCAGTATGCTGAGGCGGGAACGTGCTGTTGATAGGGCTGAAAGATCCGCTATTTCCAGTCATATTTGAATGCACAGAACCATTGTTGGTCAAGCCACCTGCTTGCTGATAAAGACCTGGCGGAAGCGAGGTTGGAATGAAGGATATCTTTCCTGTCATGACTCCTTGTATAAAGTACATGCCAATCGTGAAGTCGGTTGCATCAAGAGCGCCTCTATCTTGGGTGTCCGCCAGATTCCTGTAGTATAAATGTCAGTTACAATGCTGCGATTCCAAAAGTTTACAGACCATATCTGCAAAAGCTGTTCATTCGATAGCTTGGACTTAACAAAGATATCGCGGGCCTTTTCTCCTGTAGCATTCGAAACATTGGCATCTACAGACACTGAAGTACAAATAAAATGACAGACCACTCAGGAGTCCGTTTGAAGGACCGTTTTTGAAGAACATGTTTTGAAACTTGGCCTTGTCCTGAGGTGTCAATGGTGGAAAAGCGGCAGGCGGAGGCGACTTGGACAACGACATGCCCGTAGTCTGTTGAGAAACCGTATTTATTCCTTCAATGACAGCCAAGGGACCAGCTGAAGCGAAAGGCTCCTCAGCAAGTGATATGTGAGCGGAGAAAGACCGATCCCACCTTTGTTAGTCAACGCCTGAGTTATCTTCTCTCCCTTCTGAGCCCAGCCAATGAGCCGGACAGCGATAGCTACGCCCTTCTTGGGGAGCCAACCCTTATTGTCTTCATCTGAGATGTTCCAGATTTCACCCAGGACAGTTGGGGGTAACTTGGCACCTCCAAATACCCTGACGGCAACGTCACCAGTGAGGACGCCTAGTTTCTGGGGATCTGCAGAAGCAAATATTTGAGATACAATAGCAAGCTCGGCAGGCGTTGGTGAGAAGTTAGTGGACATTCTGTCCGGACAGAGAGAGAAATAGACTCTCGGAGGGATATATGGACGGGGAGGGGGAACTTGATGGAACTTGAGCAGTGAGTGCGACTCGGACTTTGATTAACTAAGTCTAAACAGTTTTATCACACGGTGCGCGTGTCATGTGATCTCTTCCTCAATTTCCAAGTTAGGTGTCAGAGTTGAACATTGCCTCTTGCTCCTCTTCTTTCACTTGCCACGCAGCTCATCCTCACGCCTTTTACGACTCTTAATACTTATATTCTATATCCATACATGGAACAGCTCACTTCATCTCTTGCACCTCCTCGCTCCTCTCCCAAGTCCAGCGCACCCTCTTCAACCCAACAAGTAGCGGGAAGTGTGGCCAAGAGGTTCGTTCGTCATTCTTTTGCTCCAGCCACGTATTGAACGCGACTTGTCTTCAGACTCAGTAATGAACTAATGACTCTCATGGTGAGTTGATGTTCACATGGTCTATCAGACGCGTTGTTGACCATCATCTCAGATGTCATCTTCACCGGGCATAGTGAGATTTCCTAATTCTCTCTGCCTTCTCAGATATTCATATTTTCTAGTCTGCATTCCCAAAACACGACGGCAATCTCTTTGAGTGGGTCGGCACAATAGAAGGGCCATCTGAGACAGTCAGTATATTCTTTCCACATTCAATTTTGACTCGCACTCATCCCGAACTCGTCGGCAGATTTATGCAGGACTCACTTTCAAAATATCCATCTCATTCCCTTCCAACTACCCATATGTGGCACCCACTATCAAATTTGACACACCATGTTATCATCCGAATGTCGACATCACCGGAGGGGCAATCTGCCTTGATATTCTTCAAGTAAGGCTGATCCACCTCTTGAATGTATTTGATTTGACCTTGCCATCTGTAGGACAAGTGGTCGGCCGTGTATAGCGTTCAAACCATACTACTCTCGTTGCAATCCCTGCTTGGGGGTAAGTCCATAAACGCGTCTGTCTGGCTTTGTACACGCAATGAATTTCAATTGCAGAACCCAACAACGCCTCTCCTCTAAACCCGGATGCGGCTACGCTCTGGGACAAACCGAGTGGTAAGCAGCATTCATTTCGGAGGGAGCTTGTCTGTGACTAATGCCATAATTATAGATTTCAAAACGCAACTGATGAAATACTACCGCCCGGTCAGCGACTCTACTTAAAAGATGTAGTACTTGTATTATCACATTTAACAATTGCATGTTTGGGCTGCGTGGCTCAAGCCTTAAATTATTATATATACATTTGAATTGAGCAAGGTGTGCCCGGAAGAACTTGAAGTGATGCTGGTTGGCTGGCAACGGGCTTGGCGGAGGCGCCGATACTAGGAGTACGGCAGTGCACTTCCTTTTGCTTATATACTTAAGTTTACCTTTGACCTGTCTTTTCTTCCGAGGTGCTTTGATAGTCCTCCCCTCGTCGTATTTCTTCGACATTTTATCATCAACTACGAGCACTGGTTGCTCTTTGCTAAGTGGTAAGCGAAAAAATAACGAATATAGATTGACAAGTGACACGGCGCTGATTCTGACTGCAGATGGCACGACGCTCTCCTCCATCGTCTCTGCGTTTGACACCAGGACCCACGCCCGAAAGATGGTAAGTCGCAAAGACAGACCACGCAGACAAGGGCGGCGGCTAACAGGACATGGACAGCACGCCAAAGCACATCCTGCCATCGTTGCCACGGCCGACACTGCAAAGACCGAGTGAAAGCAGCGTGGTTAAAGCAGCAGCACAGGCTCGCGCACGGACAGGGGCGAGCAACGGATTTGTGCTAGTGCCGAGGGAGAAAAACGTACCTAGAAATATACACCGTGGGCCTTGGGACCACTCTGGGAGCATTTGTGTGGGCGTAGATGTAGATTTGTTGCTGCAGCCTCTTACTCGGGCAGTGGTAGTGCTGCGAGGATAATAATATTTTTGAGTTGCCTCGTGACAAATAAGGGCTGATTTCTGTGTGGCATCGTCTGTTTCCCTTTGCCTTATACTACATACGTTCTTTCTTTCTTTCTTCATCATGTCCAATTCTCCTCCAGATATCTCTTCTCTTACTCTTAATTCAAGAGCCTCTCAGCAACATCTCCATGACTCTTATGATTACGAAGGAAGGTCCCAATTTCACTTTGCAACTACCCAGGGTCTCCAGCAGTCCCCCTACAATCCTCTATCCAGTATCGCCCAGTCTCCTCTAAAGAACAAGCCAGTTCGCAGTGCTCTCCCTACTGTGCGTTCAAATTTCACCTTTCTATCCTTTTCTCTTCCTCATTCCCGTTTTTAGCAATGGCTCGACAACAACTCGTCGGATAGTCGCTCCCTTTCGCCTCATAACAATTCCGATTTCTCTTCCGGTGGTGGATCGCCCCCTCTTGGCCATCTCAGTAACTCTATGGGCCCTGGAACTCCCGCCCAAACAAATCCAGACGACGATGTTATTCCAACCGCCATAGTCATTAAAAACATTCCATTTAACGTCAAACGTGAGACTCTCCTCGATATAATCGTGAGTCATCTCTCGTCTTCCCGATCTCTTTTCTTTTTTTTTTAATATCGTTTCTGACAATCTTCTATAGGCTTCTTTATCCATTCCCACTCCTTACGCCTTCAACTATCATCTCGATCAACAGGGTTCTTTCCGTGGCCTCGCATTCGCCAATTTCCGCCAGGCTGCTGATGCTGATGCCGTTGTTGTTGCTCTCAATGGTTTCGATGTTCAGGGGCGCAAGTTGCGCGTAGAGTACAAAAAGGTCTTGCAAGCAGGAGAAAAGGAACGCATCGAACGTGAAAAGGCTATTCGCAGAATGCGTTCCATGCAGCTCGAGAAGGAACAGACCAATGTCAACCCAATCTATGAGGATTATGGAACTGCCCTCTCTTCATCTGCTCTCTCTTCAAGCTTCGGTGCTCAGAGGTCTTTCTCTTCTGGCTCTTATCAGCAGCAACAGCCGCAGTATTCACCCCCTGGCATCTCTGCTATGCCCACTCCCACTTACTCTATGCCACTTGCTTCCGCCCCTGCTGCTCCTTCTCAGCCTGCCCCTTCGGCAACTCCTAGCGTGTCTGAAAAATCTTCTTCAAGCGAGCTTGACCTCAACGATCCATCAACCCTGGAAATCTACTCCAGGATTTTGCTCTTCAAGGATGACAGAATGCGCGATGAACTGGCATTTTCGCGAACTCTTTCTCCCAAACAAAGACGAGTTGTTCATCTCATTGCTCAGAAGCTTGGTGTCTACCATTATTCTGTGGGCGAAGGCGACGAACGTTATGCGGTTGTGACTAGAATCGATCCCCAAAGGGTAAGCTGTTTGTGTCCATTGTTCCCCCTGGATGATCGTCGACTAATACCTCCGTTATTAGCAGCAACAACAGCAACAACCTCAACGCCAGCCTCACACTCTTTCTCGCGCTCCTTCAGCGTATCTTACGTCAATCAGCCCTACTACCACTATCAACTCTCTTCGCGTCAAGAAATCTATGCCTGACATGAAAACACTTCACCAACAGGCTCCACGATTAAACTCGCGTTCTTCCAACGGAAATATCCGAGAAGGTTATGCTACTATCTCCTCGCCGTCTCGCAGGACGTCCACCGGCTTTGGCTCGCTCTTCTCAAATGGTGGCAGCCCATTCGGTGGATCTATCCCTCCTGTGCCCAGTCTCCCCCCATCTCTCGGGTCCGCCACGCTGAACGGCAGCCTCGACAACGCTGGTAGCGGTGTGTTGCGCCAACCTCGCGGGCCCGGCGTCGGTGGATTCGGCAGGCGTGACAGCAGGATAGGGGTTACCGAGTCCCAAGTTTCTGGCCGAGGTGGGCTTGATGCTCAAACTTACGAACCACTGGAAATCTGATAAGTGTGTCAGTCCGCTCAGATAGTCTTACAGGGGATGATGGACGAAGTGGCGCCTAGTCTCGCTCTCCTCCCCCCTCATATGGTCGGACCATTACGCTTCGTCGAAAAGTTTCTTTCTCATTTTAATGTTTTCTTTTCTTATCAACGCTTTTTTGGTATATATTTATGTATACTGTCCCATCGTTCCCTCCACCTCTACCTTCTTTACGATTTTTACTCCTCAACACAAAGAAAAGGCATCCGGAATCATGCAGCAATATTTCTCCTTACATTTACTATCTATCATACTCCTGCTTGCGTTTTTAAATCTATTGTTTCCCGTTTCAGTTTTCTTGGGCTGAGATTGCCGAAACTACTGTCTCGAACAGTAATGCTGCTAGTAGTCACAGTTTGACTGTACGATGATTGATCTTTTAGAAATTCCTCTTTCTTGTAAATAAAAATGCTCTTCGGCTCGGCGCAGTCGATCTAGATTCTAGTGTCGTGAAGTTGTTATGAGGACCTTCACTACACACAAGCAGTTAACAACTTTCTGTACTTTTTTTTTTTTTTTTGACAACAACTAGAATCGGAGAACATTACTGCATGTGGAAAACAGCGCGAACACTGTCCAAAATGGCAACTCAAATTTATTTCCGGAATCGTTGTTATTCCGCTACTTTGCTTCCTGTATTCGTCTCCTCGCGAGTTCAAACAACGCTCTTGAACGGAGCTTTCCACTCTACATTAGTACACGAGTGGGCGACGCGCTGTCGTAATATCTTCTAGTTCTTCAGTAGACAACGAGTTCTACCAGTTATTTAAGCACAGCTAGATACCTGGCAACTTCGCATCAACTTCCCCGAACTTCGAATAGATATGCCTAGCGCCGTCATAATACATGCCGCTGTGTTTACTGCTGGAGCACTTCTAGGTGGCGGTATCGCTACTATGGTCTCCAGCAAGGCCACCCTGCCCCGGCCTCCCTCCCCCAGGCTCGTGTCATTCAGCCCCCTATGATCGGACTCGATGCAGCTGGAAAGACGTCGATATCCAAAGAGTTGACCGTCGCGTCAAATCTTCCTGTGCAGTTGAAGTATGGAAACCCAGGTATTTTTCCTAGTATATCTTTGGCGGCTGAACTCGATCTGTTTTGCATAATAGGACCTGTATCTGACATTTTAATCCGCAAGGCCTACGTCGCAGGGTATGACAGGCGACTGCGCCATCCAGCATGGGTATAAATTACATGTGCAATAATAAAAGAAGGGCAGTTGATCTTTGTTTTTGTAGACTGCCGAACACCTTACGCGTGCTTCCCTGAGCAAACTTGATGGGGAACCTTCCGGCGACCGTTCGAATTCAAAATTCATCGAAGACGAGTCTCTCCCATCTATGTTCCGTGCCCGCCTCCAGGACTACTTTAGAAGTGGATATGATCGCGGCCACATGTAAGTAGTAAATTCAAAATCTTCAGTATGTGTGACCAAATTTCAAGCAACTTTCTAGGGTACCTGCGGCAGATGCCAAATCATCTCAAGTATGCTTATTGTTAATTTTCCTCAGTTCGTTTTATTTACAGAATGTTAGGAAGCTATGAACGAGACTTTCCTTCTTTCCAACATGGCGCCTCAAGTCGGAGATGGGTTTAACAGGCATTGTGCGTCTTATTCGTAATCTCTAAAAGTGGAACCTAAAACGGCTACCCCCGTTATTAGACTGGGCATATCTTGAAGACTGGTGTCGGCGACTTACGGGAAATTTCCAGGACGTATACATCTTTACTGTGCCTTTGTATCTTCCCCGACAAGAAGCGGATGGAAAATGGCGAGTGGTAAGTCACAGTTGCCTCTCACCCACTTCACAGAGTCAATAATGTCACCTCATAGACCCATGAAGTCATTGGCTCTCCCCCCAATGTGGCAGTTCCTACTCACTTCGCCAAAGTGGTCTTGACAACGAAACCAACATCACCTTCCACACCTGATGTTTTGGAGCTATCAACTGGCGCTTTCGTGCTACCCAACGCCGTCATTCGGGACGAAACACCTCTGGAAAGTTTCATAGTTCCTGGTAAGCAAATTTATTCTTCGCCTTTCGTTGGCATTGTGACAAAAAGCCTTCCGATATAGTGGACGCTGTTGAGCGTGCAGCTGGCCTTACCCTATTCTCTGACGCAGTCAAAACGGGTTCGAGGCATATCTGTCAAACCACAAAATGCGACTTGATTATTCGCAAGTTCGACGATGCTCAAAAGAAGGGTCGCAAAGCTATTGCAGCCCCAAAATAGACAACAGGGAGCATATTAGATATTAGTTGCGCATATATACTACTTAATCAAAATTCCGAGAGGATATCTTTAACACTTTCCCAATAAGGTCTCGGCACTTTATTACGGACTTCGTATTTTGACATCCAGCAGAAGTCTTTGATATTCTTGCCATCTACTGTCACTTGGCCAGCCATAATGTGAGCTTTGTGGAAGAATATAACAGTCTGAAATCCCATCAGGGTTATAGTTTGTACTCGAAATGGCTGAGAATACGCACTTCCGGTGAACCCAACTGTGGTTCAGGTTTATATACGCCAACCGGCACCCTGCCAACAATCCAAGTATCCATTTTGTCTCCACATTCAGCAAGCAGGTTTTTCTGTGCAGCCTTGGGTAAAGTGTATTAGCAACAACGCAAGCAAACTTGGGAGGTGCGAAATACCTGATGCAGGAGTTGGCCCTTTTCTACATTTCCTTGAGGGAAACGCCAGATGTCCTTTCCGTCTTCCGTTACTTTAACTATTAAATACATGTTGCACTGTCCCGAGCGGTCGAGACTTTTCTCGTCCAAATTGACATCTGCTTGATTCACCCTGGGCATCAGCTCTTCACCCTCTCCTTCTTGTTGCGCCAATTGTTCGACCGCCGCAATGTTAGCCTGCCTTTTCTCCTCGCTAATATCTTCCTTCTCGAGAAATCCCGGGCCAAACGCAAGGCGTTCACGCTTCCGCTCCTCAATGTTGAATCGAGTTTCAAGCAAAGTACCCTGTTTAAAGTAGAAATCGTACGGGAATGGGTTATGTAGCGCGCGTCGTAAACGGGCTTGATAGCTATAATAAGCTTTTTCAAACGGCGTTGGTGTTCTTGTAAGAACGGGGGCGCGGTTTAGGATAATAGCTGTTTTGATACATGGACGCGAAGATTTCTTGGCGCGCTCTGGGGCGATCTGACTTGAAGAAGGCAGCTCGGAGCTGACTGTAGCTGCTTCAGTCGCTAATCCACGTCGAAACGAAGGGCCCACTAGAAAGAACAATGAGATACCAACGCGACCTCGAGAAAGAGTAGTACATACCTAGTGCACATCTTGATGAAATCCTGGAAAGCATTTATAAATGGACAGCTAATGGAAGGCTTTGCAGGATATTGCAAGGGAGGCGGTGAGTAACAGTTAGAATTTGAATTCAGAAAATGCCAAAAATTGTGGTCATGTGATTTAGCCCCTCACTCGGGACAATCCTAGTCCAACGTCCCCTAAGCCCTTCCTCGTCAGTGTTCAGTGCTCCCTTCAAATACTTAATGTCTATTTCCCTGCTTTCGAGTGCCTATCTCGATGAGAACTCTGCAAGAATAAGATCAAAACTTGTCCCATGGGAGGTCATACCATTGTTCCTTCCGCTGCGTATACCTTAGCTCATTTGCAATACTACAGGGTTATCAGCGCGCGGACCTCATTACATTGGAGGAGCTGGCCTCCATCAAAAGGTTGACCGGCAGCCAAAGGCCAAATGTGAAGCAGTACTTCTGTCTGAAGGGAGAACATACGCTCTGCTGTATCTCAATCTACTCAAGAAACTGCAACGAGTTGATACTATGCAATGTCTCCTCATTCTCATCACCGACGCATTGCAAGGTAGCTTCATCGCCTTTTTGACTTCCAGACTTACCAATGACACGATATAAGATCACGACGAGCGCATTCCACTATTCCTCAGGGCGGCTCAGACGGATCCTGATCTTCCTTATACTCCTTTACTCAGGTGCATCATCTACATCCCGCTATTGTTTAATTTCCTTTGACTAATTTCCAATCAGGGCACTAGAAGCTCAAGACGAGTTTGTACAGCTCAAAACCGCACAAATTCTGACAGTTCTGCTAAGGTCTGTCTCACTGTGATTCTGGTCTGCTTTCAATGTTAACTCGTGATTAGTGCAGAACCCACTCCTCTCCAAACACAACATTTGCAACCATTCCTTACCATCCTTTCTTCTTTCATCCAAGGTTCCTCCTCGAACAAGCGAGATACCTCTGTTCAATGTCTTGAGACTTTACTCTCGCGTCAGGATTGCCGTCAGGAAGTATGGCGGATTCCAAACATTATTACTGGGTATGTCATATGCTATCGGAATATTCATCACAATCTTGAATAGTAACGACAGATTCATGGATATCCTAAAGCGTAAACCAGGCCCTCAAATGAGCTACCAAGTTTCGTTTTGCTTGTGGCTGCTCTCCTTCGAGGAGAACATTGCCGAACAGATTAACAAGTAAGTTGGCTTAATTCTAAACCCCTGAAACTTATTGAAGAGCTTAAAAGGAAATTCGATATCATCCCCACTCTCGTTGAAACAGCTCAAAGCGCTGTCAAAGAGAAAGTCATTCGCGTTATCGTAGCGACATTCCGAGTTCGTAGCGCTTGTCTTCTTTCTCCTGTGTTTCTCTCATTTTTGTCTGTAGAATCTCGTGACAAAGGCACCAACTGCGAATCTTCCGGCCATGCTTGTCTGCCAACTTCTTCCATTCGTTAAAAACCTTGCCACAAGAAAATGGTCGGACGATGACATCATCGAGGACGTTCTTTTCCTCAAAGACGAACTAAATACTCGATTCCAAAGCCTGACGTACGTTTCTCAATGTTTATATGGAACGCATCTAAGTTTTTCATTAGGACATATGACGAATATACATCTGAACTTGCGTCAGGTCATTTATCATGGACGCCTGTTCATGAGTCAGACGATTTCTGGAAAGAAAATGCAACGAAACTTAATGATAAAGATCACGAACAACTAAAGTTGATATTCTGTTATTTTTTTCTTTTTAAGTCGAACTTATCTAAGCGTCTGGTTTATTAGGACCTTGATCAAAGTTTTGAAGGATTCTTCAGACCCGACTGTCCTTGCTGTGGCAGCCCATGATGTTGGCCAGTATGTTAAACACTACGGTCCTGGCAAGAAGTGCGTCATATCATGCTCGTATTTATCTTTAACACTGATGAAGCAATCCTTGAAGGCCCGTTGCTGATCTCGGAGGCAAGGCGAGGGTCATGGAATTGATGACGCACCCCAATTCAGATGTCCGCTATCGTGCCTTGCTTTCTGTCCAACAGCTCATAAGCCAGCCTTGGCTTACGGTCTGATATGGGGAATAGGGGAATACATTGAAGATCACCTGAGTCTATTTACTATACGGACAATACCATGCATTCAATAAACGCATAATGATCATGAAGGCTATCGATCATCTTTACAAGATGAATGGCGTACAAAAGTATGAATCTCAAGGACACAGGAGTCTTGGCGAATTAGGAATAATATGTATTTTAGATGACGCGGTGAAAGAGCTCGTAAATTAAATCTTCCGAGTCCCCACTATGCGGATGCCCATACCTCTCCTATAACATCGTACTCCTTGAGGGTTTGAGCTCGCTTCGTTTTGTTACTGTTATCGTCGACACCCTCGTCATCATCAACTATGTGATCTTCCACAAGTAGAACTCGAATCCCTCCGATGTTCGAGAATCCTTGCCGGAGAGCGACGAAGAGAAGCTCAAACTCTTGAACTACCTGTGCCTTCGCCGGGCCATCTGCTTTATTCTCTGCATGAGAAAGGTTGATCTCGACTGAAGGCAGGAATATAGCTGATCCTCCTACAAATGAAACACCAGACAGTGCAGATACCTTCAATTCATCAGGCCCTCCTTCAAAATATGGAGGTGGTAGGACATTGAGATCATTATTAGAAACACCAATTTCTTGGATTGCGGATGGTTCCGAGAGAGACGGTTTCGACGATACCGCGAGGATTTTCTGATGGGCAAGCGCATAATTGAATGTCGTTGTGGCGGAAGATGGCGTCGAAAATCCTACCGATGGCATCTTTGGGCTGAATGGTTCAACAATTGGTTGTGCGAGTATGGGCGGTGGTGCATGGCGGGGTCTAATATGCTGTATTGCAAGCGTCACCTTCCTTCTCAGGTGGCTTCTGTTCAGTGGAACTGCACAGGATACAACAACCGCGAAGGATATGGTAAATGCCTTTTCCACCAGAATGTTCTCTCTGGGGATATGGCGGACAACTAGTTGTGCTTCAATTTCGGGCAATGAAGGTGTTTGAGGTGGTGGCACTTGGGACGGCGATTGCGGCCGGATAACACTCATGGACCCCCGGTTCATGGCAGGAGAACCGGGTCTCTGGACAGGGCTCCCTGGACGGGACATACTGTTCGAAGGTGAATGTGGACGAGATGATACGGAGCCAGTGACAGATCGCTTGAGATAATGAGGTAGGGCAGATGCTGGCTGAGGCGGGGCAGCAACAAGCGGTATACGTCGTGAAAGCACCGACGTCAACAGCCTTCCAGGTTCGCCAAAAGATGACCTCCACGAGATATCCAGCCTCCCAAGAGGTATGATGCTTCCTGGAACATGTACCGGAGGTGATAACCCCACATTTTTGGGGGTTAGGATGTATACATACTGCCGCATATCTTGCGGTTGCATTAGAGCCGTCGGTCCAGAAAATATGCTTTCTTCGTTGCCATTTTCGTTAGTAATCACATTGCTGTCCACTGAATCCCAATCGTCAGTGCATTCCAACCTCATACGCTCGAAACAAATGGCATCTTGAGTCAAGTTCTGAATATGGACTTCAAGGAATATCTTCTCGCGTTCCTGTGCTGATAACAAAGCCGAAGGGGATTTGGGAACATGTACTTTTGTCTTTACTGAGAGAGGGTTTGTAACCTATGTGAACCCGGGTTTCGTAATTAATGGGATAGACAAATACCAAAAGGTCGCAAAATCAACGCACGGCGAATTTATAGAACTTTCTGAAAGTCTGGAGAGCTGGATCCGTCGAATCTTCAGAAGCTCCTGGAACAGGGCGAGAGTTGGGTGGCAAACAATATGTAACGGTACAAGCCAGAACATGTTGTCCTAGTTCTTTGATTTCGTGATGTACGACGTGCTCCAGAGTATCACCACCGAACAAAGTTTGGCCCAAACCATCCATCTCGTACAGCACTACTTTGGTGGTAACAGTTTGCATTTCCACTCTTATCTGCGTCACCTCTATCCCCACTTCAGTTTCGTTGTTGACGCAGAGGCAGCTGGAGAATGTTTCTCCCAGCTGGATCGAACCGAATGAAGAGGGGAGAGTTAATAGTTCCGATGCATGGGTGAGATCGCGCAAAGTCTTTGGGTGACCAGGGAGGGGTGTTTTTCCCTGCAACGACAGGATAGCAGCCGATGAATGGGCCTAAGAGATGAATTCGAATCAATGCAACAGCCAAGTCAATCGAAAGACCCACCGAGAAGGAAGGTGAACTTGAGTAGAAGGGTTGCCATGCACTAGCTAGCTCTGGTCGCTTTCAGACGACAAATTGTCAGTCTGCCAATGATGACTTTTTCGTAGTAGCAGTCGAACACCAACCGAAACGCGCATAACCTTGAGGGACAACAAATGACCTGGTCCATCAGTTGCGGCCATGGTCGTGACTGTTGTTAGAGTGCGATGAGAGAGTTCTTATGGTTGAATATATAGATATAGACACGCGACTTGAAGCTTGAGGCCTGAGGCACAACAGGTGTGGAAGATTTAACAAGTTCAGAGTAGTTTGAAGCGGTGCCACCGGTGACTGATCAAGGTCAGAAATACAAATATACGCAGTGATAATGACAGCAACTACAAATAGAAGGCAATCTCCTGAAAGCAACTGACCCTTGTAAAGAAAAATGGATGTCAACAGAAATTAGAGGTATCAAGCGAACACTATGCAGGGGATATAATGATATGTAATTGGAGGAAATAAACAAGAGACCTTGGGATGGAGTGGAAGAAAGTAATGTGATGTATACTAGAATTTTTGATAAAGAAACAACAACCTTTAGAACCAACTTGGAGGGAAATTTGCTCAAAAACGAAAAATAGCAACAAACAAGAAAGTGTAGATGATGGTAATGACAGAGAAGTAGAAAAGAAGAAACTGTATGTAACCCCGAGATATGGAACTAACCCATATTCACGTCAGCCTTGAGCCGCGGGATCCAGAAAATAACAAGACGGAATCACTAGAAAGTGCACCGACTTGTGTGTGTAAAGACATTGAAGTATGCAGTTCCTATAAGGGATTCTACATATAAGGGATACTTTAAGCCTGTCGGATTGTATGCCGCCCATAAATTCGATTATTTGCTCGCGGTCCTGGTCGCTGCCGTCGTCGGATGGTCAACTCCCTTGAATGAAGAAAAAGTGCCATCTGCTCAGGATAAACAAAAACCCGAGGTATGGCAGACCATTGTTTGAAGAAGGGGGCCTGATGTCGCGTTGTTGCGGGTGAAGATGAACAAACGAGAGAGAGAAAATAAGCATGCTCGAAAATGGAGTCCATATTTGCTGAGGTGTGAAAGTATTCTTTGAAATTGAACGCGGGATCAACGAAGCTCGCCGCTTCATTTTTGGGATTTTTTTAGTGTTTTGAGACGAAGCTCGAAGGGACATGACCCATGCCAGCGCTAACTACCGTTTGGACGCTGCACGGCGAGTAGGTAATTTTTTAATCTGCCGAGTACCGCCTGCAGGTGCTGCTGCAGGTGCTGCACCAATAGTGAACAACGACCCACCAGGTGCTCCACCAGATGTAGAGGGAGCGAGAGCGATTGGCGCACTGAAGGGTGACGACGGCTGCTGTGGCTGACCGAAACCCCCACCTCCAAAGCCTCCTGAAGATTGAGGAAGACTCAAGCTGGCGCCTCCAGCAGGAGACGCAGGTTGTGATCCAAAACTAAATGCACCATTCGATGTAGAAGCTGGAGCTGGAGCACCAAAAGCAAACGGCGAAGGCTGGTTGAAAGTAGATGGACTGCTTGGGGCTGATGCCGTATTGGGCTGACCAAAGGGATTGGTGTTCACCGGTGAACCAAAGGCGAATGCCTGAGTAGTAGCTGCTGCTGGGGATGTTGCACCGAATGAAAATCCACCACCAGACGAAGGCCTTTGTACCTCCTCTGCAGGCTTAGGTTGTCCAAAACTGAAAGAGGTGGTTATAGCAGGGGCTGCGTTATTCTGTCCAAACCCGCCAAATCCTTTAGGTTCCTCTGCTTTATTGTCCTTCACGCCAAACGGATTTGTAGATTCTTTTGCGCCAAACGGATTCGACGAAGACGAACCAAACCCACCAAAAGAACTGGGAGCAGACGTGGAAGGTGTCGGGTTCTGAATGCCTCCGAACAATGGTCTAGAGGAACCGCTGGTACCGAATGAAAATGCTCCATTCAAAGTAGCTGCTATTTTGTTGCCGTTCACTTGTTGCAAATCTCTTGTAGGGCTTTCTTCCATCCTAAATTCTACGTCGTTGCTCTTGGGGGGTGTAACAGGACGATCGGCTGGAGTAGTGGAACTAGGCTGACCGAACATAAACAACGACTTGTTCGATACATCTGCAGAAGCGCTTCCTCCGCCGCTGAAGCTGAAGCCTATGGGCTGAGGAGGATTCGCAGTAGGTACTGGCGCTGCAGCAGAGAGAGGGGCAGGAGGTTGACTAAAAGAGAACATAGACGTCGATGCCGGTTTGGACTCAACAGTAGATGGCGTGTCTGCTGGAGCTCCAAAGGAAAAGGGAGCCTTCGTCTCCTTTTCCTTCTCCTGTGCAGCTGACTGTCCAAACGAGAATCCGTTACTATTACTGCCGCCAAAAATGGGTTTGGGTGCTTGGACAGACGGTTTAGCATCGGCGGCTGCCCCAAAAATGAGGACTGCGGGGCTGGGACAGGAGTCGCTGACGTAGTAGTGCTTTGAGCAGAGCCAAAGCTGAATGATGGTGAAGAAGAGGCGGGGTCTGCAGGTGCAACACTGGCGGAGTTCGGATGATCTCCAAAAGACTAGTTGCAGGCTTTGAGGCCTCTCCGAATACTGAAGGCGTATCGGCGGCATCAAACAAAGGCTTGGGTGTAGGTGTCTCCGTCTGAGGCTTTACTTCGGAGGGCGCCCCAAATAAAAATGCTGACTTTAAAGACTCAGGCGCTGAGTTAGATCCAAATAGCGATGAAGGAGCAGTTCCCTGAGCAGCAGTAGCGGGTTCACTAAAAGAAAACGGCAAAGTTGAAGGTGCCTCTGCCGTGGGCTTGGGCAGTGATGGGAACGCCGAAGCTGAAGTTCCAAAAATGGATCCAGGCACGGAATTAACCGGTTTGGTATCGGAGCTCTTCCCGAACCCATCAAACAGACTCCTTTGGGGCTCTTCAGCAATCTTTTTCTTCTCTCCATCCCAGAATGGATTCTCAGCATCTTTGACAGGTTCATTCTTCGTTGAAGGACCGGGTCCAAAAGAGAAAAGACTAGACTGAGGAATGTTAGACGTAAAGCTTAGAGTTGGAATGGGCGCGGGTGGAGGCGTCTCTTTTGCCTTGGTTAAAACTGAAGAGCTTGCAAAGAAATTGGGGATGCCACTGCCCGAGACTGGAGCCGGTGTCGGAGCGGGCTTCGCCGCTTCAGGTTCAGGGGTAGGTACACGGGCTGGAACTGGAGCTGGGGAACCTCCAGTAAAGTGCTGGCAGTTGGTGGAGCTTGTGCGGGTGCCTGTTTCGAAAATGAGAAGGGCAAAGATATTATGGGAGGCTCTTTTGCATTTTCTAAATCAGCGGGTTGGACGGGAAGTACCTAATAAAAAGGTAAATAGAAAGACAAAAAGGATCAAAAAATATTCCATACAGCTTTTGCAAAAGAGAAACCAGCAGGTATTTGAAAGACAGGGACCTTTTTGGCAGCTTCTTCAAGCATTTGACGCTCTTTCTGGCCTTCATCATCAATGGCATCATCTGCTTCCTCGTCGTACACGGCAGAAAACCTAGTCTTGGAAGGTCGCTGGATGTGGTTGCGGGAGGTTTTGGCACGACCGACACGGAGGGAAGAGCCGGAAGCAGGGCCAGAATCGGTAACAGCGGTAGAGAACCAGTCTGAGCCACTCGGTATGGGGGGAATCAGGGTGGGAACAGCAGGAGACGGAGAAGGTTCACGAGCACGGGGAGTCGACTCTTCGTCATCCCTTTCCTTCAGATCGTTCTCCTCCTCCTCCTCCTCCTCTTGCTTGCGACGAGCAAGGAGCTTCTTCATACCACCCTCACCTGCATACGGCTTCGTCTCGTTGACAAGGGGACTTTTTCCAGACCCACTTACCCTTCTGCCATTGCGATCTCTATCGTCCTGCATAAGAACAAGGTTGGCTGAACGGCGAGATTTGAACATGTCTGGGGTCTTAGTAGCTGTGATGGAAGCAGGCAGGTTTGATGAACGCATTCGAGTAGGCAATAGAGGTGTTTTGTAAACATCGAGCAAATGAAGAGCACGTTCTGCAGGAGCTAGTGATGTTGGTTAGAGATATGAAAATTTATTGGGCAAGTACATACCATCTTTATTCTCGTTATCCTCCGGAGTAGTGGAAGAAAACTTCAAAGAGCTATGCTGATGACGAGTGGGGGATTTAGTCTATTGAAATAAGGCTCAGATGAGATTAAATAATAAAAGACGTATAGACGAACTGCGCGGACAGATTCCACGATGGAACCCAGAGTAGGAGCGGGTGAAGGCTCATGAGATGACGATGGTGGGGGACGCAGAAAAGTGGGATTAGAGACGAGGTTGTTGAGAGGCGGAGGCTCTGAAATATAACGCGCGGGCGGTTGCTGAGGCTGAGGAGTCAGAGATGCACGCATCCGGAAAGAAGGCCGGGGAGAAGGAGGCCTAGAATTCCTGTCTACAATCATATCCATATCATCATTGGGATCATGGGCAAAGTTGAAAGAGGGGTCGCGGCGAGGCGGATCTATGGACATTGTGCGAGCTATGGGAGGCTGGCGACGGGGGAGAGGGTGGCACGGGAAGAAGGGAGAACTGCTGACGAGGCGCGGGGAACGACAGAGGACCTACGAGGAGGAGCCTGAGCCTGAGGAGGGCTGTGAATCCGCATCCGCTTTGAGCGGTGAGAAATGATCTCCTCATCGGCTGGTGGACTGGCAGAGGGCGGGACTCGTCGACGCTTGCCCCAGTCGCCGGGTGTATCGTCATCATCTTGATTGGCGAACCAAGTCAGAGGAGCAGTCACAATGTGCTTGATGGTTCCGAGAAAGGAGGAATCATGACGAGCCAGTCGATTAGGACGTCGAGCTGGGTATTCTTCACTGCTCGACGACGACGCCATCGACGTCGGAGACAAAACAGCAGTCACGTCACATAGCAAACTCTCACTACCAATATTGTCACACTTTGTCACGGTAACATTGTCACCTCTTTCCTCTCGCCATGCTCAGAGTCCTGCCGCTGCGAAGATCTTATACCACAGCAGCAGCAGCAGCGTCGAAGAAAGAGGCCTGGTTGTATCTCGACTCTGTCTTTCCAGTACAACTAGCTCTTTGGGAGTATGCTTCTTCATTCTTTATATGTTATATCTATTCTCAGTTCCCTTCAATAGTTTCCGCCATTACATCGGCATCCTGCGCCAAGATACTCTTCTCAACACTCTCGAGTCTCGACTACATAATCTTTCCTCCGTACACGACTTCAAGCCTCTCGAAATTCAGCCCCATCGCAAGGATGGAGGTGTCTTCGTCCGTTTCTCCTACTCTACATCCGATCTAGAAGAGGGCAAGGAATGGCCCGCGCTTCAGGCAGCCCTGTCCGAAGAAGTGGAAAAGCAAGGTGGTCTTCCAACGTGGGCAGGTGTGCGCACCGGGACATTATGGGTGGTGCGGGGTTCTCCTTGGAAAGAGGTGCGGTTTACCCTTCTCGTCGTCTTCTGTGCTTCTTATCTGCGGATAGGATATGAATCGCTTCGCTTCTCCACTTCTCAGAGTCGCGTTTGATGGCCCAGACATTCAGGAACAATCTCTCTACGACTTATGTCGCGTAAGCTCTCTGTGACTTGCTTTAGTTTGCTTCCTAACTATGAATAGCCCTACGGACGCATACGCGACCTCTCGTCTCCTACACCGGTCCCAGCAGGCACTCTCCGCTCTTCGTTGATAAGCTTTCAACACGTTCATTCAGCTACTATCGCCCGCAATGTTATTCATGGTCTCGACGTTCCTTCCACCTCAGGCCCTACACCTTCCAAAACTCGCATTCACACCCGCTATGAGACACCCGTCAAAGCTCATGATATTCGCAACTGGATGTCGAATCACCCAAAGATTATGTTACCTATCATCATCTTTCTTCTGGGTACTCTTACATATACCGTAAGTTCCCATTTGTCCTGTCTCTATACATACGATGACATTTCTTGTAGATATTTGATCCTATCCGTTCTGTGATGGTTAAGGCTAAGATGCTCGATTGGTTTGACTACCGAAGTGCGTTCTTCCTCCCAATGAATATGTTTCCAGTCTGATTCCTTTCCAGAATTCAGGCTATACGAGTGGCTACGGGTCAATACCGTGGAACGTCTGTCCAGCCGCTCTGACACTACGTCGAAAGTGGAAGGTGAAGTATGGAAGGAACGCAAAGAGGCTGAGAGCGCGTTGAAGGCGTATCTCTCGGACATGCCCAGTGAGTTTAGATATGACGTCATTCACTTGTGCTCATTCCCGAAATAGCTACAATCGCGTTCATTCATGGGCCTGCAGGAAGTGGCAAAATCACAATGCTCAATGCAGTTTTGAAGCAATCAGGAAGAACTTATCTCATTATTGATTGTCGCAAGCTCAACAATGCTCCATCCGAGTCAGCTCTTGTCGAAGATTTGGCGACACAGACCGGTTATTGGCCAGTATTCAACTTTGTGAACTCTATGGGCAACCTTATAGACCTCGCCAGCGTAGGTCTAATGGGACAAAAAGGCAAGCCAAAGTTTTATTTCATCTGGTACTCTTCATATACTTAGTTATTTCTTTAGCTGGCCTCAGTAGTTCTCTTCCCGAACAACTCAAACAGATCCTCGAAGTGGTCACAACTGCCCTGCGATCTGTTTCGTCCGCTCATCGGGCGTCTATTCAGCGTCAGATACAGGACAAAAGGCTGAAGATCTGCGACGCATTCAAGATGCACATAAACGCCAAGCCATAATATCAGGTACATGGCATGACGGCCGTTTGGACTGTGTTGCAGGAAACGGAGTCATAAGTGAGCTTGGCGTCGGCGATGAGCTATTTAGCGAGGATATGGAGGCTGTATTGTCTCCTGCCCAACTGAAAGAGACGACAGAGGACCAAGATAATATACTTAGGAAACAGAAAGCTCTTGAAGATGTTGAGGCGATCAAAGCCCTTCCAATCGTTGTCATTTGTAACTATGCAGCGGGCACTTCAAGCAAAGAGGACGTTCTGGATGTCCTCGCTCAGTGGGGTGCTGCACTAGCTGAAAACCATGTGAGTAGCAACCCGTTTGTCTTCGACGCCAGCACTTGACAAAGATTCAGATTGCACATGTCATAGTCCTCAGTGATAACCGAGAGAACTCAAAGAGGCTAGCAAAAGGTAGATCTATCGCTATTTTCATGTTTTATCAGAGTTAACTGTTGGAGCAGCACTACCTACCAAACCTCTCAACTCCATTGCACTTTCTGATGCGGATCCCTCGAGTTCCCTGTCCTTCGTGAAACAAAAACTCCATGACGCAGGAGTCGACATTGGTATCTCCGCGCAAGAGACTCACTTGGTTGAACGCCTGGGTGGTCGCGCGAGTGATCTCGAAAGCGTAAGAAATCGTACATCATCAAATCCAATATAGCTGACGATCATCTTATAGCTGATCCACAAAGTGCGGAGTGGAATGAAGGTGGACGAGGCGGTCGAAGATATCATTAGCCGCGGTGTGGCTGAGCTAAGAAAGAACGCGTTCGGGGACGATACTGAAGATGCCAAGAGCCTGCCTTGGACACGATACCAAGCTTGGAAGGTGCTCAAGACGCTTTCCAAAACGCCTGAGACGGGATACTACGACATTCTGGTCGATTTCCCTTTCAAAGGAGACGAGAACGCCCTGCGAAGCATGGAGCATGCCGAGTTGATTTCAATTTCTACAAAAGACGGTACAACTACACATTTTCTGGATAACACAAACTACTAACTGTATAAATTAAAGGACGGCCGAGTACAATAAGGCCCGGTAAGCCTGTATTCCGATGGGTGTTTGACCGCGTTGTCAATGGCAAGTTTTTCTTTTCTTGTGAACTAATGAGGCAGCGAAGAGCGTCACTGATGATGACATACCCAGATAAAATATTTCAAGCCACGCAAGAACTTGCGTACAATGAGAAACAAATCTTGGACACGGAGACGAAGATCCAGGGTTACGAACAGGAGCTTTCTCTACTAGTAAGCACAATGGAAAAGGAAAGGCGGCCGTGGTGGAGTCTGCGAAGAAGTCCGTGCGTAGAGCGGGCGCGGTCAGTAGGAGATAAATTAACGATTGCAGGACGTAAGGTGGAGGCGCTGGAGCGCAAGAACGTAGAATTGAAGATGTTGAATCATGTGATATGACATCATGCGCAATGCATAGTGTACTATATATACCGCACTCCTAACACTTGGACCTCTTCTCTCCAGATTAACCATGGAATCCCTCAAAGCCACATTAACAGGTATCTTCCAAGAATCGGCTGTCTTGTCAAAGGATGCCGTACTTTCAAATGCTTGGTCTTATCCTCTTCTGGGAATCACTTACCTTGTCTCCCATCCGGTACTATACAAATCGATAGCTCCAGTCATTACCAAAGCTGTGCTCACCTCAGTAGGCATCACAGCGGGCCTCTTTTTCTTTACGTATCTTCCTCAAGTTGCGTTTTGCGCACTCTTCTCTGGACCATTTGCCTTTATCACAGCCGCTGTGATGGTCTTCTCTGAAGCCTATGTCCTTGTTTCGGTAGTCTCCAAGGCTTTCTTTTTGAATGCTGCTCAGGACCGCATATGTTTGTCGTTATCATCTTCACCATTACTACTTGTACTCAACCTTCTTACTTCCTTGCCCAGTTGACGCGGTGCTACTTCAACAGGGAAATCAAACGTTAGTGGAAAGCGGGAGACAAATCCGCTCCAGTTCATCTGGCTTCAAAGTCCTCGGTCGCTCCCTTACGAAGCCCCTAGACCGTTTCTCCAAAGATGGAATCTTGAGATACGTGGTATCTCTTCCCCTGAATTCTATTCCAGGAGTTGGGACAGCCTTATTTCTTCTATATAATGGTCCGGTATATTTAATTATATTTGAGCGACGATACTTACAGTTTTAACTAGGTATCAAAGCGGGTCCTGGTTTCCATTCCCGGTATTTCCAACTCAAAAATACGACTCAACGACCCGCCAGTCTTTCGTAGAGTCGAGAAAGGGAGCTTATACCGCGTGGGTCTCAGTATACCTACCCGCGTTGTGTGTTTATTAATAATTCATTCAGCTTCGGCGCAACCGCACTGGCACTCAACCTCGTGCCCGTTATTGGACTCTTGTTCAACATTACATCCACAATCGGTGCTGCTCTTTGGGCAAATAAGCTCGAAAAGACTGGTGCCTCACCAGAGGGGTCTGGCCGGAAAGTGGACAAAGTGGGCCAATCTGCAAACGACATCCCGGTAAAAGATCAATATGAAGTCCGATTGGAGGACTGAATGGTGGCTTGGATATGCCCTATACTGTACTCCAAATTAATAACTAATACTTGATGTCGATAAGTAATGATAGATGATTCTCAAAAATTCTACGTTATTCATGAAGTAGGATGTATACCGCGTGTATAATAGTATGCAACTCTGGAAGATTGAAATGATGGTTGTAGAACTTATTGATATACCGCAAACCTGGCTCAGCAGCTGAAGCAGTAGGTTGTCAGTATGTAGAAAATATTTTTATTCGCTCACCTAGGATTTTATTTTCGAGATTGCCATGCACAGCAATATCGACTACCCCAGTTTGAGCTATTTTTAGCCTGTAGTTTGCTACTACTAGTTGGACTCGGACGTGACGCAGACTAACTCGACTGAACAGCTGCTGAACAGTTCAAAGCGTTCTCAATTGTCAAGTATCACAAGATTAAGCACACTGAATTCAACTGAAAACCAGCATCGCCTGAATACTGCTTGATTCCGAGTCGGAGGATGTTCCGAGTACTATTAAGCTATGAGCATCGTCGACGCAGCTGCACGCAGAATTATTAACTTGCAACAAAGCTTGATAACAGTACACATAAAAACAGAGTCCGCGGTTACGGCGCTGTCGTGTTGAACACCGAGTCGGCCGATTTAGATCGTGCTGGATACCGGGACTTGAGACTCTCATCAACATGTAGATTGGGCGTATTAATCCATGACAGATGCTAATTGAAATACTTGATTCGAAATACTTATGATAAGTAGTGAGCAGCAAGTGAACAGAGAAAATGATCCCAAATAGTGTAAAGGCTGTCACAGCATAATCACGGTGACCATCAATAGTGCAACTTTCAACTGACTAGTATGAATTGATTCCAACGAACTGTTAAATATACCCTTCTATTTTATATACCATTAATACCCACACATTCTATCATTCACGACCACTGTTGGCCGCCTTCTTACGGCCAAGTCGCACTCTCTGGCAACTCACCAACTTCACCCATACCATGGCTACAATGTCGAGATATTCCCGTATTTTTCTTCGACCAAAGGATTCATGGACCGCCGAATCAAGCTCCAAAATATCTACCAGTGTAGAACCAGCTAGCTCAGGCAGTCCCGGGTTTTCGTATCCACCCAGTAGTTTGCCTTCGCACGATCGAGATTCCCCATTCCCCATGTCCTCGCCTGCGCCTCACCCATATACTCTCGGCGCTGCGCTGCATTCTCCCATAGAGACCTCGAGTAGAGAGGGTACAAATACCACCAATCATGGTCAAGTCCCTACGAATACTAGTGACTATCACAACGTCAACGAAAAACCGCCAGAGAGTCCAATGGGCCACCAATATCCACGAAACGAGAATCTTATACCCACCAACGAGTCTCGCTCACCACTGCGTCCCTTACATCTACGGCCAGCGGTTATTCTCCTGATTTTCCTCCCTGTACCGCCTTTATTATCTCTAACTTATATGGTCGTCGGCCACGCTATCCTTCGAGCTTCAAAATCATCACCGGATTCTATATTTCGGTCTCCTCTCCTCTCCTCTATAGAAGCAGGTGCAACTGGCGGTGTTATCCTATCACTACCCATCGCCCTTCTTCTCTACATTCTCGTCTTTCCAACGAGGCCTCCAAATGCTCCCGAAGACTTTTTTTGACGACGATAACTCCAGCATGTTCAGCCAAGCCAAGTGGATTCGACGCTTAGGTTACGTGGTATCTGGTCTTCTCATCCTGTGTGTGGGTGGCTTAGCGGGTCCACTTGGAGTAACATGTCTATCGAGCGGAACATTAAACGCCTTTGTGGGCAATAAGAAACTGCTTAGCACTGGCGCAGCAGCAGCAGCAGGATTCCTTGGGGAGTTCTCCTTGCTTTTGGATTTTTAACACTATGCATCATCAGCATGACTGTATGGACCTTATGGATACGGCGCAAACAGCCTTCAACGACTTGAGCCTTGCCATTCTTTATTCACTCTCACTCCCTTACTTTGGTCGGTCCAATTTTCCTTCACGATCTCCACGGTCTCTACCAATCCCACCGGATTATGTCAACCTACCGGATTATACCAACCTTAACGCCCGTGTAACCTATTCATGTATTTATTATCCTCGTCACCCGTCACCCGTCCGCCTCAGCCCCTTCCAATCTCCATCCATTTATTCTCACGTCCAATCTTCCCCACAACACCACATTACACCTTCACTGGAAGCTACACCCTGTTTAATTCGGATCTTTCGTTGTACAAGACCCAGACCGGACAGACAGTATCAAACAAGACAAGTAGATATCAAAAGAATATAATTTTGCTCATGGCATAAACATAAATGCAATGAAAAATACAATTGATTAACAAATGAGAGAGGAATCCAGTGACGATTATGTTAGAGGTCATGCATTATGGGTGTAGGGTATAAGAGACGGAATGAAGGAAAACGTGTAAGTGTGTTAGTGGTTGTGGTTGCTGTCTCTCCGGGTCATTAATGTCTATACATCCAAGTCGTGAAAATAGAAGTCAAATAAAGATACCGATCCCTTTCTAAAACCCGCGTCCTCCTATAGTACTTTGGACGGCATATGGATTCTGACGAACGGATCCACATTCAATGTTATATCCCAAAAGCTTAATCTGTTACGTACTCTATTTCGTTCGAGACTTAAGAAACTAGTTTTCTCTATTTGCGGCGGGCTCTGCAAGTGTTGGCGAGCGGTCTTCATTCCCATGTTATGTATAGCGCTCAACATCAATTCTTGTTCGCGACGATATCTTCCTTCCGACTCTTGCATCATCCGCTAAAGAGAAGATATCGACCGTTAGCCACAGACACAAAACTGGTTTATTTAAATCACCCACTTTTTGACGCGCAAGGTCTTCTTCCAAGATTTTGATTTGTGAACGGAAGCTGGCCTCGGCTTCTTCAAAAGTCCCTTTCTATCCAGTCGCGTAAATTACAGGTGTTAATGTGATTTGAACAGCATGTCGACACACCGACACAAGTGCAGCCCTCGCTGCCTCATCCTCTCTATATCTTTTGTCTTGTTGTTTAACAAACTGTGCGCAATCAAGTTGGTTACGAACGTTTAGGTTGAGTGCAAGCCAAAAACTCACTTGTCTGGCTTTGGTCAACTTTTCAGTTATATCCTTATTCGCTAATTTAAGGTTGAGGTTGTCTTCGTGCATGGCTAGCAATCGTTGCTTGATATCTTCTGGGACATCTTTACCGGCCAATGTCACCCGTAGGTCGCTACAAGTTGCCCAATCTGTTAGTATGGTTCTTGATGTTCTCGAGTGAGTGATGCCCAGTTCATACCCAAAGTCACGTTCACGTTGCAGCATCTTCTCTCGGTGTCCAATACCTTCACTTTGCAGATTGACCTTTTCTAGGAGAAGCGCGTTGACTTGTTCCAGCTGCATGCGATTCTTCTCACTCAGCTCCTTGTTCGTCTTTTTTTAGTCGTTCTACGTCTGCCTCAAGACCAATCTTGTCCTCGTTGACAGACTCCCTCAGGCTTGCGAGGATATCAAGTTGATCTTTGTTGACAAGGGTCACTTAAAGATACTAATCAATACACGAGCACCGAATAGATGCATGTCTTCCTTACGGTCTGATTTGGTTATTGTGAGCTCGCGCTCGACAGTCTCAAATTTGACTTCTAGTTCAGCATGCTCCTTCCTTAACGCTTCATATAGATCCACGGTCTCATTGAGGCGTTGTCGCAGTGCGATTGCGGCCTCAGCTCTGCAGAAGTACATCGTAAGTTTCGATCGGATAGGCGCATGCAAGAACGTACCCATCTCCCAGAGACCTCCCGCTCCGAATTTCTTCCAAGTTGCGCTGTAGAACCAGTTTCTCGCGATGCGCTGCTAGATAGTCACTTTCGTAGCGCGCCTTCATCCTATTGGCGTCTTCCAGCAGATTTTCCAAAACCAAAACTTTACTCGCGTCTGCTTCATTCTTCCTTACGGCTTCCAGCTCGCGCTTGAGTTTTCGAATTTGGAGCTTGAGATCTGTCATAGTAGTTCCTGTGATCGCATCGTCCAGTTCGCCACCGAGACCTTGTCCATGAGATTCATCGCCATCGCCATCTTCATCGACTGCAGAGTTTGGTTCTTCGTTAAGCTCGGAAGATAGTACTTCTGATTCGCCCTGCTTTACTCCGGGAGATTTCAGCCCGCTTCCGATAACACCTCTAGCCCTGGATGTCGAAGACAGTTCGAGCTCATGAACACGCTCTTGATAAAGTTCCAAGGCTTCCGCGTCTTTTGCTCTCTCGGTAAGGGCAATTCTGAGCTTGGTCCGACTTTGCTCCAGTTCAAAGTTCAAAGTATTGATTTCCTGGCTGCGCGATGAATTTTTAGATTCAAGATCCAGAATTTGCGTTTTGTATGATTCCATAAGAGGCTTGAAGGCTGCCACTTTGCGATACTCTTCTTCGAGAGACGCATTTTTGTCGACAAGATCAGCATTTTGCTTCTCTAATGCCTGGGATGGGAGCTCAGTATAGCTAAATTGCATGAAGAAGTGCAAGTACGCACCTTGACATGTTGGCGAAGGTCAGCACCCTCTTGTAGCTTCTTTTTGTACTTCTCCATTACATTCTCCGTCTTTTGTAGTTTATCAGCCGCGTGTCGATATCTGTAATGACCCATAGATTTGTGCCGGTCCAAATTCAAGGCGTTAAATAGACGACATACTCATCGACCTTGTCCTTAAGCTTATCAGCTTCATCTGCCTTGATTTGTAATTCGTCCACCTTGCGCGTCAGGTCCGTGATGAGTGTTGTATGCTTGTCCAATTCCGATTCTGCCATTGCCAAATTATCTTCGCTCTTCTGGCTGACATTGTCTTCGTGAGTCAATTCAAACCTCTATCAGCAAGGGGTATGAAATGGGTCTCACAGCTCTGTTCGTAGGCGGTCCATCTCTGTTCTCATCATGACGTCTGCCTTTTCGTTCCGCCTTGTATCGGCTTCGCGCCTGAGCTGTCTGAGTTGGGCTTGAGATTCCTCTTTTTCACGTAGAACGTCGTCGTGGGAGGTTTGCAACGTGCGATGCTCTTCCAAAAGTGCTTGATATACCTTCTCCAAGGTTTCCTTCTCGGAGAATATCTGGCTTCTCTCTGATTGAATTCTGTAATAGTGGTCATCTCTAGCTATGTTGTTAGCATCGTGCATGCCAAAGATGAGTGTTGGACAAACTCTGTCATGTTGGCTTCGATAAGATCTTGTGCTGCGGGCGCAACTGCTATCTTGGTCATAACCTAGAAGGGATTGGCTCAATGAACTTATCTGTTGTCTACGTTGAATATTATCACAGGAGCACAAGCCTACCTGCTCAATGGCCTTCATCAGATGGTGCTGATCCGTCTCACTTAATCCTTGGATTTTGTCAATAAAGTCTTTATTCTTCTCACACTGTACACCAATGACGATCGTAAGGCGACACATGGTGAGGGTCGCCGCTAGGTTATGCTCTTTGGCGATAGCTTGCAAGTCAGGAACATCGAGACTGCTGGTGGGCTTCTGCAATATATCGGCAAAATACTGTGTCATGAGACGGTAGAGGCGTTTTAATGAGCTGAAGCGCAGAACCCAGTTCTCTGACGGCTGTGTCGAAGGGCGGGAGGATTGACGGAAATAGTTGGCATCGCTGTGGTAGACAATAGTCAGTGTTAACAACGGTGAGGTTATTGCCTCTGTCGACGCACACAAGAGAAAGGACTTCGAAGAGCACAGCGCCGTCCGCGAGGTCTACGATGGTTGTTACTGGACGCGCAAGGTTGAAAGTCGCGAAAAAGTTGAAGAACGCATCGATCTCCTTTATCTGGGAGAATTCTGACATCGAGACCCAGTGAGATGCGAAGGTTCGACGAATGTCGACTTGAAGTTATTGGTGGAATCCTGAGAGGAGAGACTAACTAACGGTCGTGATGCTGAACGGGCTAGTTATCCCCTTACGTAAGGAAGGAAGCAATTAAGATTCTGTCAAATAAACGGACTGACATACTCTTCTGATCTTTCCCATGTCCACAGTCGCTATATTTTATGCTCCAATCTTCACCTTCGGTCACTTAGTCATGAGTCCTTTGTCCAAGTCACGGATTGGACTCGTGTCCATGCCATCGTGACACATGGGCGTCTAATTCTGTTATATCTACCCCTTAGTTCCCACAGGCAATTTCAACTTGAACCATTATGAGCGATCGTGGCATGCATAGAGGTGGAGGTCCTCCTCGTGGAAGAGGCGGCGAAAATCCTCGTGGAAGAGGCTTTGACCGTGGAGGTGGAGGTCGTGGTTTCGATCGTGGCGGGCGTGGACGAGGGGGCTTCACTGGTCCACTCATCTTTCAAGAAAATACCGCTGTCCAAGTACCCTCCAGACTATCTGATCCAGCCCTTCAACAGTTGATTTCCAACTTCAAATCCATGAAAGTCCAGCCAGAACATCCCATTAGGCCAGGATACGGCACTAAAGGAACTCCAATTATGCTCAGAGCTAACTTCTTCGCAGTGAAAGTTCCTCAAGGTCCTATCTATGACTATGTCGTTGAGATCTCACCCAGAACGGATCTCAACAAAATCAAAACCCGTCTTTTCGAGCTCTTAGAACGCACCCCACTTTGTCAACCCCATCTACCTTACATTGCACACGATCGAAGCCAAAGGCTCGTGTCTGCAAGGAAACTTCCACAACCGCTAGACATTCGTATCCCTTTCATTGAGGATGGTGCAGCTAGTCCATCCCCAAAGGCTCAGGTTTACACCATGTCCATAAGATTTGAAAGAGAACTGGACCCTCGACAACTAGTAACGTACGTTGAAAGCTCCAATTGGCTCACAAAACGAGCTAACGTGCCTGCGTGTTATGAATTTTAATTTTTAAAGTTATATGGATGGTCAACCTTCCTCACGCGACTACGATCCTCTTCCGCTTATCTCTGCCCTCAACCTTGTCCTACAGCAGTACTCAAATCGGGTTGGTGTCCGTGCTGGGAGAAGTCGATATTTCTTTCCGGAAACCTCGGAGCGACTCCCTCTTGGCCCAGGGATCGAAGCAATCCAGGGATTTTATGCCTCTGTCCGTCCAGCCTACAAACAATTGATGGTCAACGTGTAAGTAGCTCTGTTATATCTATTCAATCATTTCCCACAACAACATCGATAGGAATGTCTGCATGTCTGCTTTCATCGTCCCAGGAAACCTTGCAGACAGACTGAAGGAGTTTCAGAGCAACTCCAGGGGCAACATGCCTACTTTGCCCAAGGGAATGATAAAAAGTATTAAGGTCAAAACGCTCCATCTTGGGTATAAAAAGAAACTCAACGGCTTTGCGGATAAATCCGCGCGAAACACTTTCTTTGATTGCGAGGAATTTGGTGGCAGGATTTCCGTAGAGCAATATTTCTTAAGAAGTGAGTACCTCCATTATTTTACTTATACTATGAAGATTTTTTCATGATGGATCTAGAATACAAAATCAAATTGCAGCACCCGTCAGATCTTCCTCTAGCTGACCTAGGCACCACTAAGAAGCCAAACATGGTCCCTGCAGAACTGTGTGTTGTCGAGCCTGGCAATGTGTATCGAGCAAAGCTGAGCGACAAAGAAACAGCGACAATGATAAAATATGCATGTAATGTTCCTCGGGTCAATGCTGAAGCTATCGTCCAACAAGGCTTCCCCTTGTTGGGTTTGGCACCCTCGAGGCACCCATAACTGGATTTGGCATAGCAATTGATACAAACATGTCAAATATACCAGGCCGCGAATTGCCTCCTCCTCGATTAACATACAAAGCTGGACAAGCACGAGTTCAGAATGGCAGTTGGAATATCCTCGATGTTAAATTCCATCGTGGCGCGAACATAGCCAGCTGGTGGGTATTTGTCATCAAGGATGGCAGAAATACTATCCAAGGACCAGACGATCCAGCACTTCGTGGTCTCGTTACAGGATTCAAGAACAAAATGGTGGCAAGTGGTATGGCCGTACCGGTGGCTATGCCTCGCCTTTTACCACCAGCGAATTTGCCACCTCCCCATCAAGATCCAGAAAGACTCAATGCACTGAACGTCATCCGACAAATTCTCAGATCCTCTCTAGGTCAAGGGCCCAAACCGAGCTTTATTTTGGTGCTCTTAGAAAATCGAGATAATTTTATCTATCCTGGAATCAAGGTTCTTGCCTCCTTATTTATTTTTACTACACTTGCATTGATTCATTGAAACCAGAGGATCGGAGATGTTGAAATGGGCTTGAATACTATCCATATGCAACTCGAAAAAGCTTTGAATGACCCTAAGAAACAAGATCAATACTTTTCAAACGTCGCGTTGAAAGTGAACACAAAGTTGGGCGGCATCAATCATCTGGTACGATCAGGAACAACTTTTCAGTGTTTAATCTTCTTAATATGTAACAGCTCGACGAAAAGGCAATGGCATGGCTAAATAAGAAGTCTACAATGATGGTTGGTATAGATGTCACCCATCCCGGCCCCGGGAGTCGAGAAGGGACACCTTCCATCGCAGCAGTCGTCGCCAGTACCGACAACTCTTTCGTCCAGTTCCCCGCCAGCCTGCGCATTCAGCAAACGAAGAAAGAGGTACGAGGAATGTTCATTTCTATAAATTCTTAGACATCTAACTCCTTGATAGATGCTTGACGAATTAGCAGCAATGCTGATTGAACGCTTGCAATTTTTCGAAAAGAAAAGCCGAATTCTTCCTGCGCGAATCATCGTGTACCGTGATGGAGTATCTGATGTTTGTCTCACGTTTCATGACTTTGTTGATGCATGTCTATTGATCCACTCGTATAGAGCCAGTTCGACGACGTTTTGGAAAAGGAATTGCCTCAGATACTTGATGCCTTCAAGAAGTTGAGCACCAAGGACCGGAAATCTCCCTACAGGCCACAGTTGGCAATCATCATTTGCGGGTGTGTAGTATTTGTATTGTTTCTGCAAGGATGACTGACCTTTTGTTCATGTACGGTTGCTCTAGGAAGCGACATAATGCAAGGCACGATTATTCATCATGACATTGCCAGGTCAATAAGTACTAATTAATTGTTTCTTCAGATTTTTCCCTACCAATTCTCAGTATGCTGACCGCAATGGAAATACGCGCCCGGGAACGGTAGTTGACAAAGGAGTTACAGGAGTGTGAGTTACCTCGGCGTACGTGGATAGTGTATTTTTGACATTGATTTTTAGATTTGATTTCGATTTTTACCTGCAAGCACACGCAGGTCTGCAAGGCTCCGTGAAGTCGACCCATTACATCGTCATCTACGATGAAATCGGCTTGTCTGCCGACGAAATTCAAGTCGGCACCCACGACGTCAGCTACTTGTACGCCAGAGCAACGAAGGCTGTCAGTTTGATCCCCGCCGCCTATTATGCAGACTTGGCTTGTGAACGCGGACGATGCTATTTGAATGACTTTTTGGTGGATGACAAATCATCTAGCACTGGAAGATCAAAGTTGGACAAAGAAGAGGAGTTGAAACGAGTATTTGAATCGGCCAAGAGGTCTTGGGGTGAAGGGGTTAGTGTTTCTAACTTGTGTGTAATTCTGATACTAGCAGACTCAACCTTTATTCTGCAGCTACATGCTGATATGAGGGGCAGCATGTTTTATATCTGAATTAGATGGAATGCAAGAGATGTGAAATAACGTGTAACGAAAGCATGTAGGAGACTGCTGATTTTTTTGATACCATGTAAATATACCAGCTAAATGAATAATCACATTATACGTACTTATATAAGTACTCATCGCTACTCAGGTTAGGTCAAACACAACAAACCAAATGGGACGTATAATAGACGTGTCTCAAAAGCGAACAATATATATTCGGTGAGGTGTCAAAAGAGTGGGGGTGCAGACAAAACCTGTAGATTAAAAAAGTAATGGATACATCATAGTAGCATTCTTCCTGCCCACCGTGGCATAGGTATGCATTCCCGTATATTGTCGACACCAGATATCCAACTCACAAAGCGCTCGAATCCCATCCCGAAGCCGGCGTGTGGGGCACCACCGTACTTTCTCAGGTCAAGATACCATTCACTTCTTGGGATTCCCTCCATTTTTTTTGTCAAAACCTCGACGCGCTCCTCTCGCACGCTCCCTCCAATAAGTTCGCCAACATGTGGGACGAGCAGATCGAAGCATGCGACTGTTTTTTCGTCAGGGTTAACCCGCATATAGAATGGCTTGAGAGAGGCAGGGTAATCTGTTACAAACACCGGCCCACCGACTAGAGTTTCTGCTAGCCACCGCTCGTGCTCGCTTTGAAGGGGTTGCCCCCAGAGCGGGGTGTGTACAAAGTTTACCAAAGGATGGATCTTCGCAAGTTCCAGGATAGCTTCCGTATAGCTCATTCTTGTCCAAGGCTTTTGTTTATTGAAAGCGTCGAAAAGAACTTTTCTTTTTGGGGTCCACCGTCTTTCCAAAGAAAGGCTACATCCTCGCTGTCCAGCACTGTCTGCGTCGTTTCCTTTAGCAGGGCTTCAGTCAAATCCGATATACCATGTACCCCGTTGCCGCTTGGGAACGCCCATTCGGCTTCGAGCATCCAAAACTCAGCAAGATGGCGTCCTGTCATTGATTTCTCAGCACGGAAGCAAGGAGAAAGGGTATATACACGAGATAACGCCGTCGCGAGTGCTTCAAGGTGTAGTTGGTGAGAAACCGTCAAGAAAGCTGGCCTTGAAAAGAACTCTGCTGGTGGAATCGGGGTTGTCTGTGCTGTAGCTGCCGGATGCTGGCTTTCTACCAAGGCGAGGCGAAAGGCTTCACCTGCACCTTCTGCGTCATTCCCCGTAATGATGGGTGTATTTGTATAGTAAAATCCCTGCGCCTGCGCTGACATTTAGATGATTTCAGTAAAGAAAAACTAGGTATTACCTCAAACCAGGAGTTTATATTCCGCTGCAGAACATCCCGTAGCCTTAGAGTAGCAGCAATATGGGATGTACGCGCGCGTAAATGAATATTGTCGCGTAAATATTCTGTTGTAAGTTCTTGCTTTTGTATGGGATACGTCTGTAGGTGATGTCACTTAAGCTGTGTACAAGTTAAGTAGGACGAATACAAGGACGCACCTCCGGATGACATTCTCCCAGCACTACAACTTCACCCGTAGCACTTTGGTCCACCAGAAGTTCATGGGATTGACCACTCCCTGGAGACGATACCAGATGTCCAGTTATTCGTACTGATGCACCGTTCGTCACTCTAGATTGGATGTTATTTTCATCGTTTTAGACCCTTCGGTTTTGAATAACTGACTTTCGTAGCAAGTTGTCGTCCTTGCCTTTCACGAGTACTACTTGCAGACCTTGGAACGAGCTTCCATCCGTAATGACGGCGAATGTCACATTTTTCTGCTTTCGTATCGATTTAATCCAACCGGACACTGTAGTGATTTGCTCTGGTTGTGGTGGATGGGCGAGAAGCTGTCTGATAGTAGGAGAGAGAGAGAATTTGGATGCAGTCGCCGAAGCTGTGGAAGCTAGCCGTCGTAAAATCATCGAAATTTGGTCCACGTGAAGGGAGCTTAGATGAATGCAGCAAATATATCGGTCCGTTGATCTCTGTCACCCTGTCAGTTATGACTCCTCCATATACTTATCCAAAATTCTACCATAATGTCATCGGGCACTATGGCCAACATCATCATCGACGGTAGTGTTCTTGAAGGCGGTGGTCAAATTCTTCGCAATTCTGTCTCCCTATCCGCCCTGCTTTCGAAGCCAGTGAAGATAGTGAAAATCCGCAATAGTAGAAAGCCTCTTGGGCTCAGAAACCAGCATCGGACTGGTATCTATATTTCGCAGCATTATATCTGAACATGTATTTCTTACTCAGTTCTCAGGTTTAGAACTTGCAGCGAATATCGCATCGGCGCGTCTTAACGGCGCTAAGAATGGTTCTCTGGAAATTGAATTCGTCCCCAGCCGTATAAATCTGCCCAATCACTTTACTGCCGACTCAATCACTGCAGGATCTATAACTCTTCTGCTGCAAGTAGCTCTGCCGTTGCTGCTGTTTTCACCGGCGAAGGCCCCGGCATCTACTTTGACCCTCCTAGGCGGCACCAACGCCACATTGGCACCTCAAGTGGATTATACCAAACACGTCTTTCTGCCTTTTATCCAGCGTCATTTCGGCATCGAGAATATTTCGTTAGATGTTAAAAAGCGGGGATATTTTCCGAAAGGCGGCGGTGAAGTACACCTCAGCGTCACCCCATTCTGGGGTGCCGAGCAAAAATTGCGCAGCTTCAACTTATTGGAACGGGGCAAGGTGAAATGGATATCGGGCATAGCTCATTATGCAGGCTTGCCGACTGCTGTAGGGAAGGGCATGGTTGCAGGAGCAACTCAGCGTCTTGCAGAAGCTGGGTTTGGGACGCACGCGAGTGACCAGACCAATGTTCAAAAACCACGTTTGTAACGTCATCGGAGACTAGTGATGTACTTGTGTCGATACTGGCCAATCGGGAACCAAACTCTCTCACAAAAGGCGCTGGAAGCGGCATTGTCCTGTGGGCAGAATTAGAAGGCGGAGGTATGATTGGCGGAGATGCAGTGGGTACGAAGGGTCTATCTCCAGAGCAAGTCGGAAGGCAAGCCGCCGATGAGTTGATTAAAGGTTTGCAGGAAGGCGGATGTGTAGACGAGGTATTGATTTTCTTCTTCTTTCCATCGACAATGGTTAAACATATTGTTAGTGGCTACAAGACCAGATTATCATCTTCATGGCTCTTGCAGAAGGCAAGTCCGAGGTGAGATGCGGAACCTCGGGCTTGAGTTTGCATACGCGGTCAGTCCATTTATGTGTTGTATCAAAACCTCCTGCTGACAGGCTCGCCCTACATAGAACTGCAATCTGGCTGGCTGAACAATTGACCGATGCTAAATTCGAAGTTGAGGAAGAAGCATCAGGTCATTCAGTAATCCGATGCCAGGGTATCGGTTACACTGCTCCTGCTTTGCCGGAGCAGATTTGAAGTAATGTAGCGCAATTTATCCAGCTACCCCTTCTTCAAACCAGTTCAACTTAGGTGGCATGAATTGTCGTACTTCAGAATTCATAGGAAAAATGTCCCTGGGTTCATATTACAAAATCATTAGCATGGTGCAAAAACAAAATCCTAGTTATACTACTAATAAATACACAGATGCTCCATGCGAACCCGTCTAAATGATCACCGGTTCCAAGATAGTAGCGACATATCCCCAAGACGTCTGAAATTTCATTAAGCCGGCGCCTCTTCGACATTTGTATGTAACTTACCTTGGTTTGATGAGGTGACGAGCAGTACCCAGAATAGCAAGCAAAATGAAAACAGCGGATGCAGCGACGTATGCCCAACCCAAAAAGGATTCTTTCCTCCAACCCATGAGACAGTTGAAATAACAATTGATTTGGTCCCTTTGTAAGGAAGAACAGGAAAATCTGAATATAAACGTTAGCTGAAATAAGTGGGATGTAGATGCGAATGCACATACTGAGTCCAACGATTATTTGATATGTGCCCTTCTGCATAGTGTCCTTGTCATTTCTGCCATAAAGTTTCGTAAAAGTGGGGAGACCCGCAGTTCGCATCCAATTTTGGAAGCGTTCATCGCTGCGGAGGTCTGGAGGGGGGTTGTCGGTGGTGTAATTATTTGGGAAGCGGGCTTGCCAATTAGGGGGGGGAACGATGTCGTCAAGGCTATTATAACCGCCAGGGCCAATTGGAGAGGTGGTATATTTCTTGGCTTCTCCTGGCCATGCAATACCATTCTGAGAAAATTCATAGGGCTGCGAGGACTCGGATGAGCCGGACGGATTGAGCAGTAATGGGGTAGAATAAGTATCTTGAATCAAAGAGATGTTAGCATTTTGATATACTCGATATAAACACTGGAATCGAACCGTTGAAAAGGGAGTTTGCAATAAGGCCACATGGGTATACGGCCTTGCCTCCAATAGAAGATAGAGGCTTGCAGTCGCCTTTGTCAAGATCTTTCACACTGACGAATTTACCCTTCAACTGGTTAGAATTTAGACTCTTCACATAACGACGATGATTTTGGTAAAAGTTGGTGAGTTTGTAGTAAAGCAGAACAGATGGTTCAAGGTCTGCGGGGATTTGGAATTGCAGGATGCACTGCTTCTTGTCAGAAATATCCGTTACGGTCCCGTTATTGGTGTTGTCAAGAAAAGCAAAGCGAGGTGCTGCAATGTTGTTGGCATCCTTGTCATCCTTAGAACGCAGGTGGTAGGAGTATTTGTTTGACGGGATGTTGACAAAATTGAAGGAGCCGTTCGACGTTGACGGTGTTTGATGTTCACATTCGGTATAGTCGATTGTAATCTCCGTTACAAGGGACGAGCCCCAGATGAGGAGGCCACCGATGGGTGCAAATATGATGCCTATGATGAACAACGTCGGTAGCACCGTCTTTGGGGTCAGGATAGGTTGCCATGCCTTGAGCCTCTGCTGCTTAAAGGCAGTATCTGTGGGTGTATGCGTTGGCACATGGGTGAACACAAGTCATAAGGGAAATGACATACTGGCTGGGCGCTTCCAGCCGCCCTTTTCCTTCTTGTTCTCTGACGAGTCACCCGAGTCTGAGTCGGCCTTTTTCTTTCTGTTGAAGAGACCCATTGCGAGAGAGAAAGAGGTGAGGAGCGGAGTGAAAGATGATAAATGCACGGCAGGCGGCGCGCAGCCGTCTGTGACCTTGTTCATCATCCGTATCACGTAAGCGACTGACAACATGTCTTCCGTCTTCGATGCACTTCAGAATCCAACAGCGGCTCTTTCTGAATTATATGAGCAGAATAAGCCTCAAGGAATAGACTCCTTTCCATCAACCGTCACTTCACACTTTAGTGCCATTCTTAAACCTCAAGATGTCTTTCAGCAGGTGCGCATTTAGCGTTTAATTAAGCATCAGGCGCGTCCTGCACATTGATAAATATCAAAATAGATTCCTGTGCTGGATCTGTACCATCCACCAGAATCTTTCCCGGACAGGTCGCTAGTTGTCTTCAATGCCATGGTGCAGGATACTTCCATTTCCCCTGAGCTTTACCTTGCCACGAGAAACAGCAATGAATGTGGCGGATGGGGTCTTGCGGACGAGATTGCGCCCAATGAAGATGTTCGGCATGAAAATCTAAGAGAGTGCAGCACTTTCTGGACCGTCTCTATACCAGGCTTAGGTTCTTGGTGCTACGATGAAAATCAATTGGCTCCTCCCCCCCCTTATATCTCAATTCAGAAGCACAAATACCCCATTCCCAATACCCCACATATCGGAGTTCAGGTCAAGGTTTGCACTGGTTTGCAGCCATCCGTATCACTTTCGAGAATTCAACATACCGTAATTATAGGTTTATGACGAAAAGTTGGCCCAACCTATTCGGACCACAGACATAATGTCTTTCGTTGGAATATTGAACTTTGAGCCGTAAGTGATTTCCGGAGAATTTTGTATGGCAAGTTTTATTCATAATGTACAAGTCTTCACTCTAGTATTAATCTTCCTAGTTCTGCGAATGTCCCGACTCTTCATACTTTCTTCTGTACACCTATTTCACGTACAATCGTGCCCAGGTCTTTCCCCGGGTCCTCTCTGCTTCCGTCTATTGCGGGCCTTCGAAAGGAGCTCATCCAATGGATAGCGGATGAAGGTCTTGGTGGAGACTGCATAGCTGCAGAATGGGTCTTCCTCTGTGCTCTTGCGCGAGTGTGAGCAATCATATGAGATTACCGATTCTTTCCATCTCATTCGATTCACAGACGATCGAGACATCCTCCAGTTCTCCCTCTTTCTCTAACAATCGCAGGCTTCCCGCCTCCCCCAGATAATTTGGAGACTCAGCCGGCTCTATACCATGTTCTATCTCAAATCTTTCCTCTCATCTCCATCCTACCGCTCACTCTTGATACCTTGAACAATACAGCCTTTTGTCCAGAATCCAAAGATGAAGATCTATATAGCGGTCGTCTCCAACAACCGAAAGGAACTGTTCTCGTTCTAACCGAAGGTGCAATCACTGAAGGAGGGATTTTCAATAAAGGTCTATTTTGTTATCGATAATGGTCGTAAAATATAACAGGGATTCTGAACAGGGGTAATGAACATACGCGCTACCCAAGACATGATGTCAGAGCAAACTCTTCAATACATTTTCCCGTTCAGTAACTTTCAGTTTGAAACCGAAGTCAACTTTCTCGTTACGACAGAGGGTAAACGCAGTACATTCTTCAAGGTAAACCAATGATTTGTTAGTATACCAGACACGGCAATTCACAGGATTTTTCTTTTTACGATAGACGGATGTCACTGTCCCACTTCGACTAAGTGTTTCGAACGATTTAAAGCACAGTCTTTATAAATCGGAGGAGGATATCACCTTTCCATCGGTTCAGAAATTATTCCAGTTTCGGGAATTGGCAGGAGGTTCAATGATAGGCAGTGTCGCTGTTGCAGAGGCCCTAGGCAAGGTACCTCCTGCTTCTTGGCCAACTGAAAGTACATGCTGAGTAATGTATCGCAGCATGTTGAAGACGATTTCATCCGCGAGCGGTCCACAGAGGACGACAAAGGAGCGAGCGTAAATGGAACCACGTTCACGCCTGACGATCTCATCCAACGCATGTTAGTTGCAAGGTTTGTCGATCTGCTTTATTGAACGACTTGAAAATCAACAAACCTTTCTTTCAGATTGGTTGCTCTATCTTTGCATCAAACCGAAGTAACGGTAGATAATTGGGAGAATGCGAAGAAACTTGAAGGGCAGACCAAAAATAGAGTCTGACTTACGATCCATTACCAGTTTTTCTCAAGGTATGCAAATGGCTTTCACCCTACTTTTACCTCCCTTTTCATCCGCTGATTGTACGGTTTTTGTGATTTACTTGAACCCATTGGCTTGATCTTGTATCAAATAAAATAAAAGGTTGACCAAATCACAGCAATACAACCTTCTCCTCTACAGGTCATTCTGCGCTACTAAACAGCGTGCAATTCTAATACAAATGAAAGCCACATATCATGTCATTAGATTCTTGGAAATGTAAAGCCTAAGTCGCTTTTGAGAAAGAGAGGTCCGTTAGACTTGATTTCGGCCATTTTCTCAGCTATGTTTCGATCGGAGCAAAGTCCATGAAGGCATTAGAGACTAATTGACCATGAAGTTGCAATAAATTGGGAGAAAGTGCTTAGTAGAATACAAAATATGCGCTGTAAAGAATAATATGTACATGATAAAACAGAATTATAGCCTAACCATAAAACAATAGTGGAAACAAGGCGAAAATAAGACGTGGGGTGAATTACAATATCAGATTGCTGGCTTGAACTTCGATTTAGACCTCTGCAAGACTGGTATTACTGTAGAACTTGGGCCAGCGGGTGGCCGATACTCATACTTTGAAGTGAGTGATGCAGGACTGATGACAGGTTTGAATTTGCTGCGACACAAATGGCACGTTAATACCCGTCAGACAGATAAAGAAGTTGTAGAATGTCTATACCTATGTGATACTGTACTCTGCTTAATACAAAGCTCAAGGAATCGTTGACCGTATCTATACCATTTATTTTCAATGAATTGAGCGGCCTGGGACTGAGGCAATTCGATGCAATTCGCCAACTCGTTCTTGAACGAATGATAATCTATAGCGACACATTAGCTGGATAGTTATAGATGAACGAAGAGTGGTATTTACCAGAAGGGCAGACGGCACTTAGAGATTGTAAAATGTCGTCGGTGAATACCTCTCTTTCGTTGTCAAGGTTCTCCGACAGCGCAATCTGTCGTGGTCAAGAATCAGAATAGGAAATCAGGTGGATGTGTAGAGTGATATACTTCTTTTCGAAGAGCTAGCATTTTTCCATATAAGATCTCTACAGGGTCGCTGGCAGAGCGACTTGGCGGCTTTAGTGTGCCAGTGGCGTCAAGCTTGATGGCGGAAACAACGACATTAGAAGAGTAAGCTCTTGTCTGGGCAGCGGGATATGGAATGTCTGTTTCGGTGACTGGATTATCCATATCATACATGTCGTCCGAAAATTCGATCGGATCGTCTTCAATCACGACCTTCTTCTTTCCTTTCCTTGATCTTGGAGGGGCACTCATAGAGTCCCCGCCTCCAAGAAGTTTCTTTCGTTGCTTTGGTTCTTTATCTGGCTTTGGATACCAGTCGAGAACGACATTCTCCCTTCCATCCAATAACGACTGTGCTTGTGGCCCTATCTACGTATAAAGTAACGTTACATAATCATTTTGTAGTCTGAAAAACAAACATACCTCAAGATAATCAATATGGAAACCGGTCTTGTTGACAACTTGAACGTTGGAAAGCATCTCCAAAAACATAAGCCGGTTGAACATAAGCTCAACTAGCTCCATTGGCAATTTGGATAATGATCCATATTGAGGAGCCTGCTCAAATCGCGCTTTGATATTAGCAGTACTTGAACCACGCAAAGCCTGCAAGAGTTGAATCTGAGTAATTTGGTCGCCACGGTCCCGAATATGTCGAACGAAGTTGAGGGCTCCCTGTGCATGCTTTGTCACATCCTCTCTTACCAGTTTTCGAGAATCCGCGACAGCTACACAATTGTCACAGCCACGATTGCATTTTGCCCTGTCAAACTTCTCGTCGAAATGTTGCAGGATTTGCACTCTTCGACACTCGGAGATATTAGAACAAAATTGATAGACTTCTCTAACACCTTCGATCTGCCTCTCCTTGCTGTCCGGGCTAGTATCTTCAGTTTTCCTGATCTGATCTATGAGTTTACTCAAATCTCTTCCAGAGTAAACTATACGACCTGTTAATGTCATTGAGATTTGATTGTGGAGTAACTTACAGGTTAAACAGTCGGCAGGTTTACCGTCGCGTCCTGCTCGACCCGTTTCCTGATAATATCTAAACAGATGTTAAGACCGCAGCTGACAAGAAAAGATTGAAGTCTGACCCTGACAGAGATTTGGGCATGTCATGGTGGATAACAAAGCGAACTGTAATCAAGATTAGTTCAGGAGGCGCCTGGCGATAGACAATAGCTAGTACCGTCGGCTTTATCGATTCCCATCCCAAAAGCAATCTTAACCAAATGAATGTTGTAGAAATGCACTATAGTCGCAACAACACTCACTGTGGCCACAATAACCAAAGTCTTGTTATTTTGCCAATCCTGAGCTGTCTGTTCTTTTTCACGCGGAGACATGCCTGCATGAAAGTGTGATGCCTTAATCCCCTTCTCGCACAATTTGTTGGCCACTGTTTCGCAACTCTTTCGGGATAGGCAATAAATGACACCGGTTTTTCCTTTGTGCTTCGATTCAATGAAAGCAATGATATCGGGAACTGGAGTCTTTTTCAGTTGTACGCTGTAGGTGAGATTCGGTCTGTTGAAAGACTGAATGAAAGTGGCCTCGTTCTTTAATTTCAATTGCGCGACAATATCCTTCATAGTGCGCTTGTTGGCTGTTGCAGTGAGAGCCATGATCGGTACAGTACTGTAATTCTCGCGCAATGTCCCAAGGAGAGTATACTAGCAGAATGATGTTTAATATAGATTTTAAAAGGGAACAGGAAGGCTTACCGCCTCACGAAAGTCTTGGCCCCACGTCGAAATGCAATGAGCCTCGTCAATCACAAATCGTGCCAAATTACCCTGACTATACAGAATTGAAAGCATTTTCTCCACTGAGGAACTTGCACACAGTTTCTCGGGCGTTATATACCAAAGTTTTGGTTTTGCGTCGTTTCTAACCAGACGTTGCCAGTCATCTGAGTCGCCTGTATTCTCAGAAGTGGACAGAAGGGCATCTATCTTTTTCTTGGTCAAGCTGTCCACCTGGTCCTTCATAAGGGCGACCAGAGGAGATACAACCACAGTCACACCTTTCGTCTTTCCAGTTGTGCAAATTGCGGGTAATTGAAAACAAAGACTTTTCCCTCCCCCAGTTGGCATCAGAACAAAAACATCCTTTCCTTCAAGGGCAGCTGTTATAGCTTCGAGTTGATTCTTTCGAAACGCGGACAGCTTGAAAACTTGTTTTAGATTGTCGATGATTTCGGGAAAGTAAGAGCTTGAATTAGTAGAAGGCTGCCTGTTGCCTGAAAATGCAGAAAGGCCGGTGCAATCTGGGATTACGTGCATCGAGATATCTTCCATTCCTTCCCAGAGGTCATCGTCGTCGTCGTCAACCTCAAAGACTGTGGGAACCGTAGGGCGAGGAGCGCCAGCTGTGATGCCCCGATCATGAACATGTTGCTGGGTTGTTTCAGTTACGACCTCCGCAGATATACTGGAAGATTGTCGAAGGGGAATGGTGGGGTTATCGACTCGTGCGCGAACGTCCAATACCTGATGGCCCTCAGAGATTTTCTTTGCGGCAATAGCAGCTTGAATAGCATGCAATCGACTGCGAATCATTTCTCTATTTCATAATTGTTAGTTGAATACATCGGAGCTCGTCGTGTTACTGACCTGATGTCTTCAAGAATAACCACATCCTTCGTCGTATCTCCTTTATGATAGTCGAGGCATTGATCGGAAATATATCTTTCAAGTAAGAGAACCGACACTTGGTTCTTCTCTAGTGTATCCAGAGACTTCTTTGAGAATATGAGAGTCGGGATATATAATTATTGCAGACAGAAATGACCTACTGTATCGAGGTCGCAGTGTTTCTTGTCCTGGCGTGCTTGAGGAATAGTACAGTTGACTTTGGAAGACGTAACCAGTACGTTTTCCTTTTCTTCGAAAACTTTCTTCTGACGTTTAGGTGGATGAGGCGAAACTTCTTCAACGACAGAAATTCCCGATGATGTTCTTTTCACGGGGCCTGGCGTAGACGGTGCTGAGTCGCTAGAAACACATACAACCTCTCTTATTGGTAAGGGTACGGCCTTTGTAGCTTGAAAGCCAGGTGTAGAAAATGATCCTAAGGCCGGCCTGTGAGCTGATATCGATGGTTTGAATTTCGATGCCTGAAAAGAGGTTCAGTGAAACGAAGTCTCCTAAACTAGGTTAGAGAAAGCATTACTTTGATTGTTCCGGCCGTTGAACCCGCGTTATTCACAGACATGCCAGGAACAAAGTGCAATGAGATAGAGAAGATCCTGGTCAGACCTGGGAGAGATAGATCCTTCCTGGAGGATTATAAATGTGGACCCTGGCGCCAGAATTCTTGACAATCTGAGTCGCGTGTGGCGGTAAGGGGACAGAAATAGCCAACGGTGCAGCAGTGCCACAAAAGTAACATGGTCAAACGCGCAATTCACGTGACCGTCGCGTCCTAAACCAACAGAGAACACTGGATAGTGGATATCGTTTTCTCAAAGACAGCCCGCGACGATGGCGAAAGGCATCTTTCCTCAAATGTCTATACCGGACATTATCAATGCTCTTGCCGGTTGGAGCATCTCTGTCAGTCCCGAGCAACTCAAAAGTCCCACACCGGATTTCGTTGAGGGCGTTTATTGCGCCTGCCTTCAACAAGTGACCGATCTAAGCCACGACTCCATCAGAGATCCAGTTCAAAATGCATTGAACGCATCTCAGGCAGAGGATAAGGTTCATATGTTGTTAATCTGTGCGTTTGCCATCTGATATGGGAACACTTCAGGATCTGTATGCATCTGCACTTACGAGTAATATCATTCTGTACCATCTGTAAGCTGCTTCGTTATTTTATAATTTAATCTGACTGTTTTTTATTGCAGCACACGATTTGCCAAAGCCGCACGAGTCGACGATTTTAATTCACGAGACGTATTTAGCCCGGAACGGGAACGAACTATTGTTCTGTTATCAGCTTTCATCAACTTTGTCAAGTTCACGGAACAATACTGCGATACATTTTTGAAAGACTTGAGGGAGCGATCGGATGCCATCATCATCCAGCGGGATAGTGTTACAAATCAACTGAATGATATCCGAGGCCAATTTGACGAATTGAGGTGGGCTTTGGCTTCAAGCTCTTAGCCTATGGCTTATAAGACATCGCTGCATTTTCAGCTCTCGGATAGCTAAAGACAAACCAACATGTGAAAAGTTGAATGCGGAGAATACAGCTCTGTCTAGTACGATGCTTATGACGAAGGATGCCCAGACCAAAGCAGTCAGGGACGTAGAGCAGTATAAAGCGGACAGAAATGAGCTTATGAACCGCAAGGCAAGTGTTATACATTTATCGACTCAATTTTGTTCTGATTTTTTATGAACAGGAAGTTCTTAATTCAGAAATCAAGACTCTCGAAGACTCGATTCAGAGGACACGGGCACGGATAGTTCAATCACCTGAACGCATTAAGAAGACGATCTCAATCATGTCCAACACTGCAATTGAAGACAAGAAAACTGTAGCAATGCATGAATCTAAATCTCGCGATCTACAAGCCAAGATCAATGCCCTTCATAATATTGAAAAGGTAAATTCAATTTATTTTTCGTTTCCATGTTCGTCGTAATAATACCCATACCTAGGATGTCCGAGGTTGCATCGAACAAATTCAAAGCATTGAACGAGAGGTTCAATCCTTGGAACTCTCTCAAAAATCTCTGGGTGAATTACGATATCACTTGGAAGAAAAAGTCATCGAAAGAAATGAACTTTGTTCACGACAAGAAGTAAAAACTTACGCCTTCTTTATTAATGAAATCTCATTGCTTATTACAGCGAGTCAATGACCAACTTGCTAACGCCAAACTTAAACTTGAAAGAGCGCAGAAGCATGCGGAAGACAAGAAAACATCCAGTCAGAAGACCATCGTGCGTTTGCAGCAAGAATATAACGAGATGGTTGTGGAAAGACGTGAAAATGACAAGCAAATCGAAGATGTGCGCGATGAGGCAAATCAAGTAGAGGCAAATGTATGAACTATGTCGCTTCTGATTGGTATGAAGGAAACTAATTTCGTTATAGATGCATGAGCATTTGAAGAAAAGCGAAGCAGAGCTAAATGAGCTACTTGCTGAGTACTGGAAGCTCCGCTATGAGACTGGTGAGCATTCTTTCGGATCATTACTTCAGTTGCCCTCATCATCAATGACCAATTAGATATCTACATGGAAACTCTCGCCAACAAATTAAACATGCGAGTGATATCAGAATAATAGGAAGAGTAATTAGATGTATTTGTTGGAATAATGTATCTACAATGTGTAATATCTTAGCGACTATCATACTGTATTGTACAACATGCCATGAGTATACCCAGTTCATCCTACCGCTAATAATCAAAGACCATCGGTTTTACAGTCTTCACAATACCATGCTCCCTCCGGAATTTCGGTCAAGCCAACACAACCAAGATGAAACTTCGAAAAAAAAAATAGTCAGTTTTACGCAAGCAGAATTCAGAGCAATCAATGCTACCCACCCATTCACTCTCACAAGATTCACCGTCACAAGCTATCATCTGAAAGTATATGAAATGATGTATAAAGATATGCAAGCATGCAACCTACCTCCCCAAACGAGACACGATTACAATAGCAATACAGCTCTTCATTCTGATGTGTTGCGGGGAGTGTGATTGTAAGTGAAGTCGAATCCTTTCCCTGCTGCCCATTATTTGTGTCGTTGACCGTATATACCCCTTGACCATATTCTTCGTATCCACTGTTGGCGAAGACACCTGCGTCATCCTCTGCGTATTCTTCAGATATATGCATAGCATTGCGAGACTTTCGAGGATATTTAGGAGCATCGACTTCAGGAAGGTGTACAGCGACTCCGTTAGACGAACGAGAAGCCTCAGCAGACAGCGTAGCTTCCTGCTCCTTGATGGCTTGATCAAGAAGCCGTATGTGTCTTTCCACCTATAAGTAAATGAGATACTGGCCTCGTTTTCATCATTCGGGAATAGTCATCATACCGATTCGTGATTTGCTTGAGCAAGGTTTACTTTCTCCTGAGACGCCCTCAGAAGCTCTTCCGCCATCGATGCGACGTGGGTAATAAGGTTTCTTGTGGTCTCCATTCTTTTATCTTTTTCAGGCCCAACAGATCTCTCGGTTTCGGGAACAGAACCACCGCGTAATGGAGTTTTTGGAGGAGAATCCGATTTTCCATTGTTACTCGCCTGGTTTCGAGGTGTCGCAGAGTTTCCGCTGGGCGGTAACAGTGCAGTTGTGGACGGTATGCCTAAAGCTGAATGCTCATCGTGTGTAGATGCAGATGTTGACCCTTGTTCCGATACACTTTCTGTGATATCGTCTACAATTCCGGCCATGGCTCGACGTCGCTTGATGTATTTCCGCAGAGCGGGGCGTAGGCTAACAGTACATGCTGCCAAATCGTTGCTTGAAACGCATCAGGAAATACGTGCAAACTCAGTTCTTACCAAGTGTATGTTCATCGAGTTGCCGCATAAGAGAAAGTTGCCGATGGAGTGTTAATGGCAACTGTTCGATAGCTACAAGAGCAAGCGTGTCAAAGGGTCTCTCTAATTATGTATGCAGTTGTCGCACCTTCATAATGAGTTTCTCTAATGGCATCCCAGACCTCTTGTTCTTTCTCTGCTCTCTGTTGCTCGCTTGAAACAGTGCTCTCTTGCACAGACTCCAATGGAACATCTCGGACTTCTTCCGGAAATGCGGTGTCGCGTCTCCTTTTTCGTGGCGACATGGAACTTGTCAAGATGACATGTATAGATTCAAGAAGGCCAACTCGCAAGTTTCAAGTTTAACGCATACGCCGTATGTAATTATTGGTTCAATAAGTGGGATCACATGCAAGATTAACAAGTAATCATCATCTTTCACACGAACAGCATCATTTGAAGGCCCCCTTAAGATTGGGTTATACTGCTCAGTCACCTTAGTGTTCGATTTATACAGGAATACTTCGTTATTTCTCTGGTTTTTGGACCACTGTCACGTCTATCGCTATGTTGAGGGCACTCGATGTTTCCAGTGGAGCATTGAATATTGCTGGGATCTGTGGCGTTCCCTTCGTAGGGGCTGCAGCAACTGTTGTTGATGGCATAGTCAAAACTTGTGAGGAAGTCAAAGTCCACAAAGTATGGGCTCAGATACGCACGTTTTGGAATGTGAAGCTTATGGAATATACAGCGAAAGACAAGGCAACTTTCGAATAAATGCCTACAGGTTCTCAGTATGTTAAACGATCAGGCCCCGAAGTTGGAGGGCTCGGAACTACAGCAGATAGTTGACCAGCTTGTACCGTGAGTGCTCAAACCCAATGTTTTACTGAAGACGATCCAACGAGAACGAAATTTTATTTAGGATACTTGAAAGGATTCAAAACGGACCTCAAGTTGGTCAAACTATAATTCCGTGATGACTTTCAGTGATTACTACAGAGGAATATGTTGTTTATACCGCAGTTCTTACCGTCTCCTTTGGCAGTTAAGAGCGGTGACATTAAAGAAGGAATTGATCGATGCGATTCCGAACTTGATACCGCCATGACATTATTTTCAGTGCGTATTATTGCCCATCCATTCGAAGCCGTATCTCACCCGGGCGTTATTCTTAGATCAAGTGAGCGTATGACATGCTCACGATTTTGGATGCCTTAATTGAAGAATAACATAGTTCAAATATCACATTACATTCAACTCAACGCGAAATGACGGATATGATCAGGAGTCATACTGAAGAAATGCGGGAAATGCGGGACCTGCTACATCAGGCGCTAAGTTCTGAAACCCCTCAGATTATTGAATTACAGAATGCTGGTCTTCATGTAGCTGAAAAAATGATGGCTGGTGGCCAGGAGGTTAGTACCGCACACCTTTCTTTCAATATGTATCTGACCTGCTTGCTTATGCATAGGAGCTCAGGCACCTTCGAGAGACGGACGAAAACCAGTTTGGAGATGACATACCGCGTTCGATGTCCCCGCTCCCTCATGTTTCGGATAGTCAGCTATATTTACAATTCCAACGCGATTTGATAAACCTCCATCGTGAGACTGGCATTCCACCGACGATCAAGATTCTAAACGGGGAGGTCAAACGGGTCGATAACTTGCCTATTGCGGGTGGGACTTACAGCGATGTCTGGCTAGGTCTCTGGCTCGGAGAGAAGAAGGTACACCTAAAATTTTAAGTATTGAAATATCACTGAATACAAGTTTGTTAGGTCGCTTTAAAGGCTCTCAGAAACATTAGAGCGTCCGACTCTAGGGCTAGAAGGGTAAGGAGATACGACTTAGCAATGCCTGCCATGTATTTATTGGTATTGGTAGCGTTTCGAGAACGAAATCAATATGTGGGCAGACCTAAAGGACAACCACATACTTCCGTTCTACGGAATCGTTACCGACATGGGACAACACATCCATATGGCGCGTCTACTTTTAACCTTTCATACCTCGAATGGCGTTGATAGAAAACTAGGTATCTCCTTGGCAAGAGAATGGGAACGTTCTCGAGTATGAAAATTCAATCATCTGGTTATTCCCTTATATCTAATCAAGTCCCCCGTCCAGATATGTCAAAACTCAAGGAGATAGTAGCCGCATTGGTTTGGTATATATCTGTGGTTCTACTCTCTGATATAATTCTGCTTACACTAGTCACAGATTCGCGGTGCAGCTCAGGGTTTAGCTTACCTTCATTCACGCAAAATAATCCATGGAAACAGTGAGTCAAATTTCTTGCAGGGGAATGATAACCCAGACTCAATTTCTGTTTTCCCAGTGAAATGTGTGCGTACCTTTTTAACTCTCGACCTTGGCCCAAATAGCTCATGCTAATTGAAATAGGCGAACATCCTGGTCTCCTCAGAAGTACAACCTTGCATCAATCATAACCTATTCATTTCACCGCCAGCTGATATTTAGCATTTTAGGGAGAGGCTTGTATCTGTGACTTCGGAATGTCGAAAGTCATCGAGGAAGTCACAGAGAAGAGTGCTTCTGCCACATTGACTGCTGGAGGAAGCGCACGGTGGATGGCACCAGAGTTGATCGAAGGGAACACGCCCACGATAGAGGCAGATACATATTCGTATGCCATGGCAATTCTGGAGTTACTGACAGGGAAACACCCTTTCTCGGACTGCAAAACAACTGCTGCAGTCATCTGTGAGATCGTCGTACACAGAAGGACGCCTTCGCGACCTGAAGCAGCGCTACAGTCTTGGTTGTCGGACGGTCTGTGGGAGCTCATGTGTGCGTGTTGGCAGAAGGATGCTACATCACGACCTTCAATGGCCCATGTGACCTCCTGCATACAAGCAATCGAAAAAGGACCTTTGCAGGAGTACATTATTCAAGAGTAGTATGATAAGTAAGACCCAAATAAGTAGTATTTTACCATACAATATCATAGGATGTGGGGCAGATGCACAGTAATCATGACTATTTCAAACACCAAAGGAACAAATATCAAAGTAAGAGACAGGCAGCATACTGATAAGAAGAGTCCTAGATTGACAGAATACAAGAATGTGTGGCCAAATATAACAAATTAGATTTCTAGGATATCATGTGCTAGCACCCACAGCCTTGACATTACCTTCCTCCCCTTCAATTCTAACATTCCCATCAATGATTGTCTCTGGAGAAAGCTTGGGGTACAATGTACCTGGATAAACAAGGTATTGGTGTGCAACATCTGCCCCATGGGGCCCGGTGACAGAACATTGTGGATGGTATTGAGCAGGAGGGCCAACCGGTTGATACAGGCCATGAGTTGTGTAGGCTTGATCGGCAGTGTCTGGAATTGCGGGTGTCCGAGGCTGGATAGTATGTGTAGGAACTCCTGTGGCCACAAAATAGGGAGTAGTAGAATACAGCGGTAGAGCATCTCCAGGTTTGGAGACCAAGGGGGATACTGGGAATAGAAGCCAGGAAAACCAGGGACTGGAACATATGGCCCTGGGTGTGCTAATGTGCCTGGCGGCATGGAATTGTGCGAGCCAGCCATGGCTTGAGGGGGTATATCGTTCAAGTCTATAGCCCTGCCTGCACGATGTTAGATGAACTATGGTCGAGAAAGACGACGACATATTGGTGGCCGGAGATCGAGAGACATACCCTTTTCATCGCGCTTCTTGTAAGGTCCTCGTTTCACACCTTTTTGCGCTCCTTCCGCTGCGAATCGACACATTCTTCGGAATAGCCGTACTTTACACAGCGAAGGCAAGGACGAGCATCGTCACACTTCTTGCAGGCCTTTTGGCAATGAGTGCAGGCGTTCTTGACCTGCCTTCGCTTTGGACGAAGATGCTGGGCGGGTAGGAGAGCATTAGGGAAAGAATATACATGCATGGTTACTGCAGAGACGGTTTCGGGAGCAGAAGATAAATGTTGTGAAGGTGGTTCGAGAGAATCCTCGCCATCGATGCTTTTGTCAACGGCGGACGGCATGGGACAAGAAGCAAGGTGAGCCTGAACTTTGCGTTTCTCGGCTTAATGGGCAAGTCGCTGACATAAACCTGGCCCTGTGTGTGTGTGTCCAGCCGAATTGCTGTCGCAGCTTTGCCATATTTCAGACAAAGTCCTGCTCATCCAGAACTCAAAGCCTCGCCGTCAACTCGTTACAGTCAACTCCAATACCAGCGAGCACATCGGTGCTTGTCTCTTCACCATCACGCTCCGACAACTCCGCGCATATACTCACTCGCGTCTGTCACGCGTGGTTCTTTATTAAATTACGAACAGTACAGCTCTCAAGCCAGACGTCCTCCAAGCCTTTGCTCGTCTGGCATCGACCCGGACACTGATATTCAAACAGCGATAAAGGCATACAAACCCTTCGCTCTCCTCCATCATGCGGACCGCAATCACGGCGACCCACTGGCCACACAGTGTTTTCCAAGAGGTTTGTGGGGTATAAATACTTACGCGCACCGCTTTTCTCACAGGACCCCGCAGATCGGCGCAGCGTGGAACATCTGCCAGAGACATTTTGATAACCCCACATGTGTTACGCTCAAGCCCAAGCCTCTTCTGCGAACACTTGCAGCTTTGCAACAGACGATTATATTCCTTTGGACGAAGATAAGCTCCATGAGTTCTACATGTAAGTTTGCATGTTTCCTTGACGTGTTTTGACCTTACACATTAAGCACAGGTTTATGTTTGCCGAAACGTTATTTGGACGTTATACACGAACTAAAAGCCAACGTTAGTTCATCCAAAGACATAACAGATTTGACTTTTAATATAGCATCAAGGTTATCGTTACGAACGGTCTGGACGAACCGGTGGGAGCCTTTATAGCTTTTCAGGGGCTTTGCCCAGTCACAAGAACGTCAAAGAAAGGAAAACGAGGGGTATGAAAAACGAAAACGTGAACTAGGTTATTCCTTTTTTCTTGATCCTGCCGATTGACATATAATGAGTACACATAGAACATGAAATCGAACGGGAAGAGTGCGAACGTGCTGTGATAGCACAAAAACTAAAGGCGGATGAAGATCGTAGAGCCATTGCTCTTGAGAACGCTTTCCGACTAGGTGTCTCTCGTCTTTTTCCGTCCATCGATTAAAATTCTTCTTCGTTTGATTAGGCAGCGGGTGCCGGCGATGCTGCTTCTGTGAAAAGATCTATTCTTGAGTATGATCTCGATGTCAATACCCCCGAAAACGACCCAAACTGCCCACAAACTGCCCACAAACTGCCCACCAAACAGGACAATGTATCACTTGATGATTCATTGCTGCATGTTGTTGCAAGTTATTGCGATGAAAAGCCATTTATGTCTTTAATCGAGTGAGGTAAACGTGTTGGAGTGATTTTTTCTGCGCACAAACTAACAAAATTCATAAGAGCCAATCCTGTTACTTTGAGCAACTCCAGCTCAATCCCTTCCATGTGGCAATCAGAGCCAGGAATACGGGCATCGTTCAATATATCATGGAACACCCCGGCAGGTCCTTTGACGTACATCACCCTTCTAAGGCATCTCCTTCAGGTTGTACCCCTTTGCAACTAGCCATAGAAAGTGGAGTTCCGTCTGTCGTGGAATTTTTAGTCAAGTATGCCACTACACACGATGTCGAGAGGCGTTGGAAGATTGAAGGTATTTCCGAGGAGATCAAAGAGGCCTTGCAAGGTGATTATCTCATAAAATATTCCCCCTTTCCCACTCTGGTTACTCCTATCTCATTTTATAGAAAGGTTTCGTACCGCCGGATCCGTCTCATACTCACTAGACCCTATGACATCAAAGAAATTGCAGTGCCGACATAAATTGGTCTAAGGGAAGAAGGTTCGATTGACTGAGGAACTCGAACGATCTGCGATCAATTGTAAGAAATAGGAGGATCGCGCTGAAAAGATCGCGAAGAGGCGGCTGCCAAACTGGTCCCAAGAACAGGCACGACTGGCGGGGGTGGAGGAACAGCAACAATTTGAAGATAATCGTAGAGCCAAAGAAGAAGCTCATGCGAAACTGCTGGAAGAAACTAGTTTATACGTAGAAGCTGAGCAACGCACCGCTGCTTCAAGAAAGAAGTTCGAGAGAAAAGAGAAGGAAGAGCCAAACCGGTTAGAACGAGAGGAACAATTGCATATATCTGAAGGACCCAAACGTCGCAGTAAGGAATCGCACAAACGCTCGTCATCCTCGGTGGCAACAGCCTTGGATCCGCCCATTGTGATCAAGAAAGCCGTTTCGCCGCCAAATGCAGTAAGCACATAAGAACGTAAAACATTGCGTTATTTGAAAATAAAAGAGAAACGCAAAATCCAAATTGGCCGAAAAAGGATGTAAAACGATGAACAATCTGTAAAGCAGACTATGGGAGTAGGCAGTAGCACTGACTCATCGTCGAAGGCGACTGAGAAGAAAACCCTCTCCTTGGTAATTTCGCCTTCATTTGAAAAATTTCAGGACCTAAAGGACACAGAAGACAGTTGTCAAAGATACGCAAGGTGTGGAAACGGCTAACAGGTAAAGGGTATGGCGCCTCCACTGTCCAATCCTGTTGACAAGCATAACCCTATGAACAGAATGAAGCGGCCTTACATCGTTGAGCTGAGCAAAGCGCCAGGGACAAGGAGCGACACCGCCAACTGGTCGAAGAACGAGCCAAGGTCGCTCAGGCCAACCATCATGCAGAGTCCGCCGCCGACTCATGTGTACCCCTGACACCAGTGTCGACTCAATACATATCGAAAGGAGCGCAATGCAACATCGAGGAAAGACAAAATTCATGCACACAATGAGTGAGTATGACACATATTGTCGAGATACGCGTATACTGATACATTTCCCCAAGCATTCCGAGTCAACCTCCATTGCTAATACCGCAAGCATCGTTCTCATCCTTTAGGGCTGGTTTTGGATGGCTATGGAAGATATTCAGACGTGCATAGTGCCGGAGGATTTGTTCAGGGATGAGTGGTCAGTGAAGGAACCGGGTTTTGTATCAAGCAGAGGTCTGGGTCGACGAGGGCCCAGGTATTCCCGCAGAGAGATCTGCCACTGTGTACAAATAATGATAAACACTGACATGAGGTGAATTCGGCCAACAAACATCGCGCCAGGCATCCTCCAACGCCAGACTGGTTGTCCCTCTGGCAGTCCTGTCAATTACTTAGAACTATTTCCCCTATTTCCCCTTCTTTTTCTCTATCATTTCTCGGTCCTCTTTTTCATTTCTTTCTTCTCACCATTAAAGCTTTTCACGGCCATTCTAATGTCTGCGCCTCCATCTCCCCACATCGGATTTTCAGCTAAGCGCAATACTTCGAGCAAGAAAAGAGATCGACCAGATACCCTCGACATTCCAGATGAGGACAGAAAGGCCGTATCAGATGGCGAAATTCGCTATGAACGCGAATATCTTGTTCCTGAGGACAAGAATATGGAACAGGTAATCTGGGATTCCACTTTTAACGAAGGCACATTGTTGATTGTGGCACAGCGTCAGCAATTCAACTTGAATGTCACCATACCCGACGATACATCGATGGAACCAGAGCAAGTCCCTTCACGCCCCACATCTTCAACTTCGTCGCTAGACCCGTACTATTTTGGAATTCAATCTGAATCCGAATCCCCCTTAGCATCCCTACCGCCTGCCCATATGTATCTTACCACCACCACACCCGATTATCAACGTCCCATCGAACCCGTCACGCCGGCGCGCAATCCAGCCACGATCGATAGACGTGGCCTAGTCGGTGTTGGAGAATTGGCAACCCCTCGCTGGGTGCGAGAGGAAAGTAACGACCATGAAGAGTCTATTGTGGATGCTGAAGCTGACGGATACGATCTTGTCGTACCCAATGATATCGAGGAAGAAGATCAACCGGATAGTCCCTGGACCATTGAAGCCATTGACGGTGAAAGCTCAGAAAGAGAAGAGGTAAGTGAAAACATTCGCTCCCTTTCTTTTCTATATTCAACCCGAATGCAAGGTTCCGAATCTGCAACCTCAGCCGCGAACGCTACGCACTCGTCCTTCGGTCGCCGACGAAAGTGGGGGAGGAAATTTTGTATCCCCGAAACATCAACGGAAATGTATCTGATGCATTAAAGGCCAAGGACGACCTAATATCTGCTACTAATGACACACCCAGATTTTCCCGTCCTCCAGAGTACTCCTCCAGCTCTGATATCAATGCTGGACTGTCACCGCCCAGCTCCTTTAATCAAGGCACTCGTAAGACAAGAAAGCGCACTTCAGGAGAATTCGAGTTGGATCAAACTGGCACATTGGTTACAAAACCTTCTGTATCAGGTTCCGCCACCAAAGACAAATCTAAGGAGGAGAAGGCCTCTCGAAAGCATCGTAGTCTGAACATTTCTACTGTTTCGCCGAGAGATACTAAAGTCAAAGAACGACGGAGAGATAGCAGCGGTCTGACGATAAACAGCAGCATCAAGACTGCACCATTACCTAGCAAAACGCCAGATCGACATGTTAGGCAAAGTTCTGCCAGTTCAACGACATCCAACGGAGCTGACAGTCATCATTCGCGACGCGTTCATACAACTGATTTTTCTCATCTTCCTCCGTCTCCATCGTCTTCGTCTATTCAACAATTCTTGCGCACGACTACCGGGCCCACCACATCACAACCATCGTCTTTACATCGATCATCAAAAGACAATCTTCAAGCGCATTCATCCCCGAATGTTGCGCATTCACTTCTTCGTGGAAACCATGAAGGCTGGAATCTCGATGACGAGGCTACTGCAGAAGCATTTCGCAAGTTGGATGGCATGGTTGGAAAAGGTGCACGTGCACGTGCCAGTGTAGGCAGTTTCGGACGACCTTCTAGTTCAAGCCGTCCAGGAACTCCTGCTAGTAAACCAGGCAGTCAATGGGGAGGGTATCAGCGCATCTGATTCTGGCAAATCAAAGCGTGGCAGTGGCAATATCAAGGAGGGTTCTTCCGTCAAGGAAAAAACGATTATAATCTCCTGGATGTTGTAGAACCGTCCATCGCGGCAACCAGCAGTGACGAGCAGCCTCAAAGTCAACCACCTCTTGACAAGACACCCAAAAAACCCAATGCGAGCGCCAGATTAAGCTTCACGCCGAAGCGCGGGTCGACTTCCTCTACCACGTATGCAAGTACTCCCAGTTCTCGGGACTCGGCATCAATGTCGGCAGCGACTAGCGTTACATCTGTATCTGCTGCTTCAGGCCGCCATTCTTCAAACAAAGGCAGAAGAAATAGTGCGAGCAGCGATATTTCGAGCATCCACTCGACTGACGCTGCCCACACTGCGCTCAACGGAGACACAAACGAAGAAAAAGTTGTTCCTCCTGTCCCTCCTCTTCCCAAGGATTTATCAACATACCGCTCGCCTCCATCTACATCATTGGGCCTCGCATTCCCTATTATACCTCCTGACGATAAAGTATTCAATAATGACAGCCAACCGACTCGAAACGTATCACTTGAAGCTCCTCCCTACCCAAGTCCTATGATCTCGCCTGCGGCCTCTTCCTCGGCCCGCAGAGAAAGTCAACACTACTCTTCGACCAACGAGCCTGTCCCTGCTGTTCTCAAAACCCCTTCAAAGAAATGGAGTTTCAGTGCCCTTAATCTCAAGTTATCTGGCTCTCCATCTTCTTCAAGCCAGAAATCGTCTTCTTTTCCATTGAGCCCACGATCTGTCACATTCGGGCAACAGAACCGTAAATCAATATCGAAAGAGCAGCCAATATCTTCAACATCTGGGAAGGCACCGTGGTCTCCCAATCAACCCGATGCCATGACTTCTGCAGGATCCTTGACGTCTCTTTCATCTGTTGGATCCGTTAGGACGCCGGCTCAGATGCCGACTCTTTCGAAAACACCTGACCGAGCACCTCATTCCAGTCGACCGGGAACTGGATCGAGCGCAAGTACGCACATCACTTCAGGGCTTGCTGCGCCACCACCTGGTCCACTCAGTCCATCTTCATCCATACGTCGTGGTCAAACCAAGCGGTTGACTCCATCTTCCATTCCGTTCTTCCGAAGATCGTCGTCTCAATCCATGCAAGTGCCTCCTCCAAGCGGCCCGAATCCTTCATCCTCTCCCCCCTTTCCTGGCCTGTTATCAGCAAATCAGTCATACACGAAACAGAGCACGTCTCCATCTCAAGATTATAGCTCCATTTCTACATCGACTCCAGGGACTACTCACAAGAAGTCATCCATGCTTAGCTTGGGTTTGCCCTCATTGCTCAAATCAAGTTCTCGCAGAAGCTTGCACTCAGAAGCAAAAGATGCAGCTAAGGAACTACAAAGAGCGAAAGATGCCGCTCGTGAATCGGAGAAGGAAAGGATCAAACACGAAAAAGAGCGCCAGAAAAGGAGGACAAAGACCGGAGCGAAAGCCGGATATCAGTCATTATGAACAGAAAGAGGGGCAAGGTATGATTTAGTCATTTGTTCTCTAATAATCGATTTACTCTATGAAATAATCTCTAGACTCTGTCGTCTGCTGATCCAAGGAAACCTAAGTCACCCGTCAATCTACCGCCGATGCAAATGTCTGCTTTAGAGCCCGTCACTGCACAACGAGTTGCGAAGCTCAAGTCCAATGCTATCCCTGTCTCCTCAATATCTAGCCGAACTTCTACTTCGTCGTCATCGTCGCGACTAACATCGCAAACTGTCAGCTCCATGCAAAAACAATCCGACACGTCCCTTCGCAGCCGCAATCAGCTACCAACGATAGCTGGTTCTCCTTCAGTGGGAACAACAGGAACAAGCAGTTCTCAGACACTTAAGGAAAGTCGAGAACCACCTTCATCCTTGATGAATTCCACTTCAGGTCTCCCGAAAGAAACCCCTACCAAAATTCCTCGCATATCCAGTCGAACATCGGCAGTGGCGTCTCCGCCTTTGAAGAACTCCACTTCTGCTCTAGCAACAAGGAGGGCTAGTAACCTGGCTGTTGCATCCTCCACCAATGCCTCTCCTGTTAGTTTGTCGACAAATGAATTTGGCGTCATCGAGAACGAGGATGGGGCAACGCCCAAAGTGCGACAAGCTACCACGCGCGGTTCCCCTTCCGCTTCCAACACCTCCGCATCACGTGTCCCTCGTCAGTCCACTATCAGCGGTCCCACCAGTACCTCTCAGGCAACTACCAACACACCTCGCAAGCCCAATCGAGATTCCGTATCTTTCATTGGACTTCGCAAATCTTCGACAAATTCTGTTGCCTCGTTATCCGGAACTGCAACGGCAAGCGAGACTACCTCTCATCATCGATTCTCCGTCCTCTCTCCATCGAAAGGCTTGAAACTATTGGCACCCAAAAGTTCTGCCAGGGCATCGACGTCGGGTCTTAACCAAAGCGTTCATCAGCCATCAGCCTCCCCTTCTTCGTCTCGCCAATCTCTTTCAACTCCTTCTCCGGTGCCTAGTTCAGTAGATGAAGAGGAACTACTCGGCGATGCAGAAATGTTGCACTACATTAGGCGGCAGCATGCCAAAAAGCTGGCGACAGGGGCTAGTCAAGAAGAGCTGGATGAAATGCTCAAATTCCCTGAACCAGTTCCGCCTGGTACACCGTCTTCACCAGCTAGTAAGTTACTTGTGCCCTCAGTTCATACACGTGCTAAAAATGAACAGGCATTCTGAAAAGTTCGCAAGCGCAATCTCTTTCGGAGTTTGAAAAGAAGGAGATTCTCGATTACCCCTCGGTCTATTGTATTGGTGCTAACAGTAGGAAGAAGTTGGCGGTTCTGGACAACCCCACTAATAATCATGGCTACGACGACGAACGAGGGGATTATCTCGTTGTCAATCACGATCATCTCGCATACCGTTATGAAATTATAGATACCCTCGGAAAAGGATCTTTCGGTCAAGTCTTACATTGTCGGGACCACTGCACCGGCGAATCAATGGCAGTCAAAATTATCCGGAACAAAAAACGATTCCATCACCAAGCACTGGTTGAGATTAAGATTCTTGACAACCTTCGGAAATGGGTCAGTCGTTGTCTTTTACTTTGAACGTTTAGAATTTAAATCATCTCCCAGGATGCAGACGAGAAACACCATGTCATTAAGATGACAGAACACTTCTATTTTCGAAATCATTTGTGCATTGCCATGGAACTTCTTAGCATCAACTTGTATGAGCTGATCAAAGCGAATGGCTTTGTGGGCTTCACTACTGCTCTTATTCGCCGATTTACAAGTCAGATGTTACTGTCTTTATCTTTAATGCGCCACCATCGCATCGTTCACTGTGATCTTAAACCTGAGGTGGGCTCATTTCTTTTCAATCTGTTGACATATCACTAAGCATTCTTTGCTTGTAGAACGTGCTGCTTCGTCATCCAGCCAAAAGTGGGATCAAAGTAATCGATTTTGGCAGTAGCTGTTTCGAACACGAGAAAAGTTAGTTTGGCATTTGGCATTACATCTTTTAGAGCATGCTGACCCTGATCGATCAGTATACACCTACATCCAAAGTCGCTTTTATCGCTCTCCTGAAGTAATTCTTGGAATGAATTATCACATGGCTATCGATATGTGGAGTCTGGGATGTATATTGGCTGAGCTTTACACTGGATTCCCTATTTTCCCAGGAGAGAACGAGCAAGAACAATTATCATGTATCATGGAAGTGCTCGGTGTACCGGATAAAGAGTTTATCAACCGCAGCTCTCGCCGGAAACTGTTTTTCGGTGAGCAGGCAGTTTCTTCATTTCGTTGATCACAATGCTGACTACCCATAGATACTAATGGCACTCCTCGCGTTGTTATCAATTCCAAAGGTCGGAAACGTAGACCAGGATCGAAATCACTGGCATCGGTACTGAGATGTAACGACGAAGAGTTCGTTGATTTCGTCGCAAAATGCCTTATTTGGGACCCAGAGAGGCGGATGAAACCTCAGACTGCTATGCGTCACCCTTTTATTGTAGCTGGACGCAGACCAAAGCCACTAGCGACTACCGCAAAGCCGACTGCCTCTTCGTCTAATTTGAGCACCCGGGGGAAGCCAACAGTATCAGAAACTCCCAAGAAATCTCTTATCAGCGCCCCAACCCCTCTTACTGCCCGGACGACCAGAACTACCACAACCAATGGTGGTCCAACAACTCCAAATAACTCTCATTCCCAAGCTGTGGGATCAAGTTCCTTACAGACTTCAAGGTCGTATCGTACCTCGCAATCCCAAAGTTTATCTGCATTCCATTCTAGTCGAACTTTGACAGGTTATGCAGTGAGTTTTCTGTCTCTCTTTCCTCGATATTTACTCATTCAGTTTGCATAGTCCAGTACAACAAACAAATGACAACATGACTGGTCCTCCTCTTTCCCTCATTGTTGACGATTGTTGTAGTTTTTGTTGCTGTATTTCATTCCCGTCTCCTTCACGCAATCTCTCATTTTCCGCATGGTGTTAAATATACATATAATCGCATTACTTATTAAACAACAGCTTTGTGCACTGGCAGCGGATATGCCTCTCTCTTAATCCAATTATAAAGGGTGCATTTTTGAGGTATATGTTTGAAGATTAAATGGTGGAATCTCCAGCCTCATCTAAGCATCTTAATTTGAGGTAAACATCACTTCCTTTTTCAATATAATAAGCAAGGAAACCGTAATATATGAAAAAGAATTCTTACCCCAGCCCTCTAAAGAGAAAAAATCAAGAGAACCTCCGAAGTATCTTTTGCAAATGTCAGCTGTGTCATCGCTTTGCAAAAGTAATTTCTTTCACTTAGCGTATAGGCGGCTCATAGGTAAGCCATAGCCAAGTCCTGCTATCGTTCCCATTCCGGTTTGTAGCCCTTTCCCTGCGATCTCACCGAATATATTTGCATTTCCAGCGTCATCATCATCGCCGCCAACTGAAGCACTGCCACCAATATGTTGGGCTGCGTATGGTCCACCACCGTCTCCGGAGTTTGATTCCGAACCTCGTCCAGCCGTGGTGAAAGCATAAGAGAATATGCGAGCCATGTTAGAAGGTAGAACTCCTCCACCTTGATCTCTTATTCGCATAGATAGGTACGTTGCTCCTTCCGCGCCATTTGCGGTAGGAGGGGATATTGTGATTGTAACAGGGGGTAAATTGTTGACGATGACACGCCGCTTTTGCGAAGTTTTGCCTGATGTTCTACAGTCGCTCGAAATGAGTTCTTTAGGATTTCGGTCAGTATATATTCGAGATGCACCGGAACGTAACTGCACAGAGCTGCTGTGAATATATATAAAATTGGTGACAGGGATTGAAACTTACGGGAATGTGGCGTCTGTATATCCATCGACCATAATTGCAGGACTTCCCCCGAGCGTTGCCTCGCATAGCTCTGTTACATATGAGCCACACATCTTAATCATAGATTTCGGAGAACATTTCATGTCCACGATCCCCACATATGCAGTTGAATTGCCTGGAAAGTCCAATGCCTGCGAAACTGCAATGTGCTGCTCAGCGATGAGGCGAATAGATATTCTATTGCGGATGGTGCCGTCCAAAAGTCGCTAATCTGAGTCGGTGACATGTATCGAGAACATTCTTGAAATCTGATAAATAAAATTCAGTGGCATTCTTAACCGATGACGAGAAACAAAGTCACCCTTTGGCCATGGTCGGTATGTCGTTGGCATGTCGTTGAACCAGAGCTGCCAATTGCTCGACAAACGCACCATTTTCTCGAAGATTCGTTACCGGAGGATGAATTGCCAACCATTGAAAACCTTCTTTGAATGCATTCGAGGTTTTCGTCACATATGGGTTTGTGCCCACAATGAAAGGAAGAGCCTCCAAGGCACGAACTCGAGTGGCAAGTCTTCTGGGCAATTCTGCCAATGCATATGATCCGGACGACAAAACAGACTCTGGAGTAGTCGGATTGCCACACGACAATAGCTGGGCCAGGTTTAGCGGTCGTGGTGGTGTAGATTCATATTTTGCTAACAATTCCATCATTTCTACAGAGGATGGCTCCGGTGCTCGACGATGATAGTTCCGCCTGTGAACGCAATAGTTAATACTACCATGGTTCCTAAAGGACCATGACGAAGGCCTTCGCACAAGTAGCGTCAATGTCATATCATCCGATGTTCAGGGAGAAGACAGGGAGAAGACAAAAGTCGATAAGCGCCGTACAAAGTGGCAGATTGCGATATAGACAAGTCATTCGTTGTGGACGACATTCAACAACACGGATCATTCATCCGAATTACCTTCATTACTTACAAATTAGGTAATCGACTTAATTCATAATCGCAGGTGCGTAATTAGAGAATTAGATGCAAGAGAATAATATTATACAATGACGAAAAAAAAATACAGAAAGAGAATTGCCCCTAATTGTAGACTTGATACAGCGGTCTGAAAACAGAAGGAATCAAAACAGGGTCAAGGACATATGAAAGAGAGAACGTACGTGCTCGAAAACTTAGTTCCTTGTCTCACCACTTTCTCTACAGCATCCAAAAAGTCGCGTTCCGAAGCAACTTTCCGTCGGGCACGGATTGCAAACATACCAGCCTGTCATAGAACAATAAGGATGAGCAAAGTATACATGATTTGATCTCATATTACCTCTGTAGCGACTGAACGAAGCTCGGCCCCCGTTGTGTTGGGGCACAGCCGGGCGATGAGGTCAAATCGAATGTCCCGCTCAACGTTCATGCTGAAAGGAGGTAAGAGACTGCCTCAAGGGTAACAAAATAAAAGGTAAACCTTCGTGCGTGTATTCGAAGGATGTGAGCCCGGCCCTCATTATCCGGCAATGAAAACTCAATCCGTCGATCAAGACGACCAGGTCGTAGGAGTGCAGGATCGAGAGTATCGGGTCTTCGTAGATAATTGAAGTCAGACAAAGTTTGTGGTTCACATGCAATAGGTCATACCGATTTGTAGCCATGAGGATTTTGATATTTCCTCTGTTATCGAAACCATCCAATTGATTGATTAATTCCAGCATTGTTCTTTGAACTTCGTTATCGCCGCCAGCACCGTCGTCAAATCGTGCACCACCGATGGCATCGACTTCGTCGAAGAAAATGATGCAGGCCTTCTTGCTCTTGGCCATCTCGAAGAGTTCCCGGACCATTCGAGCACCTTCACCGACATATTTCTGTACTAGTTCTGAACCAATGACACGAATGAATGTCGCATCTGTACGGTTGGCAACAGCACGTGCACAGAGTGTTTTTCCGGTTCCAGGAGGACCAAAAGAAGAACACCTTTAGGGGGGTCAATCCCAAGGGAAGCAAATCGTTCGGGCTATTCGTAGTTAGAAACAATAATGAAACAAAAGAAACTCACTTACTTGGAGAAGGGGAGTCTCTACAACCTCTCGAAGTTTCTCGATTTGCTCCTTGCAACCACCAACATCTGAGTATGTGACGTCCGGTTTTTCCTCGACTTGCATCATTGTCACCGAGGCATCAATTTTGGGAGGGAGTGGTATTTGGATTTGATATTTAGTACGATCCACACTATAAAACGTCAGTTGGCGAATTCAATAGATAATCCTCTGGCCTTACCCTACGCGCATGCCTTCCTCGATATCCGTAGCAGCAACACGGTCACCCAGCCCAACGACGAATTTAGCGATTTGTTTAATGTTGATGACATATTTATCCTGCTCGTCGGCTCCTTTCTGGCCTTGTTGAGCGCCCTGAGCATTGACTGACTTTGCTTCTTTCTCCAGTTCAGGATCCTTGAGAATAATTTTGGTGCAACGTGCAACTTGCAATGGGTGCTCCTCTCCCATTCTTTGTCTATCAGCAGCAAGATCCCATAAATTTGGTGAAGCGAGACCAGTATCCGACTCCTTAACACCTATTTCTGCATTAAGTCGAGAACGAACAAGCAGTGAGAAGGTGCCACACCTAGTTTCTCGTTTATCCGCGCCTGAATATCTTTGATATCCTTTTCAGCATCTCTAATCTGCTTTGCATAGGGGCCTTGTCCCTAAATAACACCATGTCAGTAAGTCCTAGTATGTACAACGCGTAATGACCCACGTAGGTTTTGAGAATTTGGATATCACTGTCGTCGAGAGCTGGATGATAAAGAATAAGTTTGTTGGAAAGAGGTAAGTTAAAGATATATCACTAACCAACAATTTTCTCGTCGTCCTTGTTGTCAATTTTCTTCTCGTCTGAGCGAAATATAGGTAAACTGGTTGGTCAATCACGTTCCCTGACAGAGACATACATTTCTCCCAATCACTGTAATACCGTTAGAAGGTTTTAATAGAATAGTATAAAGAACTTACGCTTTGGGGGGCATTTTGTGCTGTCTTTGAGGTTAAGTGGAGGTCAAGTGGAATTGCAAGAAACAAGTTAAAGCAGATCCTGGAAAGTGACGAATGCTCTGGATGAATACGCGTCCCTCACGTGATAATTTCGGTAATTGCCGAATAGCGATAAGGGTGATCTGTCACGGTCAGTGTCATAGCTTTAGTGCCTGAGCTCAGACTGCGCCGCGGCCCTACTATCGGTTCTTACACATATCATGGCGGGCGCACTACAAAACGCGAAGAGAGACCTCCCAAAAATCAGGGATGAGGAAAGAGAGAGCAGATTTGGTCAAGTCTTTGGTGTATCAGGACCTGTCGTCATTGCGGAAAACATGATCGGCGCCGCTATGTACGAGCTCGTCCGTGTTGGACACGATGAACTCGTTGGAGGTTTGTCAACTTCGCTACGTCTCTGTGAGCTCGCCGTTAATGTGGTCACTTTAGAGGTTATCAGGATCGAGGCAGATAAAGCAACTATACAGGTTTATGAAGAAACGTCTGGGGTCACGGTTGGTGATCCAGTATTGCGAACAGGGAAGCCCTTAAGTGTGGAGCTTGGCCCTGGTGTGTATTTCCATCTCCTCAGCCGGCTTATAAGCTAAGCGTAGATAAAAGGTCTCATGGGGAACATTGTCGATGGTATTCAGCGCCCCTTACGCGTTTGTACACATTTGCCATTCACTGCACCTATTTTGACGCTTTGTTTAGGCCATTCAAGAACTCTCGCAATCCATTTATATTCCTCGCGGAATTAATACCGATGCACTTGATCGAAACATTCAATGGGACTTCACACCCACTACATTCAAAGTATACGCTCCTCCAGTTCGTAATGACGTTATGTTAATAAAAATCAGGTCGGGGACCACATTACAGGGGGTGACATTTTTGGCCGGGTGTATGAGAACTCATTGGTCGATAACCACAAAATTATGCTGTCTCCCAGAGCACTCGGAACGATTACCAGTATCGCAGCGAAAGGAAGTTATGCAGTGGATGTGAGCATTTTGCCGCGTTCATTTTTCACATCCGTGGATATTAACCACTTTACAGGATATCGTTCTGGAGACGGAATTCAACGGCAAAACTACGAAGCACACCATGATGCAGCTCTGGCCTGTGCGAGCGCCTCGTCCGGTGGCCGAGAAACAAACTGCCGACTATCCTCTCGTGACGGGCCAACGTATTCTAGATGCATTGTTTCCGTACGTCATGGCGGTATTAACTACTTTCTCCTTGACTGAAGTCCTATAGATGTGTCCAAGGTGGTACAACAGCTATTCCCGGTGCTTTCGGCTGTGGAAAGACCGTCATCTCGCAAGCGCTTTCAAAGTTCTCCAACAGCGACATCATTGTCTATGTCGGCTGCGGAGAGCGAGGAAATGAGGTACTTATACTTTTTACTCAGACACGATTTTCTTCAAATGCTAATTTGGTGTCCTTTAAGATGGCAGAAGTCTTAATGGAGGTATGATTAATTTCCTTGATATCTATAACGAAAGGAAAGATCAGCTGATTTCTCTAGTTCCCCGAATTGACTATGGAAGTCGGAGATCGTCAAGAACCTATCATGAAGCGCACAACACTGGTGGCCAATACATCTAACATGCCTGTGGCTGCTCGCGAGGCGTCCATTTATACCGGAATCACCCTCTCGGAATACTTCCGTGATCAAGGTTCGAATGTTGCCATGATGGCTGATTCGACTTCTCGATGGGCAGAAGCCCTGCGTGAAATTTCTGGACGTTTGGCAGAGATGCCAGCTGATTCTGGATATCCCGCTTATCTTAGTACAAAGCTGGCCAGTTTCTACGAACGTGCGGGCAAGGTGGTCTGCATGGGAAACCCATCTCGTCAAGGAACAGTCTCGATTGTTGGAGCGTACGTGTGCTAGTGTTGTATATTATTTGATGTTATCTCATCTCTCTTAATTTAGTGTATCGCCTCCTGGAGGTGATTTCTCTGATCCTGTTACTTCTGCCACCCTGGGAATCGTTCAGGTCTTCTGGGGTCTCGACAAGAAGTTGGCTCAGCGCAAGCATTTCCGTCAGTTAATTGGTCTCTTTCGTACTCGAAGTACACAAAAGTTCTGGAACCTTACTATGAAGCCGATGAGCCCGGATTCGTCGAACTACGTACAAAGACGAAGGAAATTCTTCAAAAGGAAGAGGATCTTGCTGAAATTGTGCAACTCGTCGGAAAGAGTGCACTAGGCGAAGGCGACAAAATCACCTTGGAAGTTGCGCGGATGCTCAAGGATGACTTCCTGCAACAAAATGGCATAAGCGAATACGATCGGTACTGTCCATTCTACAAGACCAGTGCGATGTTGAGAAATTTTGTCGGATTCCATGATGCAGCAGTGAGAGCCGTTGCCCAGAACGACCTTACCTTTGCCAAGATTAAGGATTCAGCGGGCGACATCATGTTCAAGTTGTCGCAGATGAAATTCGAGGTAAGTTTCTCGTTCGCCCCTAAAGCCACAACAACTTGCTGAAAGACACGTGCGTAGTCACCTTCTCAGGGCAAGGAACCCATTAAGCAGAAGTTGGATGCCCTTTACAGTGAAATCCAAGATAAATTCCGACAACTTGCAGAGTAAACATTCTCACTTATCGGATTCTTTCTTTTGTGCCATACGGATTTCTGGAACTCGCTATCCTACGAACTACATTATTTATAAGAACATAACAAAGTGTAATCAGTTTCCTGTTTAAACGGGTGCCCGGGCCGAAATCGATAACGTCATATCATCGGACTTTCTGTCTGTTTTATTCTCGTCAATGTTCCAAAAGGTTGCAAGCGCTCACAAGGTACACAGTGACCTGACTATTTAAGCCTACATTTCTGTTTAATCCGTATCTTAATTCCCTTCTTCCTATTCCCTCATGACTGAATTTGATCCCAGCACACACCCCCATCGTCGATGTGAGAGCATAGATCTTTGACATCAATCCATCTCATTGAAATGTTCATATTCTTACTAGTCAATCCTCTAACCAACGAATATATCTTGGTCTCTCCTCATCGTACCAAACGCCCATGGTTGGGCCAAACAGAGCCTCCCAAACTGCGGGTCTCCCTGATTACGATCCAACATGCTATCTTTGTCCTGGAAACTCTCGAACTAGCGGCCAAAAAACCCTGCGTACATAGACACGTTCGTGTTTGAGAACGATTTCGCGGCCCTTTACATCCACCCCTGCCACAAGTTGCCCTTCCTCTTCATCCCCTAATGACAGCGGAGCCCGTGCATGGGGCTTGTGACGTCGTTCTGTTCCATCCCAAGCACAACCTCACTATGTCCCGCATGTCACTGGAAGAAATCGGACATATTATTGAGGAATGGATTCGCATATACAAAGCAAGAGGCTCAGTTCCTGGGATAGAATATGTTCAGATTTTTGAGGTTTGGGTGTCGAAGTCCTCGGAAGAGTTTCTCCAAGCTGATAAGAAATTAGAATAAAGGAGTTATCATGGGGTGCTCTAATCCTCACCCGCACGGTCAAGTTTGGTCATCATCAGCGGTCCCCACGATACCTGCCCAAGAATTGAGGTCTCTAAAAGAATATGCACTTACGAAAAAAGCTTCCGAAGACGCCCCTAGGGGTCCAGAAGGTAAGCCCACAATGGAGAAATGGACGTGAATATCAATTTTCCAATCGCTTTCAGGTAAAGCGTGTCTTCTCTGTGAATATGCCCAAGCAGAGATACGAGCACCGAAAGATGCTGGCCGTGTAGTCGTTTCTAACGATCACTGGGTGGCACTTGTACCTTGGTGGGCAACTTGGCCATTCGAAATCCTTCGTAAGCCTCGAATCCCACTCAACCCATATGGGATACTCATTTCACTGTTTTCTCATTGTAGTCCTACCATATTGCCGACACATTGGATCCATAAGCGACCTTTCGGAGGCAGAGAAAGCCGCCTTCGCTGATATGCTTTCTCGCGTAACCAAGCGCTACGACAATCTGTTTTCGTGTTCATTTGCGTATTCTATGGGAATACATCAGCGACCTGTCCCTGTGAAGGTTGGGGAGTCCGACGGTGCGAGTCATAACAACGACTTCGCTCATCTGCATGTCCATTTCGAACCCCCTCTGCTGAGGAGTGCCACTATAAGGAAATTCCTTGTTGGGTACGTCGTTGATAACAATATTTGTCGACGTATGTTGACCAGTCAATGAAGCTATGAAATGATGGCCGAGGCGCAACGGGATCTCACAGCGGAGCAAGCAGCTGATAGACTGCGAAAGTGTAGCGAGATTCACTACCTGGAAACCCTTAACGACTGATTTAGAAAGGGCAACTGATGTAAATAAAAGAATCATTGTCGGATAGAATCATTTCCCGTCGATCTGAAGCCACATTGACCAATGTTTCTTCTCCTCTTCAGTCCCTTCAAAGACCCAGTTGACCCTTTTGATCTCAGAGAAACCTTCAGTCAACTCAGGCTCTTCAAAATTGTCACGAAATCCCGAAAATGCGATATAAGGCAGCAAAGAACGCTCCGGCTGATGTAATTTATCTGTTAAAGCTTCGAATAGGGGAAAGAACAAGAGACGAACTTCTTTAGCTGCTGCTGAAGGTGGCATATTAAATGCCCTATAAATGTTATTGTGCCAGGCAAGTTCTATTGATCCCGTAAAATAGAAACATCTGGGCAAGGCAATGTATTAGGGAAGGGAACATAAAGAGAAATGTAAATACTACCTGGCCTTCACATTGCTTGATTTACAAGCATCCATGTATCCCTTCCGTGTGGCAACATTTCGGTTTGTATTATCTAAGTAATGTATTCAGCGAGCATGATTATGGAGAAGAGTGAGAGACAACTGCACCGATGACACAACTTTTGCCTGCCTTTATAGCCTCTTGAAGAGCTTTCACGCATTTTTCCCGGGTTTTAAGTGTATCTTGATTGATATGTAGATATCCCTCAGGCTGAAAGAATCGGCGGTAGAAAGTCGACTTTCCCAAACACGGATATCCTACAAAAGAACAACTTCTTGTTGACGCTTAACGGGTATGATAGAAGACGATGTCGGTATTACAAGGGGTACTGTGGGTGTATATTTTAGTGATTAGAGTATCGAATAATCAAAGGCATCACAAACGTTCTGGCAAGGTTGATGCTCGAAAGCCGGGCATAGTGTAATTTTCGTGCGAAGGCAAGTTGAGGAAATACTCCTGGTAAATCACAATGTTAAATTAATTCTAAATTAACTCGGCGACTCACCTCGGGTGTCAGAAAGCGGAGCCCGATATTCTGCGCCCATTTGCGATCTGTGCTTGAGAAATCACCTTTCCCTTTCGTGTATTGACGGCCTGCAGCGTCGCCAACAAAAAAAAGAGACAGATTTATCTATGTGCTGTGTATCAAGGTATGTACGAATGAAAGCAAGTGAGTGAGTAAGCTTACCGATTTGCACGCCTTCTTCCAAGAATGTCCTTTCTATTTCTCGCCACATCCCAGGCATGGGTTTTCGGTATTGGTCCTTTTGTGAAGCCGCCAATATTCGAAACGGTAAATCACCCAGCTACAACCCAGAGAAGACATTGAGGGTCAACGTATCCTGCTACAACGGCAATTCATGGCCCAACTCACAGCTTGTCCTATAAGAGGTATCTTCTCTTTCCAAGAATTCAATGCAGCAGGCTTAAGAGCCTGGTTCGAAATAAGTACGATGGCATATCTATTATGCGATTGGTCAAAAAGGCCTGAGAGTGATGAAGGCGATATAAGCATACCCTGATTCATGTAGCTCTTTCAGTTTATCAGGGACAAACGACCTCCACCAACTCCACGACGAAGGCTTGCCAGCGACACTCTTGGTCGCGAACTCTGATTTAATAACCGTACCATCCAAGTCGAGGGCAGCTACCTTCGTCGATGCTTTAGGCTGAAGGTTGACGCCGTGTAGACATGAGCCCGTCGGTCCCAGAGGTTTGAGCCACTGGAAAGGCCGTGAGGAATCTCCTGGTTTCTCTTCGGAACGTTTGGAGAAGAATGGGTGAACTGGCAATACAAGTCAGAACCAATCGCGATTTAGTGGTTTGGTAAGCGGGAATAAGAAGGCGAACTTTTAGGCGCCTTCTGTGCGATTGCGGAGGGCGACTGTTCCTCGGCTAGCTTTCGCTTTTTGGAGGGGCCTTGAGGGATGTTTAGTTTTGGTACGATGAAGTGAGGCAATGGACATACCTGATTCGGGTGTCGTTATAATGGTTGAGCGTGAGCTTGATTCCTCAGGACCAACTGGTAGTAGAGGGTCCATGGCGATAGTAGTAACAGTCCGGTTTCGCGTTAATAAGATAGAGATAGGGGGTGCCTTGCACTAGCAGCAGTAAGTCTCAGTGTAAACAGCTTGATAAGAGTAATGGTCGATAATTCAGCGCGTAGTTTGGATGTTGAACGTTGAAGTTTAAGGATTCAAATATTCGCGACGCGCTTAAAGTACTCAAGAGTCACATGATTTATATTCATGGTGAAATTGAACATTGGCTGGCAGAAGGTACACTTGCGAGCATTCATAAAGTAACATTGCTGCTAAGTACTTAGCCAAGGTCAGAGCTGGATCGCTCACTTGAAGTCGACTATATCCCATCGTTGTGCATTACCGGAAAACCCAATCAAGTTTCGTTCATTCGTAATTCAATATGGCACCGGCAAAACGTCGCTCGTCGAATCGCAACTCACTCAAAGCACCCTTGACCACAGCTGCGGACACGGAGTCTCCGCTGACGACGCCAATTCATACCCCAGAGCCGACAGCGAATGACCACGACGAGCATTCTGGTGCCCCCGAGGAGGCGAATGCGCACGACGACGACGACTCGGAACAGCGCTGTCCCGCATGCACGGATGCAACCCGGGAACTCATGCACGGGTCACGCAAGGAGAACTGGATTGAATGCGACAACTGCAACACTTGGTACCATTGGCGCTGCGTAGGGAACGGGGAGGATGTCAGGAACATCGCGAAATGGTGAGCACCTCAAATTCTTACGATGCCAGGCAGGGTTGTTCGAGTGCATTTCAGTAATGACATCACACCCATTTTTTATTATTCACAAATATTTTGTTTTGGATACATATTTTTTGGGCTGGGCTTTTTGGATTTTCGGTCCCAAACCGCTGTTTCAAATTCCAATTGATTTCTGACTGAATTGAACCCAACCACTCATTCTCATCCGTTGCCAGGTATTGCGAAGCATGCACTAAGGCCGATCCGACTCGCATCATGACTCTCAAACCACCCGCCCGCAAATCGTCCCGGAAGCGCACTCAGCGCGACTATGCCAACCTCAACTCGGGTTTAGGCTCGGATCCCAACCGCTTCTTGCGTATGCTGGAAACGAAGGAGATCAAACCGGACTCGTTCAAGAGGATGAAGGGCAGTGAGCTCGAGTCGTGGCTGGAAGACGACGAAACAGCGATGCGTGAGCCTATCGTTATCGAGCAGCCCGAAGGCCTCGGCATGAAAATGCCCCCTCGAGACCTCACTGTCGAGCACGTAGCGGAATACATTGGCGAAGATTCGCCATTGGAGGTTATGGGTGAGTTGTCATTTTTTTGTTTTTGTTTTATTATTATTTTCCATATTGACATTGATTTTACTCGGCCAGATGTTGCCTCACAGTCGACAGCACCAGGTTGGAATCTGGGTAAATGGGCGGATTACGTCGAATTGGAACCATCGAAGCGCGAAAAGATCTTGAACGTGATTTCTTTAGAAATTTCGGGCACGGAGCTTGCGAATATGATTCTCCCTCCTAAAATTGTCAGAGACTTGGACTGGGTAGAGAACTTTTGGCCGAGCACCAGGAAAGGCAAGAACAACGCCTATCCGAAAGTGCAATTGTATTGTTTAATGGGAGTGGCCGGTGCCTGGACGGTATGTCTGAGCTTGATATTGCACAAACAACTTGGAGCTGATAGATATCTAGGACTGGCATATTGACTTTGCGGGATCTTCTGTGTATTATCACATTCTTCATGGGTCAAAAGTGAGTCTTTTTGAGTGTGTCGAGTGCTTGGTCATAATATTCATTTACTCAGGTATTCTATTTCATACGACCAACGCCGGCTAATTTGGCTGCGTATGAAAAATGGTCTGGCAGTGAATTACAGTATCAGACATGGTTAGGGGACATGGTAGATGAGGTGTATAAGATAGAGCTGATAGAAGGCAATACTATGATCATTCCGTCGGGATGGATTCATGCAGTGGTGAGTGCTTCCTAATTGAGTAGCCATATCATTTGCTGACGCGTTATAGCATACGCCTGTGGATACGCTTGTTTTTGGCGGCAATTTCCTACATTCATATGATGTAGCAACACGTACGTTGCGATAGCCATCTGACGGAGAGCTGGAGTGACATATACCCCACAGAGCTGCGTGTGCGAGAAATTGAAATTGCGACACAGGTGCCCAAAAAATTCACGTTCCCGATGTTTACAAAGTAGGCCATGTGATCGATTACGGCTTCTCGAGATGCTAATCTTATGCTGCAGACTGTGTTGGTATGTGGGAGACAAGTATCTGCGGGATTTGAAATCTGCATCAGGAGCATCATACTCGCCACGGGTGCTGAATGGGATCCTGACGCTTGCAGAGTTCCTAGTATCGGAGGCGCGAGTTCTTGAGACGGGGAGTGAGACGGCGAAGAAGGAGGCCAAAGAGAGTGTACCGACTGACCGGGTGAAGGACGGGCCGTCTGTGGCGAGAGAATTGCGATGGAGAGTGAAGCAGGCGATGGGGTATCCGAGCGACGACGAGGGAGGGAAGAGTGTAGTAGTTGGTAACAAGCGGAAGCGGATGGACGATGGGGGCGAGATGTCACATTTTAGAAATTTCAGACCAAAGACGTGGGACTTGAGCGCGATGGAAAAGGCGGAAGAGAGCACGCGGGAGGCGCAAGCGAAGAAACCGGAGGACGGAGAGGAGCTGGACCAGACATGGATTTCAGGAGACCCTGAGGGTGGGGATCGTGCTACAGTGAGGACGAATGTTGAAAAGGTGAGCAAAGTGCGAAGAACAGGACGGGGGATTGAGCGACATTGGATAGAAAGAAGAGTAGAAGAGTGGAGTTGGCAGTAGTTTGGTTATTAGTTTTAAATTACATAGTCACATCACATCATTATTCTTTCTTTCTCACCTCCATGTCCACCGCCAATCCCTCAGGCCACGATGTCCGTCCCCATAGACAGTCAGACCCCAACACTCAGAGTAGCTAATCATTCTCTTTCTTTCTCTATTTTCATCTTCTTGAACCCAGTCCTTAGCTTTTTCACAGGACCCGCCTCAGTATCAGGAACACGAACAACTCCAGGATCCTCTTGCATCCTTAGACTCTTTTAACACTTTGTCAATTGCAGATCCTATACCCCGTGCATCTTCAGCAATGTCTCTTAGATCTGCCCACAGTCGCCTTCCTCCAGCTCCCAGACATGCCATGACCCTCCCTCCAAATCAGCAGTACCAAAGCTACTCCTCTGTCCCCCACTCCGCCTATAGCGACAACGGTGTCCCTCCACAGCAACACTATCATATCAATGGTCCTCCTCCTAATCGTCCCCCCTACGAATATGAGGACTACCACCAGCAACAGCAAAACGGTGGCTATCGCTCTCCAGACAGTTTCTCTTCCATGTCACCACAGCATCCTCAATATCCACCACCACCACACCAACAGCAGCAGCAGCAGCAGCAGCAGCATGCATGGCAGCCTCCTCTTCCCCAAGGCTACCACAATCCTCTCTTTGCAGCTGCTTCCAATGTACTCGGCATGGGTCCTCCTCCTCCGGGTCCCCTATGTCCAGGCCTCTTGCTCCCGGTCCTCCCATGTCCTCAGATCGCAGTGTCTACGCAGCTTCTATCTCCTCGGGCCATTCTGGAAGCTCTGGCCAACCATCATATCAATCCAGCGACCAGTATTCCGTCCAACAGCAACAAGAATTCGAGCCCCGTCCGGCGTACGAGCGAGCAGGCACTTCCGCATCCCTCGCGCCTTCCTCCATGAAAAGCAAAGCAGTCGACCTCAGCTCCCCTCCTTTCACAAAAGAGTACATAGACCAGTACCGCCAGAGAATCAAAGCCGACCCAGACCCAGAGGCCCACTTCCTGTACGCTAAATACCTCATCGACGCCGCAAAAACATCCGTAACGCCCACAAGGACGCACGTGGCGCTAAAAAGTACAGCGAAGTTCTCGTCGGCGAGTCGCTCAAGGTGGTCCGCCGGCTGGCTACACAGGGTGATGCGTACGACGAGGCGCAGTTTTTCCTTGCTAATTGCTACGGTACTGGCGCGCTGGGCCTGCAGGTCGACCACGAGCGTGCGTATCACCTCTACCTCCAAGCCGCGAAGCAGAACCATGCCGCCGCATCCTATCGCGTTGCAGTGTGCAACGAGATCGGCGCGGGCACGAAGAAGGAGCCTTCGCGTGCGGCCGCATTCTACCGCAAGGCCGCGTCACTCGGCGACACGCCTGGTATGTTCAAGCTCGGCATGGTTCTTCTGAATGGCGCGCTCGGCGAGCCCAAAAACCCACGAGAGGCCATCAGCTGGCTTAAGCGCGCAGCAGAGCAGGCCGACGAGGACAACCCACACGCAGTCCACGAGCTGGCCCTGCTCTACGAGAACCAGACGGGCGCACTTGTTCCGTATGACCCGGCGTATTCCAAGAGCCTCCTCACACAGGCAGCGCAGCTGGGGTACACTCCCTCGCAGTATAAGCTCGGCCAGTGCTACGAGTACGGCTCTTTAGCCTGTCCAGTTGACCCCCGTCGCTCGATAGCATGGTATACCAAGGCTGCAGAGAAAGGAGACGCGGAGGCAGAGCTCGCTCTCAGTGGATGGTATCTCACCGGAAGTGAAGGCGTTCTCAAGCAGAGTGATTCTGAAGCTTATCTCTGGGCCCGACGGGCGGCTAATAAGGGTCTGAGCAAGGCTGAGTACGCCGTTGGGTACTACGCAGAGGTGGGCATAGGTATCAAGCAAGACATTGAGTTTGCCAAACGATGGTACATGCGCGCTGCTGGTGAGCATTCTCTTCTTGCAAGTTATTAATTCTGTATTGACTCGGTAATGGTAATCTAGCTCAAGGTAACAAGCGTGCCATGAATCGATTAACAGAGATGAAACGTATGGGCAACAAACGTGGCAATGTCGCACGTCCTACGCGACAACAGGCTAAAGACGAATGCGTCATTAGTTGACCGATGTGGCGCAACAAACTTCGTCTTCGTTCCGTCTCTTATCACTTGATACCTCAATCACCATGGGATCTGTATTTGATACGAAGCCTCTTCATTTATTTATTCATTTCTCTAGTTCGTGTTGTTACAATGGGGTCCATTTTCTATATAGTAATAATGTTTTGTTATGGAATAACTTTAATGGTAGGTTTGGTCATAGCATCCCAGCTAGTCACTTTTCGCTCAATTCAGCAACACCGGGCAGAGTCTGCAAGCAAGCCATCAGTATTCTGTCTACATATGAAACCATGTTATGCTTACCTTGCCCTCGAGAAGTTCCAGGCTGGCACCTCCTCCAGTACTGACATGGCTGAGCTTGTCTTCTTTGCCGTAGTTGGCCACCACAGTGGCGGTGTCACCTCCACCAACAATGACGACAGCTCCCTCCTGGACAGCTTCAATTGTGGCGTCGAGGAGGTTCTTAGAACCCTCAGCGAAAGCAGGGAATTCAAAGACACCAGGAGGACTGGATCCATGTAAATAACTGCTAGGGATCTATCAACGCAATGATGACACTTACCCGTTCCACAGGATAGTCTTCGCTTCTAGCACAGTTTTCTTGAAAAGCTCACGGCTCTTGGGACCAGCGTCGAGACCCATCCAGCCGTCTGGGATTCCTTGCTCATCGGTGGCAACTCCGGTCTAGACAACTATTGTTAGTCACATCTTCATCTCTCGCTATCTTTGTTGGATTCACCTGCGCGTTCTTGTCGAACTTGTCAGCAGTGATATAGTCGATTGGGAACACCAGCTTGACATTGTTCTTCTTTGCTTTCTCAACTAACCCGGCGACCTTTTCAGAGCCGGCTGCGTCGAATAGTGAGTTACCGATCTAGTGTGACGTGTGACGTCATTATGTGAAATGTCCAAGATGGAGATAAGCAGAGCACTTACGGAAACATTCTCGAGAGTCTTTTTGAAAGTGAAAGACATTCCACCACAGATAATCAAAGAGTTGACCTGCAAGTACATTAGTATGAGTCAAATAAACATATTAAGTTTACAAATACCTTGTCTAACATGTTGTCGATCAACTGGATCTTGTCGGAGACTTTGGCACCGCCGAGGATGGCGAGGAAGGGACGCTCGGGCTTTTCAAGGGCTTTAGCGAAGTATTCCAACTCCTTTTTCATAAGGAAACCAGCAGCTCTCTGGGGGAGCTTAACGCCGACCATACTGGAATGTGCACGATGGGCGGTACCAAAGGCGTCATTGACGTAGACATCGCCGAGCTTGGTGAGCTGCTCGCGGAATTTGGTGACGCTGGCTTGGTCGGCCTTAATCTTGCTGCCGTCCTTGTTCTTAACGGAGCCCTCCTCCTCAATGTGGAAACGCAAGTTCTCAAGGAGAATGACGGAACCTTCTGGAGCAGAGACGACAGCTTTCTCCACCTCAGGTCCGACAGAGTCGTTTAAGAAGATGACCTCCTTTCCGAGTTGTTTCTCCACTTCTGCGGCGACGGGTTTCAGGGAGTACTTTTCGACGACTTTACCGTCGGGGCGTCCGAGATGTGACATCAAGATGACGGCGCGAGCACCTGTAATTGAGCGATTGAGACACAATATAGGACGCAGAAAAGGAGAGCGCATACCATTCTCCAGAGCATACTTAACGGTTGGCAGAGCAGCTACGATTCTCTACGAAAAGATGAAACATAGCGATAGGAGTCAAATATAGATTACGTACGGCGGGGTTGGTGATCTTGCCGTCCTGGATTGGGACGTTGAAGTCGACGCGAATGAGGACGCGCTTTCCCTTGAGATCAAGGTCAGTAATTGAGAGTTTGTTTGAGAGGGACATGGTAGATGGAGAGACGATGGGGAGATGGGTAATCTCGCCGATATTTATGGCACAGCTGATTTTCCTTTCTGGGATAGCCTAGACCTCACAGCGAGGTTAGGGTTTCGTCTATTAATTCTCCATCGTCCTTAATCGACCTCTTCACATCTCGTCCAACATGGCCCAGAACTCATCCAATGCCCTAGGACTTGACTTCTCCCAGCAGACTGCCGAAGAAACCCGGGAAGGATCTCAGGAGCCAGTGGATGTGGAATCACCTTCGCAGACTGTCCCTCCCGATGCTTCCAGGAAGGAGCACAAGGAAAAGCCATATGTAAATCCAGAACGTGTAAAGACAGGCGGCAGTCAAAGGGTAAGACTCTCTTTACCTTGTCCTTCTAGCATCATACAAATATGTGATTCAAGGATAAACTAAGTGATGAAGCTCTCGAGGAGAGAATGACACGCATCCGAGAACAAAACGAAAAGATCAAACAGAGAAGAATAGTCGGTCTATTTGATCATTATATGTAGAACGTAACTCAATCGGTGTCTATAGGATGTACAAGCAGACGAAGCCGCTTTCCGTCAGACACAGGAATTAGAACGCGCAAAACAGGTGCAGAACCGCAAAATACAGTCAGAGATCGACCGTGCGCGCGATCAGAATGCACAACGTAAAATGGCCAAGGTCCAAAGCCGCGAATGGGACTCTGGGAAACCTTCAAACGATCGTAGTGGCCCACGGAATGTTAGACCCCAACCTTCTTCTTCCCAGACTGATCCTGCGCCCCAAGTCTCTGCGCCTGACACTGCAGCGCCGTCGTCTACGACTGCACCCGAAGCAAATGCTGAATCTGGAGGCAATTGGGTTCGAGGAGGACACGCTCCTCCACATCCAAGAGGTCGCGGTCGAGGCAGAGGCAGAGGAGCCGGCGGTCGTGGTGGCAGCATTAACAATCGTCGCGAGATAGCCCAATCAATTACTCCGGTGTCAGAAGCGCCCAAAACAGAAGCCAGTGACCAAGCCCCTTCTACGTGATTCTCCTGATTTTTCATTTTATTATACCCGTATCTGTGATACTTACATGAAGCTATCCAAACACTGCATCTTTCAACTTGATGTTCTAAACTATAAATTCCATTACATCTACATACGGCACGCACGGCAATTCAACGACCAGTTGGCGTGAAGACTGGTACCGGTAATCGAGAATTCCTCTTCTTGAAGGCAGGAAGCGACATCGAAAACCCACTATTCTCTTTTCCTTCAGCTGGTTTTTGCATGACGATCTCCTTCGAAGGTAACTGATCTTCTCCGCTTCTCCGGTTCGGTATGGAAGACCTGGACATATATCTCTGCCACGACCGGCGTGATGTGCATTCCTTGCTGGCCAGCTTTATCGTCTGATGTGGTGCATTGATCGTAGCATGGGAATTGCCTACCACTGTATTATCTGTCTCTGGCTTAGGAGATTCAACGTTTACCCAAACTTGGGAATACGTCGAGGTTAGGGAAGAAATGGGAAGACAGCCGGATGAAGACGAAGCTATGAGTTCTTTGCTTGAAATAGAATTCGGTAAATGGATATTGATTAAAGCAGGACCACTATCTTTGCTGAGTTGGCCCACCGTCTTGCTCTTGGAATTACTATCCACGCCAAATGCTCTCTAGTTTAATGAGCTAAGTATTTTCATGACCTGTGAAAACATCTTGAGCATACCTGGAAAATCATACTTATATCTTCGAATGATTCAATGCTGATACTATGATTTATATTGCCCAATAATTCTCCCTTAGAGCTCGTGGACCTGGAGACTTCCAAAGAGCCATTTTGGCGAGTAGGAGATGATGCCAAGCGTCTGGGAATACTACTGGATCCGAACAGAATATTAATCTCTTGCTTCATAGACTCGCTTGCCAAGGGCCCTAGACCAGAAAAACCTGAAGTCTTAGAAAGAGATGAAGTAAGAGTACAGGCAACCTTCTCGGGAACCACGTCTTCTGCCTTTGCTCGGGTATTGTAAGTGGTCGCAGAAGTTGTTTCGACCTTTAGCTCAGCAGATAAGGCACGACGTGATATAAGCGCCTGAACAGCAGCCTGTCGGTCAGAAGGTATAACGTCACGTATAGACGAGATTGTCGAAACAGAAGGAGTAATGACATGATGTTCGTCAACGGTCACTGCGATATTTTTCCAAAACTTGGTAATTTTTTCTGATCGCGAAGCTCCTTTCGAGCCATGAGAGTCATTCGGAGAGCAAATGAATATTCATCCAGCGTCCTTGGTTTTATCGACTCGCTCAGGGAATCGGAACCAGATGATGTGCTTGGTAGCTGTGTTCGTGGGTACAAAATAACCTGATTCTTTTGGTCTGGGATCGATATCGTTTGGCATGTCCTACTGGTATCTCCTGAAAATCCTGTAAGATTCGTGTTGCCAGCATCCTTTGATGAAGATCGAGAGGTGCGCTCAAGGTCGTGTTTTCTTTTCTTACCTCTTCAATGACTTTCTCAAGCTTGACTGTTTTCAGTCTTTCAGCAACCAACTCTTCGTGGCAGTCCTCAATAGATTCTGGATTTTGGTATATTCCAGAATCCAGAAATTGACAGCTTCAGAAAGTCGAGAGATTTCTTTGTTGACAGAGGATTGAAGACTAGCCAACGAGTTTCTGTCGCTGTTGCGACGAGAGCGCCATATTCCTAGTACACGATCAGAAGTGTCGTGCAGATGATTGAAATTGACAGGAATTGGCGGTTGGTTCGAAGTGACCAAATCGAACAGAGAAAGTGGGGCAGCATTGTGACAGCCCTCTCTTACAGTAAACGATGAGCTCCTTAGATCTGTGGTAACTGTCGGGAAGTCTAGTGTGTGTGCTGAAACGCCTGGTACGAAAGTGGCGGATTTAGTCCGGCGATGGAGGAGGTTGAAAGCCTTGAAGAATCTCATTAGGAAGAGTTATGAGTAAAGAAGTAAGAAATATAGTGGGCACAGAGGACATAGTATTTATGGTCCTAGTAACAAGTGGCTGACAGTGTGCGTATCGAATGTCGAGTGTCCATAGCACTGCTGCATCAAATTAGGAAGGTATGATCGGACTTGAGTCCTTTAACTTACGACCATAGATATCCACTAAGGACTACTTGGACATCAAGTCCTTTCACCTATTGGGATGGCCAACATGTTTGCTGCTGCCAGTTCCTTCTTTGTCCGGACCAACATAAACCAGTCATACAGCATCGGGTCTCCGTCACAGGGGCTGGGATTGGGTACTAGCAGGCCGTCTACTCCAGGAGGAACCTCAACCGGAACCTCACTTTCTGCTCCACCTGCTGCAACTCCCACTTTTCATATTGGCTTGTGGAAGGTACAATCAGCATGGCATAAAGTCACTAACAAACGCGTGTCTGTATGGACATTCGACAAACGAGGACCCGACATGGAAAGATTAGGCCCGCAGTCCAAGGAGAGAGTGATTGAAGTTATGAAGGCAGAGGTGCGTTATCTGCGTTATATGACCCATATACCATCGATTAATTATTGCCTCCACGCAATCTATCAGGCATCAGCTCTGGGCAGACTGCGACATCCTTCCATCCTAGGTGACTTCTTCACTGTATAGAGAAGACTACTAAACTTACATACGTCCTACTGAAGAAATGGTGGAACCATTGGAAGAAACACGAAACGAGATCATGTTCGCAACCGAACCAGTGCTGGCGTCCCTTCAATTAGCCATTCCAGATTCCGGCCGACAAACTTCCCTCGTCGAACTCGATGAAATCGAGGTATACAAACTACTGCTTTTTGACCCTCTGAACCTGAATTCACTGTCCCAAACTCTAGATCCAAAAGGAGTGCTTCAAATATGCAAAGGGCTCTCATTTCTCCATACATCTGCCAAACTGATTCATTCACATTTGTCTCCCGAAACTGTTGTGATCAACGGTGCTGTTAGTCATTCTGGGAATTATATTTTTAGAAGCTCAGACTTGACATTACTCTGAATAGGGAGATTGGAAAATCTCAGGTCTAGGACTGACTATATTACTACAAACCCCCGGAGGTGGAACAACCCGCTGGGAGTTTCCAACGTTTGATGGAAGAGTACCACCCTATATCCAACGGTCATTCGATTACATGGGTAAGTTTTCTTTGTTGACGTAAAGGCATTCTGGACTTAGTCTTTCACGCCAGCTCCTGAATATGCTCTGGATGAGCAGCTCGTAACGGCCTCTGATATGTATTCACTTGGGTGCATACTGTATGCAGTGCACTGCAAGGGAAACCCTCCTTTCAAAAATCATGGCAGTCTCGGCGGACTGCGTGATAATGCTTCAAAGCCTCTCCCTGGGATGGACAGACTTGATAGTGACCTCCAAGGTGCTATTCTATCGATTTTGATATCATTGCCAGACTTACGAAAGTTTTTTTGACCGATACAGTACTTCTCAGGTCCTTGATCACTCGACACTATGGTTCAAGACCTACTCCGGAGACGCTCCCATCGCATGCCTTCTTCTCTTCTCTGCCCATCTCGACCTTGAATTTCTTAGATCGTTCAAACTTTACAGCAAAGACACGAGAAGAGAAAATCTCTTTCATGAAAGGCCTAACAACCGTTCTGGATAGGTTTTCTGAAGGGTTACGGACTAGAAAGATTCTGCCTTCGTTACTGGAAGAAGTGAGTAGCGGCGTGGTTTGTCTGTCTGGCAGTGCATACTTAACTTCTGTAGATGAAAGACACTCAACTATTACCTTATATTTTACCCAATGTCTTCGTAATATCCCAAAATCTGTCGGCATCTCAATTTGCTTCAACAGTATTGCCGAGCTTGAAACCTCTATTCGCCATTCGAGAGCCACCGCAAAACATGATGACCCTGCTGGACAATCTTACCATGCTTCAGGATAAAACTGATAAAGGCGTTTTCAGAGAACGTGCGTTGGCGAAAAGCCCCTGTCCTCTTCCATCAATCGAATCATTTTCCTTTGCAGATGTCCTTCCTCTTGTTTATAATGCACTTGAATCTGAACATGCGGTGGTAGGATCCCTTTCTATTAGTCGGTAGTTCACCTTTACTAACAACAATTTGCCAGGTGCAAGAGAAGGCATTAAAAGTTGTTCCTGGACTCTGTGAAACGATTGACTATGCCGAAGTTCAGGAGGTGCTTTTCCCGAGAGTAGCAGTGTGTATGCTTCATCGTGTTCTTGGGAATTTTGTTAATCGTCCTTCACAAGTTCGTGTTCACCAAAACTCGCATATTGACTGTCAAAGTTGCTACTCTTGTCACAATGCTGTCAATGGTGAAAACACTTGATCAGGTATAAATGGTCCCTTTGTATATTGCTATCTATTGACGCGGCTTGTTCTTTTCTAGACCACTTTGACCCAGAAACTTGTACCATTATTGTCCAAAATCCGGACGAAGGAACCCGCTGTAATGGTACGTCAATAACATGATTATCTCATCAAACATCCTTACAAACGAAGTCAGATGGCAACGCTATCCGTGCAAGAAGCTATGGGATTAAAAGTCGATCGAGAAGCTGTCGCAACTTTAGTTTTACCGCAGTTATGGGCAATGTCCATAGGTCCATGTAAGCTCTACTATATCATCATCATTTCGCTTAGCTTATTCGATCAAGTGTTGAGCGTTGGTCAATTCCAACGTTTCATGCAAGTCATCAAGAAACTTGCAGAACGCGTCGAAAAAGAACACGATCAATTTCTACGCGATTCTCAACGTCTGGAAGATCGATCAGGCATAGCAGCTAACGGAAATCCAGGGTCAAATGGAACTGTGCATAACGTCGATTTCGAAAGTCTCGTGGGTGGTAAAGCTAATGGTCCTATGATCAAAGCAGACACTGTCGTTGACAATAATGCTTCTTGGGATGACGATGTCTGGGGAAGCATTTTTAGTAACAACCCGGTGGGTACCAATGGTCAGATTATGAAGCAACTTTACTAATTATTGGGCTAAGACTTCAACATCGTCGACCACAGCTTCACCTATGCCACCGCGTCAATCTACCTCTTTCCCTCCTTCCGTGTCATCACCTCCTCCTACGACCCTGCCTTCAAGAAACACCTCGTATCAATCCCGTCCATCGAACCACAACCTAACGCCATTGTCAACAACGTCCACCCTGGGTTCGATATCAAGACGGCAAGAACCAACTGCACCCGATGTGCACAAACCCATGAGCACTGGGTCGGATGTGCCGCGCTCCTCTTATCCGCAGAATCTCTTTCCCGCTCCTCCGAGGGTGCAGCCGCAGTCAACCGTTGTACCTTTGCAGCAATCTAAACCTCCGTTCCAACCTACATTCTCAGCACCAAATTACAACATCTACACTTCGCCCACTAATATAGCCACAACTGGCTCAACTTTCACTCCCATCATGCATCCATCCGTGCCAATAATCCCTCAGCAATCTGGCATGGGTTCGTTTACACAACCCGTACAACCTCAAATGGGCGGATTGCTGACCCCGTCAAAGCCAGCTCAGTCTTCAATAGGGAAATCAAAGTTATTCTCAAAAGATGACTGGGGTGATTTTGATCCCCTATCATAACATATCGTACTTCTCATGGTTCTAGTCGGAGTTGGGATTGGAATTGCCTAGCATTGAATGTCACACTTCTTAAGCGCCGTTTATTGCAGCTTAGATACTTCAGTACCCATACCTATTTACTACGTCGCTGTCTCCATACCCATCAAGAAATTAAGAATAATCTTTGCTCCAGGCTTCGAAGAGATCAGATTTGCATCCTTGCAAGCTTGACTTTGTACACCTGAATTTTTGGTCGTCGTTAGATTACGTCACTCTACACCCATAGGCTTCCTCACATAGCGAACACCCATCACTGCAATCACAATTGTTGACGGCTAACCGAGCTCGGTCAAGAAGAACTTGCACTGGTTCAAAACGAATTACAAAACTGTCACGTTTAAATGACGAAAATAAAAACACTCACCATTTTCGAATGCTCTGGTAACCACCCCACCTGTCTTACCAACGGTGTCATAAAATATCAATCTAATTCAAAGCTTTTAGACAGTCGCTTCCTCTTGTAGCTTGTGCTATACCTAGGCGCCCGTTTGGCTGGAACATTACCATCCATATATTCTTCCTTTGCGACCCTGCAGTCCGTTTTCACATCTTGAGACAATGCGTATTGGTTCAGAATAGCATGTTCAGCGGCATGAATAGCAGCCGCTCCATCGATTTCTTCAATGTATAAGCGCCTCAAAATATCACCTGACAAATCTATCCAGAACCCAACAGTCTCGCGCTCCCAAGGTGGAGTTATCAGCTCAACCGCATCTAAGATCCTACCATTTCTGAATCAAATGATTTTAAAAACCAAGGCAAAAAACGTAGACTGATTTTGACCAACCTAATCTTGAAGAACCCTAATTCGAACATCAACTAATTTATAGGTAACACCAAACCACAATGACTCACCGAAGACTTTCACGTATACATTCAGCCCTAGAGCCGCAAAACGATCAGCTAACAGTGGCAGAGTATAAAATAAAATGACTTACTGCCAAACTCTGCGAGGGTGTTGTTGAACGTTATGGCTCGGAACGTTTGAAGGGGCAAAATGCGACTGCGAGACGTCATTGATCAACACAAATGAGGGGTTGTGCCCAGATTTGCCTCTCACGTCAAGTCTCTGATAGTTTATATAAACCAGCCTGAATCATGGTGAAGCTTCCGATGTCTCTTACCTGGGTGATGTTATATAATTGATGTCTGCTCGTACCACTTTGGCCGATTTAGAGTCATGGCTGACCTCCTTAACCTGAATGACTTGTTATTAGGGATATCGGTATATTCCATGGCCCCGACACTCACAATGAACGTTTCTCCTTGATGCATAAACTGCAGACAATCGTCAGATGCCAAATTAATGACCACAACCATAATGCTAGGGCTTACCACACCACCTTCATATAGTTCGAACAGAGCTCTTGAAAATTCTACTTCTTCCAGCTTCAAAGATTGCTGAGTGTCGTTACCGCTCACTTCCACGACTATGTACGTTTCTTCTTGGGTCCCGCCTAGTTTTCGAAGACTCAACATCCCGAATGCATTGGCTCTCTCTATGAACTATCACTCACGGATAGAAACATGTCTCGAAGGGAAAGGCAGGAATTTCGGGTGCGGATGATACCTTCGGGCGAGTGTTCAGCAGAAGTATTAATGACACAAAGGAGAGTACTTGTCACCAGTCATCGTCGTCTTTGCGTAATTTATGGGCACATATGCTGATACATGTCGAGCCAAACCACTTTTCGTCCACGCTCGCTATCGGTATCTCGTACGCGGCACATTGTAAATGAGCTGTTAATCGATCAAAAATCACGCACGACATTCAGGTGAAAAAAATGCTTGCCCTCCAGTATCAGTTCATTATCTGTGTCAATGATTAAATCATTCAATGAATTTTCGAATAGATCAGACGGTTGATTGACAAAATGCTGGTCAATTGGAAAGGGATCTGCCACCATGATGGCGAGCGAGTCTTGAGAGCGTCGACCCGCTCGACCTGCTTGTTGCCTCTTGAAGATTTTCAGTATAGATTATTACAGACCCGACCAAATGAGGACCCACAAAGTTTGAAACCGTCATAGGAAATCCAAGCATAATGACTGCATCCAGAGCCCCGATGTCGATCCCAAGCTCCAAGGCATTTGTAGCGATGATTCCCAGCAACTGGCCGGAGAAAGCCTCGTGTTCAATTTTTCGACGATCCTAGTTGTTATTAGAATCCTGTGGATTATTAATCACAATGTTTTTACAAACCTCGCGAGAATATCCTTTAGAAGAGCATTTAGTGAATTTTGTAAATTCAGGAAAAATTATCTTACCTCCTCTGTAAGCTCTGACCTTTTCCACAATATCTAAGCGACCTTCATTACTTAGATCCGCCTTGACAATTTTCATGGCCTGTTGAAAAATACAATTCAACGGAAGGTCAGAAAAGAAATCGTCTTCCTTGCCAGTTCGCAAACTTTGCGGATCTGTTAGGTGGGTGAATGGTCTTTTAAGCATCGAGATCGCTTTATTGTGGTTTGATAATACCTTGCAAAAGAGTATCACCCGTAGTCCGCTCTTCATCAGTGTCCGCATCAACTTTGAAGCTTCCGACAATGAAGAGCGTTTTCCTAGAGAAGGGTCCATCTCATCTATTAACGGAGGGTTCCAGACAAGGTATTCTTTGCTACCCGAAGGTGCACCATCATTGGAAATGACTTCCAGTCCGGAAGTATCAATTGCAAACATTTTTGACATGTATTCCGCTGGATTGGCAAGCGTCGCACTGCATGAAATAAGCCGTATCCGATTGTCTACCAAATCGGCATAAAAGTGCTTTTCAATGACTATAAACTTGGAAACACATACTGCCGACAGCTGCACAGACTCTTCTAAACCGTCGAAGGATATAAGCCACATGACTGGAACAGTTGTCTGGTGGTTAGAAAGCAAATAGAAATGCCAACCTAAAACCTCTCACCTCCCAAAAAGGCCAGTATAGTAATGAAGTTCATCTACGGCCAATATCTTGACATGGGGATAAGACGCGCTTCGGGTGAAACATGGATTCGAGACAGATACCTTCAGTCGCTTCAGGAAGCTGATTTTGTGTAAGCCCTACGTAACCCGATGTGTATTTTGGACGTGTGCAAATACCTTCGCCATTTCTCCTCGTTGGGAAGAATAGATGCGTGCAAAGTATCCTATTTATAACTGATTATTAGCAACGCATGTACGATGATAGGTAAGGATAGATTCCGGTACAAAATTCGTTAGAATGACAGAAGCAGTATCTCGGATTTCTGACAGGACGTAGGATAAATGCAAATTTGAAAGTTGGGACTATTCACCCACCTGTCCTAAGCTCGTAGGGGGTGTCGCCATCGTATGTTGCAACCTAATTGACTACAGTGAAGACAAAAACAAAGTAAAATACATGAATAACTTACCTTCAGGTGCTCCAACCCTGGGCATATTTGAAACAGGTTTGATAACGACGCTTTCTGATCTTGGGCTAAAGCCTGTCAAGTATCAGCATCAATTACTGGACATCAACGAGCTTCTTTACCTTGGTCGGGAAAACCAGGATAGCCGTTGAGTGAAGGTCTTCGTTTAGATAAGCCAGCAATGGAATCTTGGCAATTTTCAGTAAGTACTAAGGTCAATGGGCCACGCGAGAGAAATAACCTGGTAAATTACACTTTTGCCTGATGCAGTACTTGTGGACACCACAACATGTTTCCCTCTCCTAATTGCTTGGATAGCAGCAGCTTGGTGAGAGTACAGAGACTGAATATTTCGCGACTGCAAAACAGCATTTGCGATGTTTTGAGAAATTGGTGGATCCAGAGAACCTTGTAAATGGAAAGTAATGAGTGTGGTTAGTGCAGGTTGCAAGTAATGTCGACAACGACAAAGTTGTCCTCTACCTATCTGCATTTCCTTTGCCTCTACTAGTCGTCGGTATACGATTTGATCTTTGTACCATACGGAAGCCATGATATCTGCTATTATCTGGTCAATGGTAGGTCGCTTTGTCGGTATTTCCATTGACTTTTTCGAGTCCAGAGTGATGGAATGATCTACAGGCACGTAGTTGCGGCCTGCAGTAATCAGCAAACTCACGGGATCGTCATCTGCCGACGAGGCGACGATAAGTCTGAAAAGTATCTAACTTTGAATTTGTAAAAGTATGAAGTCAATCACGCACTCGTGTATCGCCTTTTCGAACCGTCCATTACGAGCTTCAATAAGTTTTTTAACGGCTACCGGTGAGAGTGAGACAGAAAGGGACCTAATTTAGGGCGGCAGTCGGTTACGAGAATACGTTAAGCATATATATAATCTGACTGGTTGCCACTTGACGAATCTCTCTTTCCAACTGTCTTGTCCTCAAAGTCCATGACAAGCACATGCCCAGATAGAGACTGAGAAGGTTTCGTGGACGAGGCGCCCTCCGAATAATCGACAGAACGAGAGGATTTGTCAAAATTTTCATTAACCTGGAGATCAGATACCGGAACGTATGAGAATTTTAAAAGATCGGGAAGCAGAGCTCTGGAAACAGATGAATAATGATGCAACCTTCGCAAGGAAGAACATACTTGATCTCAGAGACTTTTGAGATTTCGAGTGGCCTTCAAAAGACGAGTCTGTTGAGAAAGGGTTGAAAAGTCTTAAGAAAAAGAAAAAGGGTTACTGTTTTAATATGCCTTCGACAGAGGTGCGAATGGCAGAGAAGCTTGTCGCGAGCTGTCGCTTAGACGAAACGAAAGCAAGCACCACATTGATTGCCTGGTTACGAAGGATTATGTGTAAATATTATGCATCTTTCCAGAAACATAGTTAGACTCGCTTTAAACGTCTGAGGTGACTTGTATATCAAACAGGGATGGAAGGTTGTAAAACACTGATTTTTACCTTATAAAGCTTCAGGCGAGTGTTAAGATCGTTGTCCCGGGTGAACATAGCGTATACACACAGTTTGGAAATAAGTGGGCCACTCATTTATTGGAATTGTTTTTCTATTTGCTCCTTATTCGAATTCATCACAGTCCGACGAGACTTTTTGGATGGTGGAAACTCCGGGATTACATCGTCTGTGCCGAGGGTTGGGCGTTGTGTTATACTCGAATCACTGAGGGCTTCTGCATCATTTGTTGACTCCAAGGACTTTTTCTTTACGTTTCATCGTATTCATGGGGCTGTGGTAACATCTACAATGCACTGTCAGTCATACGTGTTTGGGAATTGGTAGGTACCACCGTGGTAGAAACAACTTCAGACTGCACCGAGGGTCTTTTCTCACCCCTATCTGATTAGCTCGTTCGTATTAGTAAGTCCACTACAGGATATCCATGTATTTTCGAAGATTCTGTGAGCTCTTGGGCTCATTTCAAGTGTTCGTTCTGCACAAGCTACAGAAGAAAACCATTTATTCATGCACCAGTGTTAACGGTATCATTGAACCCAGCCAAAACCCAACCTCCAACCATCGGATTCAAAGCGGAAGTCCAGAAGAGATGGTAGATGGTAGATGCATAATACAAAGTTTGAGATTACTTATGCATTCAGCATTAATTATGAACGTGTATCAACAGGGACTTTTTGAATATCAATGAGGTGTCTGTTTGTCTGCTTTATACTGCATGTTTTAAGTGGCATCCAAAAAGCTAGGGCGTCGCAGTCCATCCATTCAATGTGCTAAGCAGATATGGGCGATGGTTGAATGGAGGCACTGGTTGGCAAGTTGCAACCCAGATTATTAAATATCAGCCTATAGAGCCTGTTGTAAAGGCTGCTGAGTAGAGTGAAACATGGATGCCTATTCCACAATGAGAAAATCGAGAGAATTTTCCCTTCCATCTGGTACTCACAGACGATCCTGGTTGACCTCGTCTCCGTATCAACAGAATGTTCTTAGGTTTGCCCTGTTCCGATAAACGATCCAATTCGAGTATCGAACCCCTCACTCCTGATGGGCATCTCTGGGGTATGGAAGGGGTTCTTCATGACAGCGTCTGCGTAGATGTCATAAGCTTTTTGTAGAACAGAATCCGCCGTGGTATCTGTCAGGGAGGTTAGCAGTACAAATTTGGTTCCTTGTGGCAGGGAGAGGTATTAATGCATTGTAACAGAAGTGTGAAGGATGCTCACCAGTTACGGTCAACAGGATATTTAGCTTGAATGTCTCCGCTTCTATAACTTGAACACCCGAGCTCGACCCCATAGGGGATAGGCGACTTGTAATGGCATGAATGCCATGAAGAGTACCTGCAAGAACTAAATATTCATTCGAGGTCAAGGGGGCGAGTCCATCTGAAATACGATCAGATATTCATCAGAAGAATCCTTGAAGTAAAGGACCTGCAAAGTTGCGCTGGTAAACAAGGCCCCCTGCTTTATTGATGACCTACAAAAGAAGAGAAGTTGACTAATACTCTAGCCACGTACGAACGACGACGTACCCAAAGACTGAAGATAGCCATAAAGGAATTCAAGTTGGGCCCACCGAGCTATACCTCTACTTTAGTGGCAAGCTATCGCTTCTAGTGCAAACTATTGGCAGCAGAAATGAACCAGTGTTGAACTATGTGAAGAGTCTATAACAGTGAGGTATTCAATGGGACGAAGTCGCAACCGCGCGAGGGTTTGCCAGCACAACCTTGACCAAACAGCATTCTACATTGGCGACATCCTCATTCTCCTTACTATACATCCACCACATCCTTATTCGTTTACATGAGAGGCGTCGTCCCGCTTCTGGCTAGGCACTATGCCCTATGCTGGTTGTTAATTGCTATACTTCTACCTTCTTTATCTCTCCAAAAGCCAACTCTCGATCGACGCGAACTACACCCTCTTTCTTCCGATGATCTATCCCAGCTAGTTACTGTCACAGACCCGCTCAAGAATCTGGATTCTGCAAATGTTGCTTCACACCTCTCCAAAATCTTGATACCCAGAGCTTGTACGCCATCTCTTGTCGTTGGTATCTTCTCTGTACTTGAACATGTATGAACAGCCGATACCGAAAACAACACCCTGGTTCGCAACTACATCGTCTCGACTCTTAAAGCTCTGAAATGGCACGTAGAACTGGACGAATTCACGGACAATACTCCAATAGGTCGGAAGCGCTTCGCAAATATCATTGCTACCAAAGATCCAACTGCTTCTCGGCGCGTCGTTCTATCGGCACATTTCGACAGTAAATATTATCCCCATTACCCAGAAAACCAGGTAATTCTTTCAATAAGTGCTCATGAGGGGATTCTAATGAACGGCGTAGTTCGTAGGTGCTACCGACTCTGCCGCGCCTTGCGCCATGCTCCTTGACTTGGCGGAAACGTTAGATCCCTTATTCGACAAGAGGAAGCAGAGGCTAGAAGATGGCTCCGAGGAAGATGATGATGTGGCAGATACTACCCTACAGCTCATATTCTTTGACGGCGAAGAAGCGTTTGTAGATTGGACTGACACCGATTCTATCTACGGAGCAAGGTTCGCATACAAGTTCTTCGAGCCAGAAAGTGATACTGATATATAAATGCCTGCAGACATCTTGCCGAAAAAATGTCGACGACTTACATATCTCCTCATCAAAGAAGAAGGCTCATGAATATACAAAGGACTGAACTTGATGAAATTGAACACTTCATCTTGCTCGACTTACTTGGAGCTCCTAACCCATCTATTCGCTCCTTCTTTTAGATACCGCATGGCTCTTCGATGCTATGGCCTCTGCAGAACGCAGGCTTGGTGAAAGTGGCGCTTTCGTATATGATAAAAATAGCAATATGGCGCCTGGTCATTGGCACAGTTGGTTTCGTGCTCGAGTAGGAAACAGCGTCAATTTCGGTTACGTGGGTGATGACCATATTCCCTTCCTACACAAAGGCGTCAGTATTCTTCACATCATATCCGAACCATTTCCGCGTGTTTGGCATACTCTTGGGGTACATTTTTATATCTTTGGCATCTACCACATCTGATTACAGCATTACATTAGGACGATGCTTCAGCTCTGGATGCCCCTACTCTGCGAAGGTGGAATTTGATACTTCGGGTATTCATGGCTGAATACCTCCATTTACGACCGCAAGATTTTGCGTCTCGATCTGAATCCACTAATACTGTTCAAAGATCGGACTCTGAACTGGTGAGTGATTCCCCTTCGAATGCTCATCATTTACTTTTTATGAACTTGTCAATTTGTTTAAACCTAGTAGTCGTGATGGTTAATTGTATGAATGTATTTGTATTAATATTTTAGACTGTTGAGGTTGAGATCGTCAACCTGCTAAGTACTGATATTTGGCCCCATTGTTACGTAGTAAGTGCACACCGCATCTGCGACAGACTCAGGGCACCTTGCTCCTTATTTTATTTTATGTCTTTCTCGCACGAAGTGGCTTTACACCTGTAGTTTCATCAACAAATTTTGCGTGTCACCGTTTTTGTATGATCCATTCTCAATCTTCTCGATGTTCATCTTGTACAGCCGTTAAGGGCCGGTTTATACGCGCATTTCGGGTAAATTTCAATTAGCCTGACTGTATCTGCTTGTCGCACTCTTGTCTCGCTCTGCTTCCAGGATCCCTTTTCTTCTTACACTATGCCCAAACGACAGCCATATTATTCCATATTTTCACCTCCGAGTCTGTCTATGTCAGAACTTGTAAAGACTACCCTTGATCACGACTCTACCGATATGCTCATTGAAAAGTGGCTGGAGCATCACAATACAGGTCATGATGCTTACAATGAATGGTTCAGAGATGTCCGCGAGCGGAAACATGAGCATTTTGGCAAGCAAATAATCGCATGGAATAAGGGGGCCTTCGCTCCTGAGAACGTATTCTGTCGAACGGTCGATACAGGTCGTTTGATTCCTCTAGATCGCACTTGGACCACACATGTCTTTCATCACCACTCAATGCAGGAAAGAAGGAGATCAATGATGCCAGTCGTTCTTACGATGGTGAGCTGTTCAAGATACGTGCTGTACCACCGTTAATTTTAAGAACTCTGCATTTAGCTGCCTGAACTCATGCTTCTGCGCGGGATGCACGATACTGGATGCGATGAAATATACATCATCGTCACTGACCTGAAAAGACAGGAAATGGACGATGTAACGGACTATTTCAAGCTAGTTTGCAAGCATTGTTTTGGGCAACCTTGCAAGCCTAACACAGAGAGACGGATATCATATGAACGTATGTTTGTTCCTCTTCCAGAACTACATACCCCAATCGAAATTTACTGACAAGTATAATTAACATCACCAGACATGCGACTTAGCCACACTTTGCTCCGACAGCGACGTACACCGTGTTTCCCCCAGATTGATCTTGCAGTCCGGGCTATCCTATACGAAAAACGACCGCGATTCCTTGTACTTTTCTCCTATCAAACAACATCATACTCCCAGATCTTTTCACCGACCCGGTTTTTGTCCCCGACGAAGACATCTTCCATGATTATCCGACAGGCTGTCCAAATCCATGCTGCACCGACGACTGCGAGATGATTCGCTTTCCCAGAAGAGGCCTCGAAACCGCCTCCGTACTTCAAATCAAGACGAAGGGAAAGCGGAAACGGATAAAGCCAAGGGATATGTGTAACTGGATTGACTGCGACATATCTTTTGAGGCGGTCCCACGTCACCGAATGAGCGCCAGAGGGTGCTCGGATTGCTCTGAAACGAGCGTAGAATCGTATCCACAAGAGAAGGCCAGAAATTTAGGACAAGTGTGTAGCAAGTGCAAACTTGTTAAATACTGTTCACCCGAACACCAGAAGAACGACTGGGAAGAGCATAAACGGGTTTGCGTTAAAGTATAGCCTATATCTCTTCCATTTTTACTTTGGTACGCTCCATCTTCACGACATCACTCTTCCAATTTCTTTTTTTCTCTTTAACATATTACTATTTACATCTCATGACAGGCTGTTGTACTTAATTTTGCATGTGGCTTTTGACGACATCATTGGGGATCTTTTGGACTTTTACAAATGCACATTAATTTTATGATGACCCGCAATGTATCATTTTTTCAATGATGTGCAAGTAGTATATAGTACACTCGCACTTTGCTTGCACTATGTAAATCTAATTTGGCTGTAGGCTCTGTAAACACGGTACTATGACATCATGATCATCAAAAGGAGTTTCAGCCCCTTTGTTGTTCTTGCTCAACGCGGTGAAGACTCACTTAAAACATTATACCTGTAACCTCGCCGAGAAACTCTTTTGCCCATGATGCGCTATCTTTCTGCCAGACTTGCCCAGCAAGTGAGTCCTACACCACGGCCGGATCACTTCGTTCATAGCGCACCTGTGATGATGTTTTTGAAACTAAAACTTAATTTGATATACAGATAGACGAAGAACTTATGGGTTCAGTCGGAGCATTCAGCTTGGATCAAGTAACATTTTCTTGACAATCTCATGAATTTCTGCTCTTGAACCTCAACATTGTGTTCTGCTGGTAGTTAATGGAGCTTGCTGGATTGGCATGTGCACAAACTCTTGCCACAGTGTATCGTAAAGACGTTTATCCGCGAGTCCTGGTTTGCTGCGGACCAGGAAACCAAGGTTGGCATTATCAGTGATATGCAATACCTAGCCGACAACTGACTAATCTTTTCATTGTTCCAGGTGGAGATGGACTTGTTGCTGCTCGCCATCTCAGTAGGAACATATATTCCCCAAGTGAATGCGGTCTTACACTGTTACTCTGATCTAGGTATGTTCGGATATCAACCGACCATTTACATGCCCAAGGTAATTTAAAAATTTAAACCTCTTGTGAGCCATTTCATGATATTAATCCTTTTTTTTTTTTACTAGCCAGGCTCGAAAGAAATCTACAAGGTTGGTTCTTGATTGAATGCAGTTTTCGTTTGTTGAATCTTCATATTATTGCAGCGTCTTGTAAAGCAATGCGAGAATTTGAGCATCCCAATTATTCCACCGGGATCCAACGACATCGAATCACTTCGTGAAGCATTGCTTCGACCTCATACTGATGTGATTCTCGACGCTATCTTTGGGTTTTCATTCAATCCCCCTATCCGCGCCCCTTTTGATTCGGTACTCCCTTTGCTTAACGAATCTCGCTTGCCTATAGTCTCTGTCGACATCCCTTCCGGGTGGGATGTTGAGAAAGGCAACAGTCTCGGAGTAGGCCTCCGTGCCGACGTTTTGATCAGTCTGACGGCACCGAAGGAAGGCGTCAAAGATTTCGTCGGCAGACACTTTTTGGGTGGCAGATTCGTTCCGAGGTAAATTTTAACAGAGACATTGTGTGGCTTATATGAGCTCACTTGCTGCAGATCCATCGAGAAAAATATGAACTGAACCTCCCTCCATACTCTGGTTTTGACCAGATAGTAGAATTAATTTCCGATAAGAACAATTCTCACAACTCACCCATTTCTCAAGACAAGTGAATATTAGGAGTTCATATATAGGAACAATTGTAAAGACTTAATAGGCTTTCCAAAAGTTGATTTCCGACCAGTTTACACATCAAAGAATGTGTAACCACACAACAGGATATACATTATGCATACAGGGAGGCGTCATGGATAATGAATCGTTTAAGTTTTTAAGCACGCAGCAAGTTTTTATGTGCTTGATGAGCTCCGTCGCGTCAACAGCGTCCTTTTTAAGGTCAGCACAACTGACACAATACTACTAAATAGATTGAAAGACATGTAGGGAATACCTTTTCAATCTGTTTGGCCTGTTCAAGTTGCTGCCTGGCGATTTTTGAAGCATCTTTGAGAGCGTCTTGGCGAGATTGACCATTATTTCTCACTGAGAAAGGTAAAATATTAAGAAGCGGTAAAGACCTCATGAAGAGAGAAAACGGATGGAGCATACGCAAGCGAGAAGCCGCGTTGATTCTCTCCGCGCGCGAAGTTCCTATATCTCGCAGTAACGGAGGATAGAGGTCAGAGAGCTCGTGGAATGCGTCCTATAAAGGGTCAATGACAGTTAGTTGACTAAAACAAGAGCAGATAAATACATGGAAACTGAATGTCCACCTTCTGGGCGACCATAGGTAAATGGGAATCTTCGAAGTATTTCTTGAATCCTACTTCTTCTTTCTGTAGATTGGCCAACTGTGCTGGGAGATCTTCCCTGAAAATCAGTGAAGCAGGGCAAGTGATTAAGGTGCTCGGTAAAAAAGATTTAGACGCATACAAGAGGTCGTTTCCAGCCTGAACGACGATTTTGACATTCTTACGAGCTTCAGCATACAGTGCCTTCTTTTGGGACAGAAATATAGCCGATCGAGAGCTGAACGACTTTTTGATTTTTGCTCTGCTCAATTAGTGAGGAAATGTAGCATTCGTTGATATGAAAATTTATACCAAATTGACGAATCATGGCGGCGAGCAAATTTGCGCTATCAAAGATCAGTTTCAGAAGCTCCGTGACAAGTCATATACTGGTTAACTTGTTGTCTTCGTCTTGATCTAAATCTTCCTTGCTTGATGTGTCATTGGACAAGCTAGGATCTGGAGATAGGTTTTGGGTGGTCCGGGTATGGGTCCGAGTCGGCTCTTTCTTAGGTTTGGGAGGAACTACAAAAGCTCAGCTCTACTTTCCATGTGTGGCCTATGCCAGGTAAAGAAGAAGTTTGCGGAGTCGTTTGGTAGTTAGGTCAAATACCACACAACTTACATGTATGCTTAGGCATTCTGATTGAAGAAAAAGATGTCCAATGTTTATTTTGAGCGTGGTATGAAATTGGAGTTTGGAGTAGAAGGGCGTCTGACAACCTCTGACAACTCAGTTATGGTACAATTAACAACAAACAAAGACGGCCATCAAATCTCTCCACTTCCGGTCAACTTAACTCATCATCGGCACTCTAAAGTGGACCTATACTTCCCAATCTAATGGACTGGTGAGTTGCGCATACACTTTCCTGACTGTCTGCTAATCTTTTTTTGCAGTCTTGAGCTGAACATACATCAGCGAATATTGTCTGACATTGCAACTAATGATGACGGCGTCTTTGTCGAACAAGTTCTATCCAGCAGAGTAAAGACGCGGGTGGACACAGTAATCCAAAAGGAAACAAGCGAGGGTGACCTTGAAGATGTAGATCCGGGGAAGAATTACGAATGCGTGTATATGGTGTGGAATCCGTATAATTTCTTCTAATACCCGTCTGACGCAACTTGGATCTGCCCCTGCAGTCTGCAACAAGGCTGCAATGCAATATTGGCTTCGCAGACCTGGTGGTCAACTTTCCAGATTCTCGTGTCAACAGCTCAATACACACCGTCATGATGACCCTTATGGATATCTTGCGAGATGTGCCATACATTGATTTTGACAAATCGTTGTCCTGGACAGGTGGCGGCATTCTCTTCCTCAGGAACTCATTGATTCTTATGCCATTTGCTAGACTGGGCACTTCCTGACCAACTCGTTTTCTCTACAATCTCAGCATTGCTGCGACTCTCAAATGAATATCGAGATTATTGCGAACGTGCAACTGCGGCGATCTTCTTCTTCGTGTCTGTAACGGTTCAAAAGATACACAGCAGTTCGTGTAGGTGGCTACCGTTATGATCTTTTTCTGATTAATAATAACATTCTCTCCTCTCCTTAGCTCTTGATGTCCTTACCCAACTTATGCCATCTCTACATGGATTCTACCGTGCAATCAGTTCCACATCATACTGCTGGACACTTGCACAGTGGGAGACTCTTACCTTGCATTTAAAAGTTCTTTGTTCTTCCAAGACCATCGAGCGACTCAACCACCTTCTTGTCGATATCATCCAGCAGCAGAATACAGATACAGAGACACTTCGACACGTGCAAACTTTCATGACTCGCTACGTGGGTCAAGGACGCCCACTGAGCGGCCACTTCATAGTATGTTGTGTATTGGAGACTGAGTGGACCGTTCTTGCGCAAGTTCTGGCTCCTCCTACAAGCACTAGAACTGCGGTCGTTGAGGCAGCAGCTGCGAACAAGGCATGGATTTCCTTGACTAAACATGCAGCACTCGAGCTCGATATAGGGTCAGAACAAACCAAGGACGTCCTTAAAGATACCATCAGATATGCTTTACAATGTTTCAACGATCTACTACTTCAAATCGAAGAGATGGACTCCGCGCCATCCATCGATACTTGTGCTTGGGAAACGGTTTCTGAAAGCCTGGTATGTCACAATAAATAGTTTAAGGAAAGATTGCCGGTATTTAACTCGTATCTACAGAAACTTGCATCGATATGCTGCTTGGCACTTCGAGAGATAGACGAGCAACTGTACAATCGTATTCTGCTCCTTCTTAGCACGGACTCGCCTATCTCAGATAATCTTGCTCAAGAAGCGGCGCTTAAGGCTACAACCGTCCTTGTACGAAGGTAAGGGCTTTACTTGTTGACGTTGAGAAGTCTTCAGCGTCTCAGACAGAACAGCTTCCAAGACATTGCGCCGAACATGGTGGGCCACTTGCGACGCTTCGTCACATCCCCATTACCACTTTTCGAATATGGTTTCCACTCGGAGAGTCGCGTGCCTCCGCCACTATCCGCTGCTGCCAAATGCTTGGCTTTGTGTATTAGAGTATGAGTTCATCTCTTGTTTGTTTCTGCAGCATTATGACATTGTTACTTCTTTTTTCCAGCTTGCTCCTGGGGATGATCTGATAATGTCCAACATGTATTCCCTTTTGAATTACATTGCTGCAACAAGCAAGGATATCTACGATTCTGCCAGCGTTCATAGTCATGGCTACCCCCTGGTCTCGCACGGGCATTCCAATCTCCACTCTCTTGAACCGGGCTTACGTGGACTTTCGGAGGACGAGAAAAGGCTGGTGGGTATTAGTACGATATCAGCCGTCACCAGACTTGCTCTTGAGTTCAAAATGGAAGAGGCAAGTGTATTCTTGTTGCCAGCGCGTATATTAACAAACATGAAACCTCAGGTCACGCGACTTACCATTTCTATGTTGTTGCAACGGCTGCCGTCTGCTGAGCCTACAGTGGAAGCTGCTATCGCGTACAATCTCGTCGACCTCGCTCTGGCTGCACCCCATAGTGCATTTAATGATATTGTCAAAGCATTCTCGTCCATCAATCGTTCTGCAAACCCCGACGACCCCCGTTTCTCTAATAACATGGTATGTCTCGGTTATGCAGTATGGCATTCATCCTGATCGTCCTGAAGGTGTTGGCTGCTCAAACACGACTAGCTCAGGATTTGCATCAACGACCGGAACTATACGAAACCTATCTGATCGAATTGTTAACTCTTTTCGCCGACAAGGGAGTTGCCATACAGAATTTGAAAATCTCAAATCATCACATCAAGGTATGCGACAAGCAGCATTCGTAATCTGGCGAAACTCTCATGTGGACTTATAGATAGACGACATGGTGGAACAGCTTGCTTCTCTTCTTCTCCCAATCGATGCCCTCCTAGGACATCGGGATTTCAACCCACATGAAAATCCTTCCAAGGAGGTTTTGACACTGTTTAGAAACACATGGTTCTTATGTATCCTCTTTGGTTTTACGACTGAAGATACAACTGGAACAAGTGCAATGGACTGGCTAAAACCGGCACTTGCTCGTATTGCTATCAAAACCCCTTCGATGGTCATCGAAGAATCACATGATGCAGTGGCAAGCGACGTTGAGTATAATTCTGTGATCCGTCAGGAATATTCCAACACGGTATGATACTACTTTTTTTTCTTCTTTTTAGCGATATCCAAGCTCAAGTATGTCCTTTGCTCCAGGTGATATCGACTCACAGGGCTTCTCTGGCCCGGTATATATCATATCGCGCCAGTGATATCCGATACCTATCCTCTGGCCAAGTTATATTCATTCTGACTCTTCATGACATCGAAAGTATGAGATCGGCATCCGGGTTCCCTTCATCTCTGGTTTCATATTTTATCAACGATAGTCTCAATAATCACCCCGGCTTGAGCGCATGTATGGAGTCTCTGGCAGAGAAAGTAAGTCCGATCGTCAATTTCTAGTTGGTGATGTCCTGCTTATTTATGTTGGTCCGTCAGGTCATACGTGATGCTATTATAGATCTTAATTCTAAAGCCTCTCAGCAAGCTCTGCCCAAACACTTATCTTCTGAACTCCTTGCCTTGGTCGTTTTGAGTACCCATAGGATTGCGAAGGCCAGAGATATCGCATCAAAATATCTCAATCGTCTCATTACCTCATTTCCTTCATTAATGTGTGATCCCACCCTTGTTTTTGCAATCTTGGAAGTCCTTACCCTTCTCCAACGGTCGTGCGAAAATGAACACATTGACGAGGTATTTGGGACATACCATCAAAAAGTATTGCCGCTGAAATTCTTCCAGTTCAATCCTATCTATGAATTCCACTCCAACAGAAGCGGTATCACATTGCAACTGACAGATAGTTATCAAGTTCGAAATGATATACTTGGACAATTGCAGAGAAATGCCAACACTTGGTTCGAACTGGCATTAGGACGCGCTCCTATGGAGTTACAATCGACCTTGCAGGTATTTGCACAAGATTACTAGTTGACCTACCTCTGCTAATTTGCATAAAAGAAATATCTTGCTGTTAATCAGTCTTTAGCTGGAATCAATTCTGCAGAGCTAGGGGCCTCTATGGCGGAGCAGTTTGGTAGAGCCATTGGACCAGTGCAACGGCAACTTCGTATGTTGAAATTTTTCGTATTGGCTTGTGCCTAACAAATCCTCTAGCTTCACTGTCATCACTGTCGCAATGGAAAATCGACGCTGCTAAAATTCTATCGAGCCAAATTGCAATCAAAGGTTATTTCGCCGGAGAGGTAGCTGGAATTCGTCTGGCAAATCGAGAAGGTCGGATTTTTACTTCAGTGAGAGTTTCACTTGCTATTGGTTATTTAATTTGCGTATAGGTGTCGACAAACTTGCCACCTTGCCACCTCAAGATGCTCCCTCGACGGAAATAGACGCCCTCAAAATGAAGCTACACAACACCCTGGAGGAAATCAGGGGCAAGAATAGCAAGTTGACCATAAATGATTTAAGGCGCCTCCTTTTCCGTTGTGCTGCTACTCTTATTGCCCTGGAAAAGGTACTACCTACAAGTAAACAAAAATTTTATTCATTTTATGCTAATGATCAATTAGAACGACTACGACTTAATACAGTATCTAGTCAGCTTGCCGTTCGGTGTGGCTACTCCTTCGGCGATTGCATCTGGCATCGATGTCTGGTCTTGGGTGATTGCTGAAAAATCTCGAGTGGAGGTTGCTTTAATGGGTGAAATTTTGTCGGCGTGGTCTGACACAATCAAGCTGCACAGTGGCTTATTTTCAAAATCTTTGAAGTAAGCACACCTGACTACTTATAAAATGGCATTTTGTTAATTCGTAGCAGTTACGACGACCCTTTCTATCATCCAATCAGTTATAGTCCCACCGACAAGGAAACCATTGACCGTGGTCTAACCCATGCACGCAGGGTTCTTACTCCACACTCCCTTGTGTTGCAAATGCTATTTAGTCGTCTTCAAGCTGCGCGTTACCACAGACCTGGCGTTATGTTGATAATTCAACACCTAGTGCTACGCACTGCCCGAGCATACAAAAGCTTGAGGTGACATTTTAATTTTCCCATAAAAATATACGCTTACACGCATTGCATAGCACCCATGCTCTTTCCCGTGAGGCTCGATTCTCGTTACTTCTTTTGGCTTTGAAACATTGAAAAGTTCCCACTTGGATGCTTATTGTGAAAACATTCTACGAGAGTGCCTTTACACAGTTGCTTACTCGTGGTTTGCTGTGCGTCCTCAGTGAGTAACATCGTAGAGTTTTTGCGCCAAAGACGCTGATAATTTACCCAGATGGTCATACGGTGCCAATCGAGTCCAGGTGGATGCCGACATCAAAGTTTTATCTCAATTTCTTGCGTATCTCCAGTCTGATTCTGTCAGAGGGCCACCAACGATCTCAAGTCTATCTGTTTCTCGCTTTACATCCAACTGTATGTTTTCTGTCTCTTCATCTCAGTATGTTTATTAACTATTCGACACCTAGATTATGCAGAGAGGATGCGGAATCTCAATCTCCCCTTACGCTTGCTTACTGAAAGTGAAATCTTTCGCCTGTCTGTTTGGGGGAATGCGACCAGCGATCCAAAGAAAGGTGGCGATTTCATGGGAAATACAGAACGAACTTTATTGGATGTAAGCCGTTTAATCTGATCTGATTTTTTTAAGGCAAATTACCCGTGTTCTTTAGGCGTCTTGGACTAGCATAGTACGGACTGCTTGGCGCCTCGATCCGGCAATTGCTGTGTATCTCGTAGAACGCTTCAAAAATCCTACTATTCGGCATGAGGTCGGAAAACTGGTTCGATCAAGTACAATAGATGTCCTTGACGTCCCTGAGGCCTTGACGTTCCTGCTTGGCGAAAAACTTGACCCAAACGTCCGTAGAGACTTGAAGGTAAAAATTTAAGGCATCACCGCCACTAATAGGCTAATCATCCTATTGTAGCATCTACTTTTGTGGTCTCCTGTTCCACCCATTATCGCCAATACGTTCTTTGAACGGCGATTTAACAGCGACCCGCTGGTTTTACAATATGCTCATCGAGTCCTAGCTCAGCATCCAGTCGAACTTACCTTCTTTTTTATCCCCCAGGTCGTTCAGGCTCTTCGCTATGATGACTTAGGCAAGATTTCTGTCTTCTACATAAACTTGACTGATCACCTCTGCATGTAGGCTACGTGTCTCGCTTCATATTTGAAACTGCAAAGATCTCTCAGCTGTTTTGTCATCAAATCATCTGGAACATGAAAGCAAATTGCTATAAAGACGACGCTGCCGAAATCGTTCGTAAACGATCCAGCTGTCTTGGCTGACTAGAATGTTGACCCCTTGGCAGGAAGATCCAATAAAGCCTTTGCTAGATGCAATGATAGACAAGGTGGTTTTCTCATTATCAGGGGCAGCTAGGGCCTTCTACGATCGGGAGTTTTCCTTTTTCAACGAAGTTACTTCAATATCTGGTAAATTGAAGCCATACATCAAGAAAACCAAACCGGAAAAGAAGGCAATTGTCACATAACTGCCTCCACAACTTTAACTAAAAACCTTTTTAGGCCAAAATCGACGAGGAGATGGCTAAGATCAATGTTGATATTGGAGTCTACTTACCCAGCAATCCGGACGGAATCGTAATTGATATAGACAAAAAATCAGGCAGGCCGTTGCAAAGTCATGCTAAAGTGTGTTTCGCGCTTTACAAGCTTCACTATTTCCTCAAAACCTTATCCACAGGCACCCTTTATGGCCACCTTCAAAGTTAGAAAAGAGCGTGTCGAGATAAATAGCGAACCTGACTCACTTCTGAACGGCGAAGGTGGCGGCATTGAGACTCGTACCGAATATGATGTATGGCAACAGGCAATTTTCAAAGTTGGCGATGATTGTCGGCAGGATGTCCTTGCGCTTCAGGTCATCGCAATGTTCAAGAATATCTTTACCAGCGTTGGTTTAACACTGTATCTCTTCCCCTATCGCGTTACTGCGACCGCCCCCGGTGTATGTTGCCTTTTGTTGGATACTTATCGCTGATAAATGGAGCGATTACAGTGCGGCGTTATCGATGTCGTCCCAAACGCCACCTCGAGAGATGAAATGGGTCGGGCAAAAGTTAATGATCTTCAAGATTTCTTTGTGGCGAAATATGGTGGACAGGATACGACAAGTTTCCAAAAAGCCCGCCTCAATTTTATACAATCCATGGCGGCATACTCCGTTGCTTGCTATATATTGCAGATCAAAGACAGGCATAATGGAAACATTATGATTGACGGCGATGGACACATTGTTCATATAGGTTTGTTTTTTGGTGATCGTCACAACTACCTCTCTAACAGTGCTTCCAGATTTCGGCTTCCTATTCGATATAGATGAGTCCTGTCATTCCTTCATATACGCCCGTATTTATCTTCTCGTCCCTTCTTGATACGTCCTGGTGTACGTGTTTCTCCTTTTGCCAATGTCCAAATCCTGACTTATATGCAGGGCGTTAAATTTGAACCTCATTCCTTCAAACTCAACCATGAAATGGTTGTGTTAATGGGAGGACGGTCCTCGCAAGGTTATCAAATGTTCCAGAGTCTTACAGTCAAAGCCTTCCTGGCCATTCGACCTTTTGCGGAACAAATAATTAGTACTGTTCAGTTAATGTTGGATACTGGGTTGCCATCTTTCAAAGGTGAACCGACAATTAAACGTTTGAGGGACCGATTCGCTTTGCAATTAAACGAACGACAAGCGGCGGACTTCATGATGGGTATCATACGCAATGCTCATGAAAATGTCAGAAGCACGGCTTACGATGAATTCCAACGAGTGAGCACGCTCCTTTTTTTTTTTTGCAAGACGCGGCTTGCTGACTTTGGGTTATTCCGGAAGCTTCAAAATGGTTCGTGTATCAGGTTCTGTGTTGAAGTATTCTTGCCTAACGTACTATTACCTCCTAGGTATACCTTACAAGTAATTTTAGTAGTCTTTTATCATTTATATGAATCTATTCACCAATTTTACGCGAATTAATAGTGATTATATTGGACTGGAACAGTTTTGGAACATTTGTGATCCTGCTCTGAGCCCGAAGCGCTCAGCCTCAAGCCTCAAGGGGTTCGACTCTATTGAGGATCATGTGACTGAGCGCGTAATTTGAGCAAACCAACCAGCCTCCCCTGAGCTTTAAGCTCCATCCACTTCAACCGCAAAACAGGGGTCTAAGGCCCAACCATTTAATACACTATGCAGACACAACATTTGCGGATGCAGACTCAATCCATTAGTCAGACTCAAAGTCTTGCCGCTGTACAGACATTGCTCAGAGCAGGCCTGGGATCTATAACATTTTTAAGGTCTTTTCCACTTGCTCACAGATCTCCCTGCCTATTGATAATCCATGCAGGAACTTGCTTCCTGAAGAAAACTTCGCATCAAGTTTATAGATTAATGTATCCCCCGACATTGTCCCCTGACCCTTCTTTTGCAGGCCATTTCACATCCATAGACGGATCTGATCATGAGTCATCTGAGTGGAGTTTGTCGCAAACAGATGGCTCATTTGAAGGAAACACATCGCACAGGATTGTCAATAGCTTCAAGACTATGGTAGACATCGACGCAAGAGTTGGATAGTCATGATTACTGGACTAACCAACTCCGTGTTACGCAGACCATCGCTAGAGGATACACTGACGAAGGCGACAAAATACTCAACTACTTGGTATATGCGCTTTACATGTCATCATATCCCATTTAAACATAGCATAAGGAATATGGCATCTTTGATGCCCTTGACAAGCGCTACCTTCGAAGTTTCATCTTCGCGATATATCTTGTAAGCCTACATCGATTGCTTCAGTTTATACTAGCATATATTTACATATGTCTAGGATAACAAGGATCCGTCTAAGTAAATGCGCTTATATCTCCCCACATTTTTGAATAATCCTGATTTATCTTCGGCAGTATTGTCGAGGCTTATACCTTCAACTTCAAGGTGTGCCAGGCAGCCATTCGACGAGATTCTTAACTTTGAATATCCGATCTGTAAAGTATCATACAATTCTGGGAAGTGATATCGTTGTTCCTGTTATGAGTCTTGCAGATGGCTTGGGTTCCTCGACTCGGAGGAATGTCGAAGATCCAGTTACAAAGGCCATCAAGAACGGGAAGCCCCCAACACTCAAAGACGTGAAAAACAGCGTGAAGGTGACTTCGGTGGCTGATCGCAGGCGTATGTTTCTTACTGAATCTCTGTTTTGCAGGGCATGTTGAAAACACTAATTCAAGCCATGCATCACATGGATTTGCTGCCCAGTATGTTTTTAAATGCACGTTACACACAGAGTTTGATAAAGCAAAGAACGCCGTTTCGCTACCTTCAAAGTGTTCTATACTGAAGACACTCCCCCAGACTACGAGCCTCCTAATTTTCAAGCTGGTGACGTAGACAAAGACAGGTGGTACTTTATGACTCACGACCTCGACGAAATACCAGAAAGGTGTAGCATCGGCAAGTTTAATGCGGGACACCATTCGTGAGCTACCTAGAAGTTTTGCATATGAAGTGCACTAAATCACAACAAGGGTCAAACTCAGTGTCACATCGATCGCATCCTACTTGCCCTCTTCGACAGTGCATGATAATGCGACATTTTCCGGGATTACTTCTCAGCCAGGGCGTCAGGCTCTCACGCCCGTTCAAGAAGCTGATATACGCAACAATCAAGCTAAAAAACAGCTCGAGGACGCCGAGCATAGAAATCTTCTGTGGGCAGTAGAAGAACTAGGAGATGAAGATGCAGACGGAGAGGATGATCCCGATTATACGAAGGACGCCTATGGACAGTGTGTGCCCGTTGGCATACGAAACAAAACTGGCCAAATTGAAGCAATCCCAGAATACGGGCAAACTATCGAAGAACACTTCAGTGGGTTAGTCGAACACATTCCGAAGCGTTTGCATGAAATTGTGAGTTTAATGATATGTCCATCGTACACCACTCACGACAAATCAATGGCTTAGGTGTGCCAAGAAGTACCGAAAGATGTACAGATTGACGAAACGCAGCCCCTATTGTTGACCCCCGAAAAAAAATGTAGTCAAATATCTATTCCATGATTTATGCTGCTCACTCGTATTCGTGACTCAGTTAGTACAGGGATGTCTCTGAAGTCTTCTTTGTTGGAGATCCCGACGTATTCCCCACTTTCAACTGCACCCACAACACCCGGACCTCAGGATTTCGATCCAGAGATGCTCAAAAATATGAGCATCGGAGCTCATGGTGATGTTGAGATGTTAGGTCAGTTGTTTCTATCCCAATGCTCTCTTCTCTCTGCTTTTATACATCTGTCTACATAGATCTTGAAACGCAAGTCGTAGCCGCAGCATCGCCTGCGACTGACCCAATCGACTTATTTCCGCACGAAGTATCGCAAGGTGATGATATTAGAAGCCATGAACCTGATGATAATGGATTAGACTGCGATTGCGGTATCTCTGCACGTTCTCGGACACTAGTTCTGGAAATCGTCTACTAACACATCTAATGTTCAATTCTCTAGCTAGAAGATATATGTTGTTACTGTGAAGGCGGATGCAAAAAATGGTTTCATGTGTGGTCCGTTGGTTTAATTTACATTCCTTGAAACATGTTCTCTTATCCTTTTCTCAGGTGTATGGGGTACGTCATTTTTATGGTCTCCAAAGAGACAGTATGACAGATATGATACATATATAGATACCATTCCATTGATGATTCGAGGATGCCCGCGAAGTTCATCTGCTTCGAATGTCGGATGCGGAGTGACATCACTTGGGACCTTATCAAACTTGATTTATATCCACAAATGTTGTTGAAATTCAAAGACCTGGCACTTTTTAGGTGAGCATTCCTGGCGCATCTTGATAATAGAGAAGCAGGCTCAATGATGATTGAAGGCGTGCCATCAAAGTTGCTCAAAAGGAACAGAAGTTCACGTCATTTCAATTCTCTAAATCTTTCGGTCAGATCTCTACTTCACTGTTTTTCAGGGGTTAAACAGCTTGTGTGTCAATAGCACGCGGTGACATGCAGTTGACCTCGCAAATGCTGAAAAAACTCGAAGACGAGGGTACACATTATCATGCTTCATTATACTCTTCTTACTGACATACTACAGAGCTGGTTCTCCACGAGTCCACCTCATTGGATGACATGGGTCTTACCGTTACAAGCCATTCAAAAAAGGAAAGAATAAGGGCAAAAGTACTGCTAAACAACCCAGATCTCGCAGAAACATGCAAAAAACGCGATACGTGTTCAATCGGGATGCCACGTCAAAAGCTCAATATTTAGATTGCTTCAACCCAGAGGACAAAGACGTCGAAAGACGTCTTCTTGGCGTATTGGAATTGGTATCAGGCTTTCATCTCCTACTTGATGGAGTTGTCTTAAAGCTTTGAAATTCGAATTTACTAGGTAGATGGCATTAAGAAAACCAAAATCATGCCTCCAAAGCTCTTCGACGGTCAAACTCAAAATCAAGGGGTCCTTCGCCAGCAGATGAACCATAACTTGATGGCTCGACGTGGGATCGCTGAAGTGGTCGATGAGACACAAACTCAAGAAGAAACCCAGCAGTTCGACAAGGCAGAGAAGAGACCCGCGCCTCAGGATGGCATGCACAATGCAAATCTTATCAGGCCTAACAAGAAAATCAAGATGTCTTTGGCAGTTGGTGTAGACCTGGCTGAGTAGAAACTTTTGGCGTCCTCGTCTGGATAATCATGGCTGTCTATGTGTTCATTTGTTCCGCCCCTGCTTGCGATTGTACTTATATTTTGTCCTTTGCATGTCTCGTTTCTTTTACTTTAAATTGGTTCGTTATATCCCTCTATGTTGTACGTACGTGTAAGGACAGAGTTAATGAAAAGCACAAGTCCCCAAAGTTGTAATCAAGACCGAGTTGCCCGAAGTGTTTGGCAAACGCCTCCCAGTGATCTCAACCGGTTTGCTAGTTTACATGTATGAATCGACATGTCTAGCTATCGCAATTCGTGTTATCATTGCCCTCTTCACCAGGACCTTTTTCCAGCCGGACGAATATTTCCAGTCTCTTGAACCAGCACACAACCTTGTTTTTGGTTATGGTCATCTAACCTGGGAATGGATGGCACCACAGCCCATTAGAAGTATCGTATACCCTGCTATCAACGTTCCCATATACTGGTTGTTAAAGGTCAGCGGACTCGCTGAGTCAAGGGTAATAGGGGATTATCTTCTGGTGGGTTGGACTGTCACAAGATATGAATTACCTACTGAAAGCGCGTAGATTCTCTTGCCGAAGGTTCTCCATGGCTCCTTAGCAGCATGCACTGACATCTACGTTGGGAAATTGCACGTCGTACCTTAGGCGCCGACTATGTAACTACTGCTGTGGGTAATTCCTCAAGTTCATCATGAAAGCCACGGTTGGGAACTGTTCCTCTTTTCAGCGTTTTGTGTCGTTGGCGTCCCTTTTCCATGCAATGGCATTGTCACGATCGCTTTCGAATTCACTGGAGACTTCACTTTCGACAATAGCGTTCTCTTACTACCCATGGGATGCCAGCTCCAAGCTGAGTCCTCAAGTTATGTTTCATAGGTGTGTCAACACGTAAACTTGTATCAAGGGCTGCCACTTATTCATTCCAGACCGAGGTTGAGGAAAATGATTCTGTTTAGTGCATTGGCTTGCATCATTCGTCCCACAAACGCCGTTATATGGACGTTCTTGTTTTTAATTTGTTTTGGGCAATCCGTAAACATAGGCGAATTGTGTTGGCCATTGGAAAAGATGTGGCTTTTTAGGGTACGCATTTCAATGTTCTGGATACTACACTTCTAAATCATCTTGTTCTCAGCATAACTTCCCTCGTGCTCTTATTCACTCTCGACTCCCTCTATTATGGGAATCCTACATTTACACCGTTCAATTTTCTGAAAACCAACCTATCAGCAGTGTCCCTGTTTTACGGAGCAAACCCGTGGCACTTTTACTTGACTCAAGCTCTGCCTATTCTATGTACTACGGCTCTTCCTTTTACACTCCATGGTATCTGGAGCACACTCGCCGCTAGATCTTCTCGCGACTATTCTACAAAAACAATAATTTCTACTGTCGCCTGGGCAATTACTGTCTACTCATTTGCAGGGCATAAGGAATGGCGCTTTATACACCCTATCTTGCCGCTATTGCATGTATTCGCTGCAAAATCACTTGTTGATATCTCCTTCCATTCCCATCGGTCCAAGAAGGACACATCTCACTTGAAGGCGGTAGTTTATCGCCGATTTCAACTACCCAATATTCCTGGACGATATCTTACATTTCTCCTTCTCACCATTCCAGTCTCATTGTACATCATTCTATTCTATTGCAGCGGCCCCATCGAAGTTATGTCATACCTTCGCAAACTTCCGAAGAGTGAGCTTAATAACGATACCATTGGCTTCTTGATGCCATGCCATTCGACACCAGGACAGTCCCATCTACACAGAAAGGACCTCGCTGAAAGGAGAATGTGGCAACTTGGATGCGAGCCCCCACTAAAGTACGCTTTCTTTGAATTGATAATTGCAAAAGCTATTAACACGGAATCTTTTGTTGTAGCCATCAAGATCTCTCCACATATAGGGACCAGACTGATGTCTTTTTCGACTCTCCCCATGATTATCTCCTCACCTACTTCCCGAACAAAGTCAACCCAACTTTTCCACCATCGCCATTCCCTTCATCTATCCCTGGAAGACCTGCGCCGGTTCCATCGTTCTCACAGGCATCTAACAAGCTCATATACCCCTGGAGACATGAATGGCCGCGATACGTAGTATTGTTTGGAGAATTGCTACGACAAGAAGGTATCCGCACTTTGTTAGAGAACAGAGGATATAGTGAAGTCTGGAAGGCTGGCCGTGAATGGGAGGGCGAGGGGCAGAGGAAAGGGGCAGTGAGAGTATGGAAATGGAGATCGCCTTAGGTTGTGTAAGTGTTTCGCCCATAGTAACAAATGAATTCTACGTTAAAAGTCCGTGATTTTTACCACATAATTAGTAGGAAGATACATAGTACAACCTCGTAATAAGGCAACAACTTAGGACTATATGCGAGATAAATCTCGCCCCCAGATACCTCTGACAGATTGCCAATGAGCAAATCATACTAGGCAGGCAAAATAATCACAGGACGTACCGAACAATCCAATCTATCATCAGTAATGCCCGAGTCCTTGCACTTACTTGTTCGTTCCAATATATGCTCCTCCATGCATACATAGCGACCAGTCCACCCATAAAGGAGTACTTTCCAAAATCAAAAACGGCGGCGTTGCCAATATAAGCGAGAGTACCAAGATGGAAGTACTTGAATGGTTTGGATACGGCTTCGTCTGACAGCAGGTGAATAGCAGCCGCGTTCCCTGATGCAGCAGGTGTCGAAGAAGAAACAGGAGCACTGGTGCGAGAGAGCTTATGAAGTTTCTTGCCGAGGTACTTGCCCTGCTGAGATGCGACTTGTGCCGTAGCGGGAAGAGAAGTAATACGATTGCCAATTTCCTCAAGGAGTTTGAAAAGCTCGTTGAGTGACAGACTGTCATCCGCATCGGAGTCATATAGCTGGAAGAGTTCCTTCACTTTGACAAGATGATCCTCTGCCATTGGTATGCGCTCTTTGATCTTAGTAACTACTCGTTGTCAGAGTCATGCACATATTCAATAATAGATGTAGCGGCACACCCATATGTTCCCATTCTCCAAAATCGATCTTTCCATTTTTATCCTCATCAGCATCATCTACCAGTTCCATGAAATGGCTCAACAACGAGGTTTCAATCTAATAGGACTGCCTCAACAAAAGTTTCATCAGAAAGAATCAAGCTGTCTGACCGTTGCACAATCGCCTATGGCATAAACGTCACCAACAGGAGCACCGTTAACCCTCAGGTGTGAATCAACTTCGATTGCCTTTTTGTGAACCTGATTTGGCAGTAGGCTAGATACGCGCTGCGTAAAGGGGTTCATGGCAATACCAGTAGACCACAGAACAAAATTGGTTGGAATGCTGTGCTGTTCGGTTTCGCCATTCGCATTGCGCGTTGTGTAGAGAACATGATCGGATGTCACACCAGCAACACTAATAAAAACGAATTAAGATTCGGCACAAACGAGGAGTAATATCATTTTCCTACCGTGCAGAGGTTATAAGGTCTACTTCATCGCGCCTAAATTTTTCCTGTAAATTGACACTGGTCAGAAAATTGAAATCTCATAAGCAATGTTTGTCTCAGACCTCTGCAAACCTCGATATAGCCTCAGAATACTATGTCATGTATTTTATTAGATATAGGAGACAAGATATGCAGAACAAAATAACGCACAGTGTTCAAGATATGTTCTCTGGACTGAATGACATGAATAGACACTTCCTTGCGACATATTTTCGGGAACTACGTACAACGCATGTTAACTTATGACGATGTCTTCCATGCGAGTCACAATACTTGCATAATTCATAATATCTTCCCTGACAAAAATCGTATATTTCCTAGATATAGTGATCGTCAGGAAAAATAGAAAATAAAATAAAATGTAGGCCTACGGCAGCTGTTTCTACACCAGTTGGGCCTCCTCCGCAAACAACAAAGCTCAGCAACCGTCTACGCTCCTCCGGAGAAGTCGTAGGCAAACTAGCTATCTCAAAATTGTCTAATTCGTAGATCGATGGGTTAGTCAGTCCTGGACTCAGATGGCAAGTATGGCACGCACCCATAATTCTTCTTCGAATAGCCTGCGCGTCTCCGATAGTCTTGAGTTGGAAACAGTTTTCCAGTCCAGGAACACCATGTGTACTTGAGGAAGACCCAACTGCGATCACGATTTTATCATAGCTAGGCAAATTGAATAAACCATCAGAGAGCTGGAAAGAATGTGATGAAGCTAACGTACGGAATGTAGAAATTGCTATTAGTGCCGTCCGGTGCAACTGTTGAGATTTCAACTAGACGCTCCGACATCACTAGATCAACAGCTTTCCCCTGAACAAAATGTCCTCGAAGACGTGCCAAAAGTTTGCGAATAGGTTCTATGAGAGATCTAACGGAGACCGTTCCAACAGCGGCAGCTACAAGGCCATCAGAATACACCAAAATGCTGCGAGAAATCGACTGCGACTCACAAGGAAGGAGGGGCGTAAAGGTCGTATAAGTGTCAGTCGAAACCACAGTGACATGGTAATCTCCTGGATGGAGAGATTCAAGGACGCCCATTGCCTTGATAACGTATCTAGTAAGTTTGGGCAATTCTATGAAGTTAATAACGAAAACATACGCCCCACCCACCGCCGACGATGACGAGCCTGGGTTTAGTTGCAAGTAGTTTGGCTTCCTCGTCTTCTTCATCATCGACTAGGATCCGCGCAACGGGTAAATTCTTGGGTCCACCGCGTTCTGGATGGAGAGCAAGAGGGTTAACAGGAACACGATCAACGTGTTTCTCATTGTACGTGAATGCATCGTGGGCAAGAATAGCAGCACCAACGACCAGTATGCCGACTGCAGAGGAAAGACCAAGTAAGCCGGTGACTTTGGCGAATGTTTTAGTGGTCTGGATATATGTTGCTGAAGAAGACTTTGTGGGCTCTGGGTCTGTGGTATAAAGCCTAGTGGGTATCTTGCGCGCCAAAGGGGGCGGGAGGCGAGAGGCGAGGGCGAGGGAGCTCCAAGCAGGCCTGAACATGGCGGAGTGGAGAAGAGAGCAGTGGGTGGACGCTTGGTTGAATAATCGTCATTGCTTACGGTCTAACACGGTTTAGCATATTCTAATTATAAGTGACATAATATAGTCAATGTTTGTTATCAGATTTGTACACAATTGATTGTGCGAAACTATGACTACCTGACAAAACCATAGAGGCCGCCAACTTCTTCCCTCCTCCGACCATGTCCGCAACTTCCAACCATCCTATTCCTCCAGATCCCTCTTCGCCAACCACTGGTGCAGTCCGACGCCACCACACCATCTCCGCTCATTCACGGAGTGCTCGTGCCAGTGCTAAGGAAGTCATCTCTGAGGAAACCCAGGAACAGCAGCATGCCATCTGGAATGACGACGAAGTCGTGGATCAGGATTGGGTTGGAGGCGTAGGTGCTGTCGGAGAAAAGACCTCTCTTCATCGACAGAGCTCTCTTCCAACCCGCTATCATCGCGGTTTGTCATTTACACTCTTTTCCGATCGCGGTTTATATCTGATCATTGTCTACTCGTCCAGGGTTCCAAAACCAGGCAGCAAAGTCAGGAAATCTTACTCCAAAAACGATTAACAGTCTTGCTGCTATCACTGGCAATGAAGGTGACGAAGAAGTCTGGAAGTTTGAAGACTATGGTGCGGAGGATGATGAGGTTACTTTCCTTACACGACTTATTACTGTCTCGCACTAATTGATCATTCCCAGCACTCTCCTACCAACCAACGTCCTCAGCACCACCAAGTTATTGATGTACAAGCGCAGGCACAGTCAAATAGCTCACCTCTTTCCTCCCATTTCGCCACTAACCCGCCACATGTTCCGTCACCTCCCCCGGCTGAATCTGGTGTTCGGCGTCACGTTTCCATCACATATGGAGCAGTTGCTGGCAATGCCCGCAAAACTTCGACAGGTTTAAGACGTTCCGGAACCTTACAAGCCACTTTGCCAGCTCATTCTCAAACCTCAACTCCACCGGAGCCAACAGAACAAACGGAAGAGGAAGAATATGCTTATGAACAAGAGGATCCCTCCGCCTATGAAGAAGAATACTATGCTAGGTCGCAGCAGCAGCCACAACAGTACCAACAGTACTCCAACAGCCCAATCGGCCGAACCTCTCCTTGGTCTACTACCAACGAATGGAGACAGGGACAGGGATATGGCGGCAATGGAAATGCGGCCATTGACGATGTCCAGCGTGCCCTATCCGCTCTGGAATTGGCCAGTAACCAAAGCAGTACCGCAGCCGGGTACGGGAGCTACCAGCCAACTCCTCAAAGTGGTAACCCGCCGCCGCGGTTCAATTCTGCTCAAGCGGCTCCCCTGCAACACCAGTCGACAGGATCTCGCGGAAGCAACGGTGGCAACGGGAATAATGGAAACGGGAATAAGCTACAAATGAATAACGACTTTGATGGTCGAAAGACTCCATTGTCCCAACCACAACGTGGGGGATATGGCCAGCAGCAATCTGGGCAACAACGGGACGATCGTGGTGAAAATCTCCGGGGCCGAGCTTCTAATCCCAATCTCCAATATGGCTACCAGCAAGGAGCGACCGGCCACGTAAAAGTAATAGTTCGGGCAGCAATACCGCCCCTGGTTCTTCTGGAACGGTGCCCAGCGTGCCTCCCATTCCACAACAGTACCTCCAGCAAGGACAAGCACAGGGAAATCAAGGTAATCGCCCTGGCCTTGGCGTTGCAACAACCTTCCCTACATCTTCCAGCGCCCCGTCTGCTGTTCCTACAGGCCAAACGCCGGTTCAACCTTTGTGAACACCCCCATCGATGTTCCTACACTAATCGCTACAAAAGGATATAATCCGGCTCAATTTGACACTCGTCCACAATTTGCGAGATACTTCGTGATCAAATCATATACAGAGGACGACGTACACAAGTCACTCAAATACGAAATATGGAGCTCAACCGACCCTGGCAACAAGCGACTTGATAAAGCCTTCAAAGATACAGGAGGACGTGGCCCTATTTATCTGTTTTTTAGTGTCAACGCAAGTGGACATTTTTGCGGAATGGCTGAGATGTTAACACCCGTAAATTCACTTTCTTGTTATCTATTTTTGTATACTAATAGGTATCGGCTCAATTCTAGGTGGATTATACAAGGAGTAGCACGGTCTGGGCATCTGATAAGTGGAAAGGAGTCTTCAAAGTTCGGTGGATTTTCGTTCGCGATATTCCTAACCTGAATTTAAGACACATTAAGTTAAAGTATGTTGCACGTCACCAACTTGTGAAACACCCTAATAATCGTACTTCAGTAACACTCAGGAACGCAAGCCAGTGACCAATTCGCGAGATACTCAAGAATTGCTTCCTGATGCTGGTCAAGAGATGCTGCGAATCTTCCACACGCATCCTGCCCGAACGTCATTGCTTCAAGATTTCGCATTTTACGAGGTTTGTCTTCCGCTCTCAATGGTTGGTTGTTATTCTGACAACTCTATTCAGCTTCAAGCAATGCAAAAATGCAGGCAACTGGCGGTGCTGCTTCTCCCTCGCCACCATCCTTACACTCGCCTCAATTGCCGTCCAGCATTGCTCCCAATAGCAATACAAACTTTAACCCCAACAACTATCCTATACAACAAATGGCGCCCATGATGCAAATGGGCATGGGAATAAACATGGGCCTTGGAAACGCAGGACAATTTGGAGGAGGCCAGCAAGGTTTACACCCTCAGACGCAGGCAATGCACCAGAGCGTCATGAGGCATCCTAGTCCAGGCCCGGGACAACAGGGCCACCAACAAGGGAGCAACCAAGGATACAATCTTGGATTTTGATGAATATGCTCTTGACAGTTCTCTTTTCCTGGGTTAAAACGCCGCCCATCAGATATTTGTCCGGTTTCCTGGACAATGCAGAAGTTTCTTGATTCTTCAATTTTGTTTTTGTTCTTTTTTTTTTTTTTGTACAGTTCATGAATTTAAAATCTATCTAAAGCGGTGACGAAGACCAGCTTTTTATTTATCTTCGAGGGTACCGCATCATCATCGCCTTTCCCCCTGCTTAGCAGTGCGTCCTTGTGTTGCACAGGATCGGATGACAACATCGCGCTTACAGTCATGTCGCCGATCAACATTCTTTAATCATTTATTATCTTTAGTTCGCAATTCGTTCGTTTCCTTTTGCCTACCACCTTGAAGCATGACTATGCTTCTGTGCACAAGTCTTTTTATGCTCTTCTCTCCCTTCTGTCAAATAGTTTTACACATTTGTTACTTCTGTTCTATCGCATAACGGGTTTGGGACCGTGAATGGACGTGGGCCTGCCGCTTATTCGCTACCTTGTATATGTTATGCAGCCGTCTGCAACTTTTGGCTACTCATCGACATAGTGTAATTATAACAGAATCCACCTGGCTCTATCTATTATACTTAACACGATTAACCATGTGTTGTAAAATTAACAATGTTTATGACTTTTGTCTTGCTTTTGTTAGATACAACTGCCAGGCGGCAGTGCCAGCACCTTGCATTTCCCAGAGTGGGAATTCTTGCCTATTTAGACTTGTGGAAGTTCGACTTTTCCGACTTCAAAGAAATGTTGAGCTTTGAGCAAGCTTTGAGCAAAGCAAGCTCGAAGTGTCTCAAGTTTGCTTTGATTTGAACCAAAAGCATGTGACTATGAGAAGAAAAAAACATAACCGTTTAAGCTTTTTACGATTTCCTTTTAGGGCATTCAGATGCCATAAACCTGGACCAGGCATCAGAGTCTAGACATGCACACTTGAAACTAACTTCGTTTCTTCATCCTGCTCCAAAAACATTAATGAATCTACTTTACAGAAAATAGAAGACGTCACTCACTGTCTAGTTTATCTGTTCGAAACCGACGCCATATATGCTAGCCACAAGAATTGCTTTGTGTACTAAAGTTGTACTCAAGTGTTCTACATTGGCTTCACACGATGACTGCACGTCTAATACGCCCTATTTCCTCTTTGGAATTCTCTCATATGATGCAGAATGCTACACCTCCTGTAGGTTGGTCAGAAACCATTGGTAAATGCCTAACTCCTCGTCTTGATCGGATACTAAAGCTGACCCTCGCCTTGGTTGAAGCTGTTGCGAATTCCGGTGGACCCGATTCAGTTTGCCTGATGTTTCTCATAAATCGATACATTAAGGATCGACACGGAACGAAAGTAGCAAACAGCTTCCCTAAAAGCCTTGTTTCCCTCACAATAGATCACGACCTTCAAACAAGCTCCGTTGAAATGGCCAGGCATGCTTCCCGGATAGCACAAAGTCTTGGTGTGCAACAAGTTACAAAAAAAATTGCGGTGGGGAGAAGGCATGCATCCTCCTAAACCAGGTCCAAACGAAAAGATAGAAGAACTGGCGCGCGACATGCGCTATTCAACTTTAATGGAACTGATGATTGGTTCAAATGCCAACTCATTGGCGTTGGGGCACCATTGCGACGATCAAGTAGAAACCATGCTCATGCGTCTTGGACGAGGCTCTAGCCAGCTCGGACTTGGTGGAATGAAGCCCTGCCGCAGATGGGGAATGGGCACTCGGAATAGGGAACCCAATAGTCTACATCAGGTGGAAGAAATGAGAAGGTGGATCGTCCGACCTCTCCTATCTGTAGAAAAAGTGGGTCACTCTGTTCTCTGCAGTCATTACAGGTAGTTAAACAATTGTCTTAGGATCGCCTTCTCGCCACATGTGAACAGCAAAAGCTAGAATATGTATCCGACCCAACCAATTTCCAGCCGCAGCTAACCATTAGAAATGCTATTCGACATGTCATAAACAGAGGGGGACTGAAGAAAAGCGAGAAAAACTCAACCTTTAGAGATTTTCCATCTCGCATTTCTACCCAATTGACAAACATCAATTTAGCCGCTGCGATGGAATACAAAGGCACTTTCGATCTGGCCTCAAATATAGATCATCTCAGAGAAGTCAGTGCAAAAATGAGCTCGAGCGCTCAACATATCGACCGGTGTGGTTCGTCTGTTGAAATTCTCCTCTTTTCATTGGTTCTGACTCCCGGTGATGTTAGTGGATGATGTGATCGCAAAATACAAGATTCCCTCTCCTCCTGGAACTTTCATGATATCGCCGCTGTCTCTGCTGGATATTGGTTTGCCTGTGGTTCGTGAGGCATTGATATATCGGGTGGTACGCTATGCTTCTCCAGAACCCTGGGGAAGTCCCAGATCCGAGTTGGGCCGAAGAAAAGTGAGTGTAGAAAGGCTTTTGAAACATTTATCGAACTTCCAACAACACCGTTCGCGAAACAACAATTCCATATGCGTCGGGTCGGGGGTGTGGTGGCGGCTTGTATCGATGGTCAAAGGGCGTCTTCGCAGTGGTATACGGAACGTAGATGTTTCCGAACTCGCATGGATTGCGCTGAGGCAACCCAGAAGCCGTTCCAACAATGTTTCAGATCCTCTGCGAATTGATGTAACAGACACGATCGTAAAAGCTAGGAACGCCTGGCTAACACACAGCATTTCACCAATGCTGGAAATCATATTCGATAACCGTTTTATACTGCGGTTCTTTGTGGACAGAATACCAGCACCGATATTGAAATCTATGGCACAAGATGGGCGAATCTTCATCGAACCTCGACGAATTTGGGTCATGCCACAAGTCGCGCTTTTGGATGGCGAAAATTCTACCGTCATACATACAGATATCAGTCAAGAACCATTTTCTGCGGACTTACGACTGGGATCGGAACAGTACCAAATCATCAAATCGCACTGGATTACTGCGCACTATTTCAGGCCACTGACTGCGATATAAAGCTGAAATGCACTTCTCGTTCGGGTTGCCAGTACTTGGTATTCTCTGTTGATATATTGAAGATTTTATCTTCTCGCCTGGATCGTGTCAGAAAGCCGTAGCAGCATTACGTTAGACTTGAGATACCAGGCCATGGAGGGACTTCAAAGCATGTTCCCAGGATAATGTATTTTATTCTTGGTGAACGGGCCGACTGTCTTGAAACGCGCCCGTCCTCTGGGCGAGGCCTTTCCACAACAGCATATTTCCTGACAAATACGAGCACGAATTCCCGAATCTTAAGGTTTCGATATCGTTGGAAATATGACTCAGGTGACTCGTTCATGGGCGCATGTAATTTGAACGTATCCGATGCATGGCATCTAGGTCGGTCAGATCTTTGGTTTTACTGTGATAATAAATTGACTGTTTTACAGGGATGTTACAATAGAGTTGTTATATTGCACTGATATTTTGCCGACGGATTACATCATGCATATCTGCCATCGATACTCTACTCGTGCTTAGGTGCTCATGAATGTATCGATAACATCACGCCAGATGTGAATATCAAAGTATTCGTACCAGAAGTGACCAAATTCATAGGATGGAATTTGTCCGGGAAGGCTTCCCTTTTCGACAAGGCATGCTTGTGGTATCTGCTTAATAATTTCCTGGAAATGTGTTACATGCAGAACAAGTGTTTGGTACAAATCAAACTGACCTCTGCGCAGGTAAATGGAATAACCCGGTCCAGTCGACCGTGAATGACCATAATTCGCGTGTCCGAGGGCAGTTGATAAAGGAGTTTTACGAAGTCGAATTTCTTCAACTTGAACGAGCGGGTGAGTTGAAAACCAATAAAACACGGGTCCTCACTAAACTTACAGCAAGAGCCTGCTTGACTTTATAATAAGAATACATCATCAATTATGGTTTGGGATTGCGCCAAATAATAATAGACACACCAATGATATCTGAAGGACGGTTACTGATTCGGCCCTCAGTTTCGACGCTGACTGGCTGATATAAAGATGATACGCTCACATGCCAGGGTTCACAGCTCGCCTGAAGATGAATTCGAATCGTTCCCCATTCGATTCAATCCATTGAGGATCTACAAGGGAACTGACGACTCTGCGGGCTATTTCTTTTCTCTCCTCGAGAGTCCGAGTTGCACTGTTTGGCAACGAAGATATCGGTAGACCTATATTTGCTTGGACAACGGAACGAGTCCCAACCAAGAACAGATGAGTGGTGCGGAAAGGCAGTAGGATCGGGTTTACGAGGCTATACGGCAGAAGTAGCATTTGCTGAGCAATGACACCTAAAATGAGATCCTTCGAAACACCATCTCGACGGTAATCAAGACGACAACTCGTACCTCCCATAGAATATCCGCAGATTGCTACTTCTTTCCATTTCAAGTGGGCGAGAAGAGCAGCCAAGTCGCGAGCCAGAAGTTCAATTGTAATTTCCTCCTTTCCTGATGGCGTCAAAGACGAACTTCCGATACCTCTGTGATCATAAAGCAGCACTATAATAAGGATTATGATTTAGAAAACAGACAGAAGGAATGTCAGTGGCCAGCAAACAGCACCTGGGCGAGTCTTGATGAGACTTTGGGTCAATCGCTCATAATCAACCCAAACGGAGGTCATTCCACAAATCAGAACGATAGGTTCGCTGCGGCCTAGATGACAGGAGCCCACTATCTCATAAGCCAGTTTTGCACCATCTGGTAATGCGTATACAGAATGGCGAGCAGTCATTGGGCTTAATTAAATCGATGCGTACCGTCAGAAGGGAAAATAAATCAATCGCTCCATGAACTCGGCGACAATTTTATAACACGGGGATAGTTTGCGACTGCAAGCAAATGTAAATGTAGCTGGCAGTCTAGTTCGTTGAAACAAAGAGCACCCGACACTGCACCCGCGCTGACGTGAAGTTGGGCGTACATGATGCACACGGGTGCTGTCGGAGCAACAACTTTTTTTTTAAAAATCCAAAGATTGTAAGGTAACACAGATGGGATAATCAGAGATAAACAGTGGCTCCAAAAGATCATCACAGCCGAGATAGACGCATATTCAACACATTTGGATTTGGATTAAAGGCGTGATCTAACTGCACATGTATCCTGAGATTTTTACTATGAGCAATGTAAATAACGAGTATATACCTCTATGTTGTGAAGGTCCTCCCATCATTATGTGAACTTGAAGCTATGACTAGCCATCTGTGAAATAAGGACTATCAGGAAAAGTTCCTTCAACAACAACAGTAACAAAACAAATACCGTGATTTCTCCTCCTCGATAGCTTCCTCTTTTCTTTTATTTTTCTCCTTGCGGAATCCAGCACCACGAGTCACGATCAAGTCTTCGTGGGCTCGTTTTCCGTAATCGTTTTCGGGTCCAAGCTGAAAGGAACACGCGTGACCAGCCTGAGTACACTGACATGAACCAGTCAAATAATGCTACGTACCTTAGCCACATAACGGTTATCAGCAATTGGATCAATCTTGGTGGGGTCTACTCTTTTAAACCGCTCGTTGGTAGGACGCCCAGTCTTGCCATTACCGCCCTTGACTTTTCCGGCCGACTGATGGATGAGCTCTGCGTCGTCATTCATCGGTGTAGTAGCTGTGACCACCGAGCTACCATCCATAGCTATTCGCCGCTTTTTTGTGGTTTGTACCTCTTCTTTTCATCGGTACTAGCTGCAGCCTTCAGGGCCTTGACAGGTGCCTTGACGTCGGCTATAATGGAGCTAGAGTTAGAACTTGACTCTGACTCTGAATCCGAAGAACTGGAGCTCGAAGATTCCTTCGACGCTTTCTTCGCTGCAGGCTTTTCTGTCTTTTCGGCATCCGACTCGTCACTCGAACTTGAGCTCGACGTGTTGGAGTCATCCTTCTTATCGGCCGCCAGCGCCTTTGCGGCACCCTTCTTAACGGGTTTAGAATCCGAATCCGAATCCGAACTCGAACTCGACTCTGAAGAAGATGGGCCGTGCGACGATAATGTTCGGCTGGAATCACGCCCGGGTGCATTGACCTTGGTCTGTTCCGTTGTTGGTTTCTTCTTCGTTAATTTCTTCTTGGTAGGTTTGGATAGACCAGAATCGCTTGATTCATCATCTGCACGGGGTAGGTCAGTATCCACTTAGGTCATTCCGAAGTCAAGGACCTTACCAGAATCTGATCCCGAAGAGGAAGAAGAGGACGAGGAGCTAGAGCTGGAGGGAGACGGAGCTAAAGGTACGTTAATCAGTAAGATGCACAATTAGAGATATTAAGGGAGAGCACCTTTTGTGGATGGCGCTTTGACATCATGTACCAGGGTTTTCTTTTCATCCTTTTTCGACGGGATTTTGGCATGGGAAGGCACAGAATCAGAATCAGGCTCAGAGTCATCGGATGAAGACGAAGACGAGGAGGATAACGAAGATGAACTAGAGGCAGCTTTCTTGACGACCTTTTTGTTTGGACATTTGCTTTGGTCTTTTTATTGGAAGCCGCACCGGTGCTTGAACTAGATGTAGAGCTCGATGCTGAAAGGGAAATACACGTTGACTATAAGCTAAACCCAGAAATACTTCACACATACAGCTCGAATCGGAACCAGAGTCAGAATCAGAGCTTTATACAATAGCAGATCAGATTGGTTGCTTTGTATGTGTAGATGAGAGACGCACGAATCTTGCTTTTCGGTTGCAGCTTTCCATTCTTTTACGATTTGGTCCAGTTGAGGCCCACCTGATTCTATATCATCCTTAAGAATGACGACCTCTTTTGCTGCCTTCTTCACGGCCTGTGCAGCCTTAACATGCGAGTGCTTCATAAGAAAGGCATGAATTAAGGTATAAGTCGCTGTAAACAAATTATCATACGTCTATTCGTTCAACGTAAATTGAAATGTATTCTTACTGGCCAGGTTGCCTTCCATGGAAACGAAAGGTCGAAGGGTATATTTCTGAGTTGTATGTGTAATATGTAGGAAGAGTGTTCGCAGAAACTTTTTCAATTGAGAATCCAAAAGGGAAGAAAGTCCCACGGCACTTGACCACTTTCCGCAACGATGAGCACTGACAACACAATCAAAGGCCTTGTGAAATCTGACATTGAATATGATGGTTCCGCTCTTCGTGTCGCCATCGTACACGCCCGATGGAATAAATCTATCATCGACTCCCCTTGTTGCAGGCGCAGTAGCGAAACTGAAGGAAAGGGGTGTAAAAGAGAGTAACATTGTTATCGAATCCGTGCCGGGTAGTTTCGAGCTACCCCTAGCATGTTCTAGGTATGAGATCTAACGCCCTTCTATATGCTGGATAACTTATACAAGGACCAGAATGATTGCTGGATCGCACATTCAAACTGGCTCCAATGTCACCGATCTTCTTGGAGGACTGAACTTTGGTGGAGGTCCCTCGCGGACCGGAACGCCTGCACCAGCGGGAGTTGTCACCATGCCCAACCAACCGTTCGACGCTGTCATTGCTATCGGGGTCCTCATTAAAGGCGCTACTATGCATTTTGAATACATTTGCGATAGCGTGTCTCAAGCGTTGATGAAGATTCAATTAGACACTGGAGTGCCCGTCATCTTTGGAGTCTTGACGGCACTCACAGACGATCAAGCATTGGAGAGGGCTGGGTTGGGAAGAGGCCCTAGTGGTAAGGGGCACAACCACGGAGAGGACTGGGGACTTGCTGCAGTTGAAATGGGATCTCATGTTCGTCGTTGGTCTCAAGGACAATTTGCATAAGGATGAGCAAGAAAGTGTATACATAAATTACTTGTAAATTACTACAAAAGAAATCAATGTGACGGCGTCATCACACCCTCCTCTCTGACTCTGTTGACTCGGTAGCCCTATCACCTTTCAACATGAAGCGCAAAGTGAATTGCACTCACACTCTTCAATGATTTACAGGTCATTAACCATCTTTACAGGTTCTTCTCATGGGAGCCTCGGGAAGTGGCAAGACCTCAATGCGCTCTCTTATCTTGTAAGGTCGCTTTCGCTATCTCGTGGTCAAATCAACTCAAACCAAGACGTTCAGTTCAAATAATCCTGCATCTCTCACCGAAAGACTTGGCGCAACTATCGACGTCGAGCAAAATCATGTTCGTTTTCTTGGTGACCTCATCCTAAATCTGTGGGACCTAGGCGGTCAGGACTCCTTCATGGACTCCTATCTTACCACTCAGAGGACAACCATATTTCAACAAGTTGGTGTGATGATTTACGTGTTTGACGTCGAGACCAGAGAAATGGGAAAGGATCTTGAATATTTTCGTGATTGTATGGCTGGCTTGAAACAGTACAGCCCAGACGCAGCAGTGTTCTTACTGGTGCACAAGATGGATCTCGTCAGAGAGCCCCGACAACTCACATTCCAGAAGAAAAAGCAAGAGCTCGAGGAAGCTAGTGGAGATACTAAGGTTAATGTCTTTGGAACCAGCATATACGATGAAAGCTTGTACAAGGTTTGTCGCAAGCCACGTTTCGACTAGTATCGAATATTAATGTCAAACCGTCATTTAGGCTTGGTCAAATATAGTTCATACCCTGATCCCAAATGCAACTATCCTATCAAAACACCTAACAACTTTTGCAGGAGCATGTAACGCTACGGAGGTCATTCTTTTCGAGCGCACTACATTCCTCGTTATTGCCACCTCTTCTTCATCGTCACCGTCAAGTTTAACGTCTGGTTCTGAAGAACATCCAGGACCTGAACCATTAAACTCAAAGCGGTATGAGCGTACATCTGAACTCATCAAGGCGTTTAAACACTCTTGCTCTCGTGTCCGAGAGGAATTCCGATCGTTAGAAATGGAACTTTATGATTTTACAGCTGTTCTCGATGAAATGACACGAAATACGTACGTGCTTATCATAGTTCATGATCCGACAATAGGTGTGTCTGCCTCATCCTACTCATTTAGCCTAGAACACATAGACTGACGCTGCAATCTAGAAGCAGCCGCATTAAAGCTGAATATTCGACTGGCGCGTAGCAAGTTTGAAGAGTTGCAAAGTGATAGTCTTGTGTCATGAACACACAGCCTTCGCGTTCTCGTGATCGATACGGTTTCTTCTTCAAATCATCACCATTTTGTATACCATCAACATTTTTACTTTATTCTTTGATATTAAACTATTTTAATTTTCCATTTTGCGTTTCGTTTACCTGTAGTCATACATTAAAACAAGAGCCATATACTTAACACGCCTGCAGATTCCGGGTTTCGTTCTCGGTGGAACTTCGTACTGTGTAGTAATTGCTACATTCTAGACGTACAAACAGAAAGGATATACATAATATGCCGTCCACAAATGAGGAAATTGTTAGTACCTGCGCAAAACCCTCCACAGCAGGGAACGTTCTCAACTTATGAACTGCGCGGCATGGGTACCTTCCAGAGGCTGGTATGGGGTATGCTTCGCTCGTTGTTGTAGTTCTCTCTTATATGCGCTTGCTTGAGTACCATTATAAGGAAACGACTCTGTGCTGGATGTGGATCTCGCCCGGGAAAAGTTGAAGGTAGGTGTGAAAGGACCGCGACTTGGTGTCTGGTAATTAAGCCCAGGAGTTCCGCGTGATGACATCGACATGTCGCTATTCCGTGGCCTTGTGTTAACTTCAGTCTGCAAGCGCTTGAGAACCTCCGAGGGGGGTATGTCAAGAGAACTGAAGCCTTTCAAAGACTTAGCTCCAGAGAATGCTGACTGGGATTGAGTATTGTGGAGGTTACGCTTGGTCTCTGCATCATCCGTTTCCATAGAGGGAGAACGCAAGTTTTGTTGGACGGGCCGTCTCTGACTGTGTTCGACCTTGTCAGTGATGGGGGAACTTTCGATATCTATTCCTTTTTCAATATCGTCTCGAATGGGCTGTAAACTGGATTCACACCTTCCATATCTGAAAGTTCAATTACTTCAGTGAACTCCTTTTCCTTATACCGCGTAGGCCTCACAGCTTGTCGCACATTTGTGGGTTCAACTGAACGAGTTCTGGATCGCATCTTTTTATATGATGCCATCTGTTCCACGAGAACGCGTGGACGTCGGGCAGCCATTCTCGGTAGCTGATGTTTTGAGCTGGATGGCTGTACGGCAGGTGGAGCAGTGGGGGTAGGATTGACTGTATCAACAGGATGCCGACTTCGCTTCCTAGGATGGGATGAGAGAGCCTGGGGAGCAATAATTTGCATTGGCGAAGGTTGTGAAGAGACCTGGGGCTGAATGGGAGAAGGCCATGCATATGGGACTGGAAGAATTTGACTGTTTTGATGAGAAGGAACCCCATGAGGCCCTGATTTACCATTAGAATTTGGTGTGCTAACAAGAGTATCTTGTGTAAAAAAATTATTCTGTGATGGCAGGGTGTGAAATGCAGGACCCGACACAGGCGTCTGTGTTGACGGCCCAGGCCCATCGCTGAATAATCCAGAATAATTGACATCTATGTCCATACTAATATCGAATCGAATCAGCAATCCGAGTAAAAAGGATAAAAAACTATAACATATATAAACTGGCTTACTTTTCATGCACACGTTCCTCCTCCTGTTGCTGGATGGCCCTTTCTTTTCCCTTTTCTACTTGCTGGAGCTGGTAATCTTTGTTCTTTTGGTTCCGACGTTGTGGTCGTGTTATCGTCGCCACTGGAGGCCTCCGTCTCTGATCCGGCTGCCCTGTTCTAGAGCGCCTAGTTAAATGGTGAGTCCTTAGGCCTGGACGTCTTTCCTCATTGTCTTCATCACCACTGTCTTCTTCTTCTTCTTCTTCTTCTTCTTCTTCCTCTTCTTCCTCCTCTTCCTTTTCCTTTTCCTCCTCCTCCTCCTCCTCCTCCTCCTCTTGTCCAGATGAGCGCGTCTCTGAATCTGAATCCTGCTTATTCATACGAATTCGGGTCCGTCGCCTATTGAGTCTTCGGTCTTCTTTCCACCTTTGCTGCAGGCTAGGAGGACTTTCCTTCACTATGTTCGCTATCATGGCATCAAAATAAGGTCTTTTCTTTTGTACCTCTGTTTCCAGGACTCAGGGGTATGTCGGGATGTCCACTTGCAAAGTACCGGATTCACTTGTGCCTGTTACACAGTAAATAAGGGCAAAGATCGAGGTAACATAAGAAACGGTGAATACCATTTGGACGAGGTTCTTGTAAAGGTTAATGCTGAGACGACCTCCTTCTTTTTTCGTAGGCAAGCGCGATGCGATATAGTGAGCAAGTTTGTTGTCATCCTCTTTGGTGAACATCACGCGCCTATGTCACCGTTAGGGTAAGAAAAAGACAGCAGATTAATGTACTGACTTTGTCCCAGGTATGAATCCGGGCACGCTTTTGAACTCCGTTTCAGGATGAGAATATCTGTTGCGCGTTATACACCGCCTAACAAATGGGGAGAACTCAACAATGATTTTGTGCAGTATTGGGTCTTCATAAGTATCATAAGATGTTTGTAATGTCTGCTTCAGCTTGTGGGGGAATCTGCGATGTACAAGCACAGTATCAGCTCCGAATACATCCTCGATAACTCGGCCGCCATGTTGCTGAGAATGAGGATCGAATGTGATGTTAACTTCCCGTATAGTTGATGTTGAGATATGCAATGTATTACCTCGATGTCTTCCTTCAGCGTCTTTCTGGTAGTTTCTTTCTTTATAGATTCATGTAAAAAAAAGTTTATCGAGCAGTCGGATTCGTCCGTGAACAATTTCTTAGATGGTCGAGGTAATTCAAACTCTTCACTTCCGGGATCGTCTTCGGAAGATTGGTCTGTTGGAAAATTCGTAGGTGGCATTAGAGAGACTGTACCGCGCCTCGAAAAGAAAATGAAGTAAAAGATATCGTGTTGAAGGCAAAGTTCAACTTGTACTTGATCGTTCCGCCGCGGCGTTTGGTAACGCAGCACGTGCTAGGCATTTTACTTGTTAATATATAGGCTTGGAAAACGGAACTTGTTTGAAGCCAAGTTGAAGCTCAGTACTCAGCACCATATTCTACAGCGCCAAACAGTTTCATTGATCCTTGCTTCAACAATCTTTTACTTTCTGTCAGTCACCGAAATTCGTCATCCTCAGATGCATCCATTCAGCACTGAACATAGTGAACTGACGATGGCCAATAACCCTCCTGAACTTCTTCTTCACTCATCTGTCTCTATTCGCTATTGGCATTAGCTGCTAGGTAAATTCTAGAAGGCTAGCATCTGTCTATGGCTATGACCCAATGCCTATAAGTATCTGCGTTACTTTTTCCTTCAAGTTGCTTTTTCCTGTGCCAATATTCAAACATCTTGTTGCATTCAAGTGGTAGAAGCATCTTCTCATTGCATTTTCGCGTATCTACTGTAGGGTTCTTTATTGTTAAGTGCTCAATTATTTCTTGGCCTTTCTCGACATCGGGCGCGGATGCGTAATGCCTGGTCTAAGTAATCGGGAAGTCGAACCTGCCCTAAAGTGCAGGTTTATAAGGGATTTTGGTTGCGTGTTTCCTCATCCCCTCTTGGTTTATAACTTGTCAATACGTTTGCGCTATGACTGACGATCCGACCAGGAGGCCCTCGCAGGAGATGAATTAATGGTGCAAGGCATAGACTACACCTCCGTATCCCCCATTTGCAGCTATCCACTGTTGTTTGGGTTCGTTTGAGTGGTGCACATTTCTTTCTCTTTCTGTACAGTTCGTAGAATGTAATCAATACATGTGCCCTTGTGAATAAATTTACCTTGCATGGTGTTTTATTTTGTCGTAAGAAGCGTAGGACATATGTTATCGGAAGGTCTAGACGTTGTGACTTCCGTTTTGGCCACTTTGTAACTCCGGATTAGATATGTCCTGTGGGCTTGCGTGTATCTTGCTCTATCACTTACACGCCAATCTATTTCTTTCCCTCCGCCCGTCTTGAGGATGCCCTATAAATTGTCAGAAACACTCAAGGCTCATACTTCAGATGTATGTTTGTTGAACCTCCCCGAGAATATCGGTTCCTGATTGATTACAGGTCCGCGCGCTGAGCACACCCACTGACCAACTCATCCTTTCTTCTTCCCGTGATTCGACCGCGATTTCCTGGCAAAGATCGCCTTCAGATCAGCAATTCAAGCCTGAAGTTGTCATCCGAGCTGGATCTCGCTATGTCAATTCCGTGGCTTATATTGCCCCCACCCCAGATGCACCTAAAGGTATGCAAGTACTCTGTGAACGGCTCGCGGCGTTAATTGAACCTGTTCAAAGGCTACGTTGTTACCGGAGGACAGGATGCTGTAATCAATATATTCAATCTCGAGACGGCGAAAGATGACCCAGATTTCTGCCTCCTCGGACATCTCGAGAACATCTGCACTCTCGACGTTACGCCAGTGGGGACAATCATATCTGGATCTTGGGACAAGTGAGTACGAGTTCAGATCGTTGACGTACACGCATTGATACCAATTGTAATATCGCATCCAAGAACTGCCAAAGTATGGAAGAACTTTAACTTAACTCATGACCTGAAGGGACATCAGCAATCGGTCTGGGCCGTTCTAGCAATCGACGAAGAACAGTATCTGACAGGTTCGAGGAGTATATTCTATCGCTGACATATGGCTAACGCGCATATTTCGATAGGGTCAGCGGACAAGACGATCAAATTGTGGCAGCAACATAAGGCTCTTCACACCTTTACGGGGCACACAGATGCCGTACGCGGTCTGGCACTCATACCGGATATTGGGTTCGCGTCTTGCTCCAATGATAGGTCAGCTTACCATGTTTGTCTCCCATCGATAGCGACAAACCCTTTTCCAGTGAAATCCGAGTTTGGACATTCGGAGGCGACCATGTTTACTCGCTGTCTGGACATACTTCCTTCGTCTACAGTCTATCTGTTTTACCCAGCGGTGACATTGTGTCTTCCGGCGAGGATCGGACAGTGCGCGTATGGAAAGGTAAGTGTCACCGACGCTATCTTAAAGTCCTCTGTAACTGATGAGCCACAGACGGCGAATGTTCTCAGACTATTGTACATCCAGCCATATCGGTATGGGCAGTATCAACATTACCCAATGGCGACATCGTTAGCGGATGCAGTGATGGCGTAGTACGCGTATTTAGCGAATCCGAAGAGCGTTGGGCACCAGCAGAAGCTTTGAAAACGTATGACGATCAAGTTGCTTCTCAAGCTCTGCCATTGCAGCAGGTAGGAGACGTGAAGAAGAGTGATCTGCCAGGTCTAGAGGCCTTAACCACGCCTGGTATGTCTCCTCGCAAATCCGTGATGTGACGTATTGAATGCCGGTCATTAAAACAGGAAAGAAGTCTGGGGAAGTGAAGATGGTCAAGAACGGCGAACTCGTGGAGGCACATCAAGTATGTATCTTTAGACTTCTGGAGATGCGACGCTAAGATCTATGCAGTGGGACAGTACGAATTTTACCTGGCAGAAGATTGGAGACGTTGTCGATGCTGTCGGTTCTGGCCGAAAGCAATTATACCAAGGGAAGGAATACGACTACGTTTTTGACGTGGATATCAAGGATGGGGTACCTCCCCTCAAGTTACCCTACAACGTCTCAGGTTGGTCTCCTACCCCCTTGATTGCGTTCATCGTTGACGACGTGGTTAAGAAAACCCCTATACTGCTGCTCAGAGATTCTTGCAGAGCAACGACCTTCCGTTATCCTACATTGACGAAGTGGTCAAGTTTATTGAGACGAATACTGCGGGCGTGAAGATTGGCGGTGCCAGTGAGGAATACGTGGACCCATTTACAGGTAACGCTTGCATACCACATGCGAAGGGTGTGGCCTTTAACTATAATATGTATAGGAGCGTCAAGGTATCGGTCTACAACATCAGCACCGGCTGCATCTACTGCATCGGACTATGTGGACCCTTTCACAGGCGCGTCGCGATATGTATCTTCGCAATCCAGTACCTCTTCTGGGTCGGCTGCACAATCGCAGTACGCTGACCCATTCACGGGCGCGTCGCGATATGTGGCCTCTCCGGCGGCCGCGTCATCTGCACCGTCCGCTTCGTCTGGCGACCCATTCACTGGCGCGTCTCGATATTCTGGCGCGACTCAGGTGTCACAGCCTGTTGCTGCTGCTGCTCCTGTTCCTGCTGCAAAAATTATTCCTGCCGTACGTTCTTATCACAGTCTTATACATATGAGATCCGTTTGGTTTTCTAATGCGGTTCTCTTTGTGCAGCCAAAGCTCGTCACATTCAAGCAAGCAAATGTGAGGGCAATGCAGTCTAAGTTGTTCCAGTTCGATGATGCTTTGAGGCATGAAATCGTGCGTCCCTTTTTCATTCAACCTTGAGATGGTGGTATGCTGATGCATGAAATGATCACAGTCAACGTCGTCGCTCGCCATGTACCCCGACGAGACCCAGACGGTGGAAGAGACGTTCTTGTATTTGACCCAGTTAACATCTACACCGCCTGTACGGCCGCCGTCGCCGTTGACGGCTGCGCATGTGGAGGCGATCATATCTATTCTGGACCGGTGGCCTCCGTCCCAACGATTCCCAGGTGCGTTCATTGTTATCAAGCGCTTGCCCCTACTGACAGGAGGGAAATGATTAGTGATCGACTTGAGCCGGTTATTGGTGGGATTCTGCCCTGAAGCATTTGGAGGGGAAGGATCGGGACTGGAGCCGAATGTGTTGAAGGAGCGGTTTGCGGAGGCACTGTTTCAGGCTGCTGAATGGGGAGCGGGTGGACGCCGCCTTTGCCCAAAAGCAAGGGAGACGAATATGCTGTTGGTGTTGAGGACTCTAGCAAATGTTTTCAAAGAGGAAGAGGAAGGAAAAGGGAAGGATGCAGATGTAGATATGGATGGTGGGGCAGAGGAAAGTTGGTTGGATAAAGTTTTGGAGACGCTTGGGTTGGTGCCGTACGAGGTTTTCAATAAGACGCAGAGGGTTGCGTTTGCAACGTTTTTATTCAAGTGAGTTCTTTTTACGAACAGTTCGTTATATGTTTCTGACTCGGAAATTAGCCTGTCATGCCAAGGTTTGAGGACGCCTCTTGGGACTTTGACAAGGGATCAAGCTGTTGGGCTGATCAATAGGGTAGGCATTTTTCATTTTTCCTTATGGTTGTGTGTTTATATAGTCCCTATAGATTCTGGAGCAAGAAACGGCTGATTCTGAAGCGGTATATCGAGCGCTCGTCGCGCTAGGGAACCTGGCGTATGCCGCGAAGAGCTCAAGGAAAGGATTGAACGCTGCGCAGACAGGAGAGATTGGACAGTGCTTACAGGCACTGCCCGGGCGGTTTCAGAAGCGCGAGTGGAGAACATTTGCGTAGAAATTGGGGCGTTGATCTGAGAAAAAGGAATACAGGTGAACTTGTGTCTGGATTTTGTTCTTCTTCCGATTTTTGGGTGTACGAGTCTCCTTTCCTTGAGGCTCTCAAAATATACTTGTACTGTCGCTTTTACTTTCTTTCCTGGACAATGGAAATGGATGTTTGTTGTATACGAGTAGCAAAATTGATACCGATACCTACGAAGATGATCGATGCCTTGTGCTATTTATATACATGTGTGTACATGGACCCGAACCACTTTGACCAAGTCGGGAAGATGAGCAAAGCGATAGCGCGTATATACCTGGTACGACACGGGGAGACGCAGGAGAATCGGGATGGGATCATACAGGGTCAGAGGGACACGATGTTGAATCAGCTTGGGGAAGAACAGGCGAGAATGGTCGGAGAAAGGCTGAAAGAGGAGAAGATTGACTGGGCTGTGAGCAGTGACTTACAGAGGGCTGTCAAGGTTGGCTGTTTTGCTAGTATGTGGATTTGGCTGAGACTTATTTACACAGACGGCAGAGGCTATTTTGGTGCATCATGTGGATGTGAGACTGGATACGGATACGGAGCTCAGGGAAAGGGTGAGTAGATAAAAACGGGTTGAGTAAGATGATGCTGATAAGATGCAGAGCATGGGAGACATGGAGGGCAGGGCAGGGATAGAGATGAGACTGGATGCTGCTACGGGAGGAGAGACAGGGGCTGCGTTCAGAGAGCGGACGATGAGGTGGTGGAACAAGAGGATGCTGGGTCATGGATTGAGCCGGAGAAAGGAGATGGGAGTAGAGACAATGACGGTGGTCGTAAGCACACACGGCGGATTCATCACGACCCTGGTGCGGGCACTGGTGGACAGCAGAAAGGCACGGGGCTGGATGTCGATCACGTCCAGATGCTTCAACGCGAGTGTGACAGTGATTGAGATTGGAGAAAACAGGAAAGGGACAATAACAGCGTACGGTGATGTCACCCATCTCAGTCTGCACCCCTCTCACTCCGAGTCCGAGTCCGGGTCCAATGCCGATTTCAATACACGTGACGTCACCTAAACTCTGTGCCCCATTCACTGCACTGCACTGCCTTGTTGTTTTGTACGTACTGGGTCTCATAACTAATCTTAATCTCTATCCATCATGCCTCCCTCCGAGTCCTCCCCATTACTTCCAAGTAATAACACAAATGGTTCCGCCCACTCTCTCTCTCTATCTCACAAAGTAGCAGCTTTCATCAAAGCAGAGGGCGAGCCTACCTTTCTCGAGTCCTACAAGTGGTTCTTCTTGGGCTCTTACTTCAATGTTCTCCTCGTATTTGTCCCTCTCAGCGTCATCGCCCACCACTTGCACTGGGATGCCGCTCTTCGTTTCACCTTTAGTTTCTTTGCTATCATGCCTCTTGCAAAGGTCTGTTTGACTTTCTTCTTCTTGGTGCGCTCGCGTCTTATAAAAACCAGCTCTTGGGTGATTCCACAGAACAAATGTCCGCAAAGCTCGGCCAAACTCTTGCTGGATTGTTGAATGCTTCCTTCGGAAATGCTGTCGAAATCATTGTCGGTGTGGCCGCCCTACTTCAAGGTCTGTCTACTCCGCTCTTCGTCGCGTTCATGCTTTACTTATTTATTTCGTCAACCATTGCAGACCAAGTCCGAATCGTTCAGACATCTGTGTGCTCATTTTATACCTCTTTGTCGTGTATGTGATTTATCCGTTGGTTACACAGATGCTTGGTTCCATACTTTCCAACATCCTGCTTGTTTTGGGCTGCTCTTTCCTTGCTGGTATGTCATAGCACTATTGACTTTTTGCTATCGTTCCGCTCTTACCCGTATCCCAGCCGGCGTAAAGCGCAGCGAAAGTTTGTTCCAGGTCACTGCAGCACAGGCGTAAGTCACTACAGCGCCCTTCTCGTATTTTGCTTATGTTCCTCTATTTAGTTCAAGCTCCGTAAGTCCACCCCCACACACGAGTACTGGAAAACATCTTGCTCACTCACAAAAAGCTTATGACTTTGGCTTGTATCAGTAAGTTCGTCCCCAACGCCTATGGCGAAAATCCCGCTCTATCTGGAAGCTGTGCTCATGAGTTCTTTCGGCAACAATAAACAGCTCTCGTTATTCCTGCCGCCTACTCAAGCACATTGGGTGGTACGCATCGCTTTCCCCGATTCGGACCCACGTTGTCTTGGCTCACGCGTACACCCCTTTTAGATAATTCTAATGAACATGGCTTACTTGTCATTTCCAGAGGAACGGCTGTAGTCCTCCTTCTCATTTACATTGCTTATCTTTACTTTCAAGTGCGTGGCAGTGGTCATTTTCCACAATTGAATGCGTATCCGATTGACTTGTTCGCTTCACATTGTAGCTTAAATCTCATGCTCATCTTTATATACCTGACCACACACCGGAGGAAGAGGAGCCCAAGATGAGCGTCATATCCGCGTCTATCTCGTCAGTTCGCGATCATGTCTTTTCTCCGCTTTTACTGATAATGCTCGGAAATGCTATAGTTTACTCGTCGTGACTGTTGTTACATCCTTCTGCGCTGATTATTGTAAGTATCACCTTCCATTTCTTGATGTGGATTGCTCATTGCAACGTCTTGTCTAGTGGTCGCCTCTATTGAAGAATTTGCAGAGAGGTACCACGTGCCCAAAGCATTCATTGGTTTGATCTTGCTGCCAATTGTCGTGCGTTCCGTTCCTTGTTGTCTTTTCTTACTTCCGATGATGACGTTCGGACAGGCGAACGCGGCTGAGCACGTTACTTCTGTGTGGATGGCTATGAAAGACCAGATGGAGCTTACGATTACTATTTGCGTTGGAAGCTCGATTGTGAGCTACAATAATGTTATTTGGGTGGCTACGGGGAGATGAGGCTAACAATTTCCACTACTAGCAAATCGCGTCTTTTGTTGTCCCACTATTGGTTATCGTCGGCTGGATGTAAGTTTTTCCCATGCATTCTGGGCAAGGGCGGTGACTTATTCCATTCACAATGATCATAGATCTGGCCACGAACTTACGCTCTTTTTGCAAACTTTGAAACTATTGTTCTCTTCGTGTCTGTGCTTCTTGTGAACACCCTCATCCAGTGCGTATATGCCGATATTGCATTCTTTCTTTCCCACACTGACCGCGTCGCTCCGCGATAGGGACGGAAAATCTAATTACATGGAGGGCCTCATGTGTGTACCTTTTCTAGACACGCATATACATTACTCATGCGTCATTCTTGACACAGGCTCGTATCTTTATACTTTGTCATCTCGCTTGCCGGTGCGGTTTCCTTCCGGACTTCTTTCTCTTTCTGTATGCAGTCTAGCTGACCAGTGCATTTTGGTGGGTACAGTCTGGGTGTCATAATGGCACCCCCTTGATTTGGCGATATGCGTCTCATCCCTGAAGTGCGTAGTATGATGGGAGCATGCATCTCACGTGCTTGTTGGCGTAATGCCCTTGCGACAAGTTACACAGCTGGTGTGGTTGGATTGCTGGCTATTTTTCATATGGGAGGTAATGTATATTGGAAGATAGTAATGGATGCGGCTTTTTTTCCTTCGGGGATGAGAGTTCTGGTGGAAGTGTATATAATTTGATCTACTCTGGAATCTAAAATAACTCATCCCACTGTTTGTTTATTTTTTGTGCTTTTTCGTGTTATACCCTTTCCAGACGTCTTTTGTTGATACCTTCGTTCCCCGATCTATCTTGTTTCGCATTTTACATTCATTTCTTTCTTGGATCAGAGATCCTTCTCTGTTGGTTTTCTCATTTTTTACACACAAGTGTGGTGTTCCTCAGGAAGTGCATCTTCATTTCAAATCTTCGCTATATTTTAAGTGTAGCGTAATGTTGTACACTCTCACATTATTTGTCCCTCGCACAGCGACACGGGCTGGAGCTCTTCTGTATTCCAATTGTGGTGCATTGAGCCGTCATTCACTTAGAAATCTCACAAAAGTTGCAGGGCTTGTACACAAATCTATGTCAAGGCCTGATCGGACGCGCGCCTATCATTATTCGAACCAATGTCTCTAGACGCCCATCCGATCGTTCACATGTATGGCCGATCGCACGCCAACCCCATATGAATATTTGTTATGGCATGAACAAGTGGTCCAAGGTATATATGGAAATACATGTTGATCTGGACATTCTGAGAGGCCCGTACACAAACTTGTTCAACTAAGACTACTGCTGTTGGATGAAGAGCGCGGTGTATGCGGGAACCGTGATGTAATCGGTCTCTCTCAATGTTGTTGTTGTCTGTTGACATTGAATCAGCACCACAAAGTTGTTGGCCAAAGCGACCAAAAACACAAAGATCCATACCTGCCATTTGGATACCCCGGCCCCGCCGCCAAAGTGGCGTATGAAGTACTTTCCAGTGGGGACGCCTGCCAGATCGAATGCAATGGGCACGTCGGGGTTTTTGTTTACGACGACGAGGCTGAGCTTGCCCTTGCTATCGGTCGCCGCGAAGACGCCTTGCGTGTCTGGGTTTGGAGTGGCCAGGTTGACCTGCACGCTTGAGCTGCCGAAATATGTCCCGTACCTGATATAAACGGCCGATCGGGGTGCTCAGCTTGCTGGACCATACTAAATGATTTGCAAGCCTTTGCTCACCCTCGGAAAAGCCAGTAAGCAAGCCCAACAGGTCCCATCTCATCCGGGGTCGCCCAATAGGTCGCACTATCCAGACCGTACTTCCCGAAAAGCCCAAGCATGTCTACGGTCACTAGTCCACCTGTGATATCGGCATCAGCCGTAGAGCTAAATTCGCTTATGGAAAGCTTGGTTCCCGGGTAGTTTTGGGAGATCAGGGTCTTAAACCTTGGTATAAGATGAATCGCTGTGGGGTTCGGCTGGTGGTTTTGTGGGTTGGAGCCGACCCAGGATTCGTCGACATATGTGGGATCCTATTGGAGAAAATGTCAAATAACAAAATCTACGGATGGATATCACAAGCATACCCAAAGACTACGAGTCGCCCTCAGTCTCAAGGCCTTTGCGGGAGTGTCGTTAGCACTGGTATCAGCTTGGAAATAATAATGGATATCGAGGTAATCGAGAAGCCTTTTTTCGCTATTTTCTCTTGCTGCTTCATCTGCGCAAGGAACCACGGGAGGAAGTCGGTATTGTTGTGTGCCGCGGTATCGTCAGCAAACCCAATCGCACTTGTCCAATCTGTAGCATTCATGAGCTCTCAGAACCGCTGAAGGCTCTCAGGGTAATCAGAGAAGACTCACAGAACCACCAGGAGCAGGTAGAGGGAGCAACTACAAGCACGTTCGGAAGAGCTTCTTTTGCTGCCGTAGCAAATTGCACCACTCGGGACAACTCTTCGTCGTAGCCCATTGGACTTAATAAATATGCAAATGAGATTAGGCATGATTTATGGTAGAACATTATGATAAAAACTCACTCGGGGTGCATGTCTTGGTGAGTGCTACTGGCTATCTCAATTTCGTTGTCGATCGCAACCATGAGCGGCTTATTTTTTAGACCAGATAACCAGTGCTTCGCGGCTGTGGTATTCCAAGTGACGTAACCGTGGTTCGGGTCAGAGGGGGGACTGATGCTGGAGCCATTGGCAAATAGTCCATTGCCGGCATCGGCGTTGTACGGATCGAACTTCTGTTGATCTATTGCATTTCGAAGTTAGCCTAGAAAAAGAAAAAGAAGATACAAAACCGGCCTGGGTAGATGGATCTGGGGTATGAATACGAAGATGAATCTTTGCAACCCAGTCGAGCCTATTTAAGACTTAAGCCATCGAGTTCAAGTTATGCTTGCTTATAATGAGACTTACGCGGGAATCGTTAGTAAACTGGCAGATCCTGCCCCTTGTACCCATTCCATCCAGTCGTCAGCCTGATCATTATCACGATTTTCAAAGTACCAATCAGCTCCGGCGTTCGTGAATCCACCAAAAGGATTGTACGCAGTGACCGCATTTCCTCCCCACCTGGAAATGGTGACACCTAAATGCTGGATATAACTTGCAGATGTTGGGAAATTGACACCGTATATATGCGGGTTGATGGCAGTCTTGACCTGTTGGGGTACCCTGAAAGTCGAAGTCTGAATCAGTCAAGAAACAGCGCAGGTAGACATGATTTACGTTCCACGTTGCACGGCGGGAAGTATATACGAGAAGGTAGAGTCACTGGCGCTAATGGTAAGATTACCTTGCTTGAGTGAGGATGCCAGATTTAAGTAGGTGATAGTCTTCGCGGGAGTATCAATCGGATTATATGTCGTGCGATTGGTGACTTTGATGGTCTACACCGGAGACGGTCAGTACTGGCCAGTAGGAACATAAAGGATAAAAGATACTTTTCCGTTCAAAGCGACATGAATGTCTGTCAAATTGACGGCTCCAACAGTAGTGACAGCTATTAAATCGTTCCCAAGTGGCTCGGCGCTGAGGAACTGTGGCGCAATAACTATTTGCTAGTAGTAACAGAGTTCAGAACGGATAAAGCATGGAAGAATAAAACACTATACATCGACAAGAACAATGTTGTCAATGTAGTACTATCGTTCGTCATATCAATACAACGCCGGGTGTAACAGAGAGTAAGTAATAACACTTACAACGGCACCGTTACCACCCGCTTGGAATGTCAGACGGTCCCAAGTTCCATTTCCCTGTAATATAACGGTAATCAAATTTGTGATATGGTTCTCTTAAGGTCAACAACTATACCAACTGAGCACCACTTCCTGGAAGGGCGTTGAAATCGATTAAAAGTGAAGAAAATTGGTTGCCAATCACATTCTTGCTGATTGAAGACAATGATATAGAAGGTGACTGGGTGCCATCTGCGGTAGATTGAATGGTTATTGTAAGATCCGGTTGAGCACCCTGTTCAAGAAAAAAAATATAAGAATTCTTCTGAATATGTATTCGAAAGAATGACGTGCGGCGATATCAAAACGAAGCCCAACATAGTCAGGAAAGGTGCCCTCTAGCTTGACAGACAAGGCTGCATACTGCGTAGAGTTAACAAAGATGGAGCTTCCAGAGGTGCCAGATATCAAGTCTGTGGCTGCGAAATTGATATCGCTGTTCCAACTCCAGTTTTCCCAACCTTGCGCGAGAGCGTTGTCGGTGTAAATAGGTAAGTCTTGGGCTGCGCCACAGGCTTGCCCGACATTGGCAATTGCGACACCCAACACCAACCATATCAAGTGAGCCCTTTTGAATGGCATAAAAATCACAAAATTAGCAAGAACTTCGCAGGAGATGACAGTTGGAAGGAGAAACCCTTCTGAAGTTCTTTGTGCAAGTAGTCACTGGTTTTATCTTGGTCAATGACCACCTTCTGTAAATTGAAACCTACTTTTGAGGTTTTACTGCGGCCAAAAGTCGGTCAAGCAACTCGAAAGCGCATTGCTTTGGATAATTAACGGCCTAGGTATGGAGAATATCAAAAATATCGCTGGTAGGACGGTCAGGTGTTAAAAGGCGGTCGTGCGCAAGCTCGGATCTGTGATGTCCAATGTCATATCATCTTCATCGAAGGACGACTCCATGCTTCAACTTGGAGGATAATTAGATAATTATTCTCGCATCCTTGCACCCGCTAGGTAGAGTGATTACTAATTTCGATGGTGGAGCGGATAGAAAGTTCGGAAACATTTTGCATTGTGCAAAATCTCGTCATGTAACATTGAATGGGGTTGTGAACTGAGAGCTTTGAACTTTAACTTGAATTGTTTTCACAAATCACGTGAAGGGCATGTGTCAGCGTAGGAAACAAGTAGCATTTCAATTTATAGATATTCTGTTGCAAGAATCAAGCTACAGCTTTCATTCAAATTGTGTTTGGAGAACCACGGAAAAAATTAAATGCACGCAGTTGACATTCAAAACGAAGCTACTACAAGTCGCGAAAAGCGCTGTTCCCTTATTCTAATCAAAGAAGTCCAAAGAAATTGGCATGCAGACTATTTTCATGTTTACTTTTGTTGGAAAAAGATGGCAGTATAGGCGGGCACGACAATGTAGTTGGTAGATTTCAGTGTAATTGACGTCTGGAATCCGACGTCAGTCTAAATCGAGTCCAAAAGGTGAGACCTCTTACCTGCCACTTAGCCACTCCGGCCTCACCACCGAAGTGACGGATGAAGTACTCTCCGGTAGGAACATTGGCAATATCGAAGGCAATCGGGGTGTCGGGGTTTTTATTGACAATGACAAGAGTAAGCTTGCCTCCCTCTGTTCCAGCATATATACCTTGTGTGTCTGGGTTGGGAGTGGCAAGGTTGACTTGAGCACTAGAACTACCGAAGTACGTCCCGTAGCTAAAATAATACATCAAAAGAATATTTTAAAAGTCAGTAAATCCTTCTCTCACCCTCGGTATAACCAATAAGCCAATCCAACCGGACCCAACTCATCTGGAGTTGCCCAATAAGTCGAGGAGTCAACTTGGTATTTGCCCCAGATTCCAAGGACGTCTACGGTGACGAGACCGCCAGTAATATCTGTGTCAGCAGTGGAACTCCATTCACTAATAGAAAGCTTGGTTCCTGGGTAGTTCTGCGCGATAAGAGTTTTGAATCGCGGAACAAGATTAATAGAGGTTGGATTCCATTGGTGATTTTGAGGATCTGATCCAACCCATGATTCGTCGACGTAGGACGTGTCCTACAGACACAAAGATTAACAAGAGGTAAAAATCAAGCAAAAATGCATCCTACCCAAAAGACTCCTAGTAGCCCTCAGTCTCAGGGCCTTAGCAGCGTCATCGTTTGCACTGGTGTCGGCCTGGAAGTAATAATGAATATCGAGATAGTCCAAGAGTCTCGATCCAGTAGTGTTATCGTGTTGCTTCATCTGCATCAAGAACCACGGCAAGAAGTCGATATTATAGTGTGCCGCGTTGTCTGTATAACCAACTTCACTGGTCCAATCTAGCAAAATCTCAGATGTTTGTTCATACTAATTTAAGTGAAAACTTACAGTACCACCATGAGCACGTAGAGGGAGCAACCACAAGAACGTCAGGAAGGGCTTCCTTAGCTGCTGTTCCAAACTCAATGACTCTAGCCAACTCTTCGTCGTAATTCATAGGACTACGAAAAAGTTTGTTAAAATGGCGAAGTCAGAAATTTTGTTATGCGTACATTGGATGCATATCTTGATGGGTATTACTGGCGATTTCTATTTCATTGTCAATTGCTACCATGAGTGGCTTGTTAGCCAAACCAGAGAGCCATTGCTTGGCTGCCGTGGTATTCCAAGGTACGTAGGCATCTGTTTGACTAGGGACAGGAGTGACATAAGAGCCATTCGGTAGCAAACCATTTCCGGCATCACCGTTGTATGGGTCAAAGCTCTGTTGATCTAAGAAAAAATCGATTTAGTGGAAGCAACATTGAGAAAATTAACATATCTCACCTGGGTAGACTGATTTCGGATAAGAGTACGAAGTAGCATCCTTGGACACCCAATCGAGGCTGAGACGGAAGGTAAGCATCACGCTTAAGAATATTCCAATTAAATCGCATGCAGCTTACGCAGGAACAGTTAACAAGGATTGTGATCCGGCCCCGTGGACCCATGCCATCCAATCGTCAGCCTGCCCATTATCAATGACCCTGTTTTCGAAGTACCAGTCATTCCCAGCGTTGGTAAATCCGCCAAAGGGATTGTAAGCTGTCACAGCGTTACCTCCCCAACGTGAGATAGTGACACCTAAGTGCTGGATGTAGCTGGCAGAAGTAGGGAAATTGACACCATAGATATGAGGGTTAATGGGGAAGTTGACCTGTTGTACAATACTATAGACCCAAATATGAAAAAAAAAATAGAAAGAAAAAATATAATCATGGGTTTACATACCTAGCATATTGCACGGCAGGCAATACATATGAAAATGTAGAGTTCCCGGCAGTAACTGTCAAATTTCCTCGTTGGAAGGCAGAGGCCAACTTCAGGTAGGTGATAGTCTTCGAAGGGGTGTCAACTGGATTATAAGTGGTCTGATTTATAACTTTGATGGACTGCAAACATTTCAGCTCTAAATGCAATGTTGATGGCACGTATCACGCATTCTTACCTCTCCGTTTTGGGAAACGTTTACGTCGGATAGGTCAACGGCACCGACTGTGGTAATAGCAACAATATCGTTCGTAATTGGCTCCGCACTCAGGAATTGCGGGGTGACAGTTATTTCCTAATAGCTTATGTTCAGCGGGGTGTCTGTACAGGCCAATTTAGTGACTTACGCTGACAAGAACAATATTGTCGATATGAAACTATTTCGTATCATGAAAAAATTGCCATGGATGGCAGATATAATGCTCACGAAAGCGCCATTACCACCCGCCTGAAAGGTAAGACGATCCCACGTTCCAGATCCCTGCATTAAATTGGATAAGATGTTGGAATAAATCGCGAGGGAACAAAAAGCAAACCAATTGAGCACCGCTTCCGGGAAGCGCATTAAAATCAATCAAAGAGAGGAAAACTGTCCGTCGACAACGGTCGGGCTGATGCTGGACAAAGCTATATTTGGAGACTGGCTGTTGTCAGTGGTAGATTGAACGAGAATTGTCAAGTCTGGTTGTGCACCCTAGAAGAAATATTTACATATGAGCTCACTACGGAACGTATTGAATAGATAACGTAGACGTACAGCAATGTCGAAACGGAGTCCAGCATAATCAGGGAATGTACCTTCGAGCTTGACTGACAGTGCCGCGTACTGGCTTGAGTTGACTGAGATGGAACTACCGCTAGAACCAGCAAACAGATCAGTGGCAGCAAAGTTGATGTCGCTGCTCCAGCTCCAGTTTTCCCATCCTTGAGCAAGTGCGTTGTCTGTGTAGATGGTCAAGTCTTCTGTCGCACCTCGAACAGCGTTAGGCGCCAGAAATGCGACACAGATCGCCAAGCGTAACAAGTAAGACCTAGAGAACATAGCGCTAGTTGAGTGTAGCATGCACATCAAGAGTGTTTTCACTGTGCCTCTTCACAAAGAGTTTTTCGAGAGCATCCACTTATCCTTTAGCGTTTCTATAGAGGTGGCATGGTACAATGATGTTTTTGAGCGGGCGGAATTCGGGTAAACAGGTTGAGTGGGATAATTTGCGGGACAATAGGTTAACGTGAGTAGAGAATGGCCAAATCACAAGCACCAACGAGTCGATAGTCATGTGTTGAGTGATGTACGCGAATGTAGTCTCGCTTTTGCGAGCAAGAGGTGATATCTGCTTCGCGAACATGTGGTAGGTGCGATGGCGCGTCATGAAGAAGTTACTGGGAAAACGCAGGATTCTAAAGATTTCTAGAGATATTTAGTTTTGGAACTGTAACCGGTCTGTCCATGACAGTTGTAAAATAAGACGGCAAACTGAAATAAAAATAAACCCTCCGAAAATTTGTTATAAATAGGACGATCACCGGTCTAGTTTTTTTATCCGAGCAAATATCCGAGGGCTTTGGTTGATAGACATGATAATGGAGGTACTATGCTGTAGACATACAACAGGATACAGCATGGTCCGGAGCAGTTTCATCATGTACGATATACAATTATGACGAGAAGATTCAAACACAAGGGGGCCGGGTTGAAAGGGCCAGAACCAACCAACCATCACATGATTTGCTACTATATTTGGATGCACTAACCTTCCCAAAATGGCATTGCAGTCTGAAGTCGAAATATTGATGACAATTTATGTCCAATATTAATCCTCTTTTTGACAAACGACCTTTTAACCACTCCAATAGACCTCTATAATGGTTATAATCGGTATTTAAGCCTTGTAGTAACTCAAAAAGCATGAATCATTATTGATTAAAAGACATGAACCCCTTTATTTGGCTTGAAATAGCTCAAATGACTGTAAAAAAACTGCTATATAATTTTTATTTTTTGGCCCTCGGGGACCAACCAACCATCTCGGTATCCCCGATTGTGATTAGGACATCCCTTCTTCAAACAAACTACTTTACCGTCGGAGTAACTTCGGAGGCAATTTAGATACTAAATTATGTAAGCAAAGATGTATTGCTCTAGGTTTACTTTCATTAGTCAATTGACTAATCATTTCGCCCGGCATGTACTTACAAGCCACAACTAGGCATGATTTATGTATTTACCACTTACACCCACTCTCAGTATCCTTTTATCAATGTATAATCCTTTATTAATTTTATTAATGCCATGGTTCCATATGCCCCAAGATTCGCAAAGATTCAGAACTTTGAACAATTCGTGTCGTACGAAATTTGCGGTTTTCTGCCTGGACACCACTCACCGCCATTTGATTGTTTCAGCGTGATCCCATGGCTCACGGAGCACCGTAATCATGGTAATGCCTTTTTCCACTGTTCCACAGTTGCAACCGATAACAAATCTTTGATCAAGATGCGAATTTGAATACTGATTTGTTTCAGTAGATCACAACTCGACACGATTTTCCCGACATCTTAAACATTTTCCATGACCTCTCTCGCTGACTACCAGGCCCAACGTATCTCTCTGATAGATGCGGATCTTTCCCTTAGACGCGAATATCTGACTTTGCATCTGCGCTCGGATAAGGAGGTCGAAGCGGACAAGATAGTGCGGGACATACGTGCACTGGAAGCTGAAACTATATGGAAGGCAGACTATCCTTCGATTCCTCACCCTTTTCCTGGAATGGAATTCTTAACTGGTATGTATCATTGCCTTTCCGTCTCGAATTATAATATGACATGATATATATTCAGGCAAAAGTATCATTATGAAGACCAAAGTTTTTGAGATCCTGAGCAAGGCCTGTTGATTCCTGCTGGCAATGCTTATTATTATTGAATTCCATTTTATTTAGATGCCAAAAGGCGCATTATTACACGCTCATCTGGATGCCACGGTCGATGTAGACTTCATGCTTGAATTGGCGAAGAAACAACCCGGGATGCATGTTCGCGTCCGCCACCCTCTATCCAAGTCCAATCTAGCAACAAATCTGCCCGAATTTCGTATGCTACCTCAAGAACAATTATCTAGTGTGAACAGTCTGACGGATTTATCTTATCCACTGGGATCTTGGATTCCTCTGGAGAATGCACGAAGTTTCTTTTCTTCAGAACTAGGTGGCGCCGAAGGGTTTGATAAGTGGTGTATTGGATCCATGACCATTAATCCATCAGAGGCGTATGGTACTTACAATACCCTGGAAAAGGTGCGTGCAATAAAGTGCGTACTTCGATAGCATTATCAAATAACAACACGTAGATTTGGAAAAAGTTTGGCAGCGTTTTCCAGACATCTACGGTACAACTTATCAGCTATCTTGTTTGGTCATTCTTAATGCTGAGAGGAGAATAACAGAATTTGTTTCATGTCGAGCCAATATTTACCGAATATGTCAGGCAATTTTTCGCTCCATGATTGCAGATGGAATTTCCTATGTGGAAGCACGAATCAATTTTACAGCCAAGTAAGTCAGATCTCTTATAACGTGGATATTCGCTAAGCCACCTTCACAGGCTAATGTGTGGAGCAGATGGCCAAAATAATGTTCCTCATCGTGTATGGCTCCAGGTGTTTGAAAAAGTAATGAACGAGGTCAAAGACGAAATGATGCAGCAAGGCAGAGGCGGGGAGTTCTTAGGTGCAAGGGTTCGTATTTTCCTGTTCCGTTTCCTTGCGGGTTTAACCGGTAATACAGATTATATATTCTCTGGTACGATCCATTACGCCAGAGGAACTGGTTTGGTATCTAGAAGACTGTATCGACCTGAAAAGGAGTACCCACATTTGATAGCGGGCGAGTCTCTAGACTGCTGATTGTTTCTCGGGGACTCATTTCCGGGTTTAGGGTTCGATCTCGTCGGACCTGAAAATACCATGCAACCATTGATTTACTATGCCGAGCAATTGTTACGTTTCCAAGAGCGCCAAAAGGAAGAATCTGTAGACATACCTTTCATTTTCCACGCAGGCGAAACAACAGGAGATGGGACTGAAGCAGACATCAATCTCTATGATGCAATTTTGCTAGGAACAAAACGAATTGGCCACGGGTATGTTGATGCCTTCACATTTCTGGTATATAGCTGAATTGGACTGCAGATATTCACTCCATAGGCATCCCAAACTAGTAGAAACATGCAGACAGAAAGGTATTGTTGTTGAAGTTTGTCCGATTTCGTAAGCCTCTTCGTGAATTCCTCTTATCAGGGCTCACAGGATTTGATAGGAACGAAATTTTGGTATTTAAAAAGTTCATTGATGATTGGCGTGTACCTGTTGAAAGCTGATTGCGTACAGCGCCTAGCATCTTCGATGCCCATGCATCCATTACCCGCGTTATTGAACAATGGTGTACCCGTCGCTCTGTGCTCAGATGACCCTGCAATATTCGGGAGTATGGGTCTTACGTACGACTTTTTCCAGGTAAATCATCTCATGGCTTGTGCAGCTCAGTATATGCTTATATGTGCTTATAAAACAGGTATTTATTGCGAGCGAGATCACAGGACTGAGCACACTAGGCGCACTTGCCAGGGACAGCATTGAGGTAGGTGGAATGATATACGTTTCCGGTATTTTACCGAACAAAAATGCACAGTTCTCGACACTAGAGAAGGAAGAGAAAGAAAGGGCACTAGCTGCATTTGAAAGACGATGGAATGAGTTTATAGAATACATTTTGGTAGAATATGGCAGAAAGTGAATTAAGTTGTATACATGTGTTTGTAACCTTATTTAGGGGACAGAATTCTGGTTGTGGAACGAGCCATAGCAGTCTTTTCCGATTTGACATCAACATTTTACCAGCGCCGTCGTTTCTTTCTCGTCTGAGGTATGTACAGTCAGCTTCATAATGCTCCCAACATCCTTCCTCGCATTCCCCTCACATCCCTCCCTGCCATCTCCATCAGACCATACCACCTCCAAGTCACCTCCATCCCTTGGCATCGCACCCCAAACCCAATCCAAATCCCTTGAGAAAACCCAGAGCTAACGAAAAGAACCGTTGAACTGAACTGAATTACGACCATGCCAGACGCTGAATCCAACCGCAAGAGGTCGCGCTCACCCTCAGATAACGAGCAGCAGAAAACCTTCAAGCGTGCCAACACGGGCGCAACCGCCGTGGATGGCTCATCGGCCAACACCACGGGCCCCGTTTCCCAGCCTTCGACCGCCTTGGATATCAATATGGCCGACGCTGGATTGGCCACCAGTACGAAACAGGCGAACGACACTAACTCATCTACACCCAATTCAAGTCGCAACGACGTCAAAAGGATGACCATAAGGTTCTGTTAGGGCCTTCTGGCGACAACAAGGACTCGGCGACGACGACTGGCGAACCTTCTTCGTCCACCACTTCGGCGGCCCCCTCTGCCAATATCCACATGCGTTGTCTCATTGTTACACAAGATGCTTCCATCATCATTGGCAAAGGCGGGTCCCATGTCAATGAAATCCGCGAGAAGAGCGGCGCTCGAGTCATGGTTTCAGAGAGTATTCCAGGTAACCCTGAACGCATTCTCAACGTCAGTGGGCCCCTCGACGCAGTCTCAAAGGTTATTTTCCTAGTCCTCTCATCCTTATTTCCCCTCTGTACTCATTTATCTTCCGCACATTCAAGGCTTTTGGACTCATCGTCCGTAGGATTAATGATGAACCGTTTGATGTGCCATCGGTTCCTGGAAGCCGGGCTGTCACTATCAAATTCATGATCCCCAACTCACGTATGGGGTCTGTAATTGGTAAACAAGGCTCCAAAATCAAGGAAATACAGGATGCTAGTGGTGCTAGACTGAACGCCAGTGAAGGGATGTTGCCTGGATCAACTGAGGTTTGTTTTAGGTAGTTATTCGTGACTATCCAATTGATATTGATGCGATCCACAGAGAGTTCTCAGCGTAGCTGGGGTCGCAGATGCAATCCATATAGCAACGTACTATATCGGAAATATTCTTATCGAAGCACAAGAAAAAATGCCCTCATACGCCAATTCTAATTCTAGCTATCGCCCTACAAATAATTCACGTAGCAACGCACGCTCTGGCGGCGGAGGCGGTGGTAGCGTCCCAGGGGGTTCCTCATATGTTCCGCAGGGAGGGTACAATCCTGGCTCAAATTTTGCAACCCATAATCCCCCTCAACAACTGCAGACCCAGCAAATTTACATCCCAAATGATCTAGTGGGCTGTATTATTGGAAAAGGAGGAAGCAAAATCAACGAGATCCGACACATGAGTGCCAGCCAGATCAAAATCATGGAACCTGGCGCGGTGGGGCAAGGCTTAAATGGCGGTCCTGCGCCTGTCGGCCAAGAAGGGGAGAGATTGGTAGTTATTACTGGTCAGCCAGCTAATATCCAAATGGCTGTTCAGCTTCTCTATCACGTAAGTTTCGTTAGAACTTATCGTTATTACTTGACTCAAAAGCGTTTCCCATTAGCGATTAGAGCAGGAGAAGCAGAAGCAGCTTCGTGCGACAACAAGTCAGAGTTAATTGCCTAGAGCGATATTGATTAGCACACCTTTCTAAATGAACACTTCAACGGCACCGCCTCGCCATACCTATCAGAAGCCGTCACTGTCATTTTTCTTGTCTCCTTGTTCGCGTATCATACGGCAATCCTCCATCCATCCTGATTCGCTCTACGTTTCTTGTTTTTGATCACTCTCGATACACAAATTTACTCTTTTTGTTGTCAACCCCCTTTCCTTGCCTCATAGTTTTCCCAGACCCTGCTCTCCCAGAAATTCCCACATTTCTTCTCGGCATCCTTCACATCCTTTCGTCCTATGTTCTTCAAGCCAACTACACGTCAAGGGGGTGCGTAGTTGGTTCTCCTTGTACTATATCTCAACAATTCAATCTGTTTAGTTATTTCTCTCTCCTACACTGTGACGCCGTTTTCGTTACACTCTTTTAGACTGGTTTCATCTTTCTAGGTTGTCCGTCTTGCACAGTTGGGCCAGGTTTTATGTCATCCCTATGGTGTCAACTTCTGCCTGAATGCGCCCCGGAACACCTAGATGTCGCTTGAGCCTTGAGGAAATGGGTGAACCATACTTAGTACACGATACCTACTGTTCAGTTGCTGCTGCTGGATGCGAATCTCGCTGAGAAGTTAGTTGAAAGGCAAGTGTCTGCGTCGACTACGTCCTAACTAACAACCACCATGCCCAAGCTATGCCGTTATCCAATCTTCCACTTGTTCGCTCGTTGCATACGTTAGGTTTTCCTTTGCTGTTTTTCCATGACGGCCATCCTTCTCCTAATGATATGCCTCATGTAAGTTCAACAGAAAAATTTATTGTTGAAGATACCTAGATAGTGGAAAGAAGTGTACACATCTGCTCGTGTTTGTTTAACTCTACATCCACTATATCTTGTTTGCTAAATCTTGACCAAAATTCGATGTCGACAAAACAAGTTACGTCCAAGTTAGGTCGGAGTGTTCAACATCTCCTTTAATCGAATTACGTAAACCACAAAAATTTGAAGACTTGCTAATTATTGCTTCAACATTGACCATCCTTCACAAAGATATCGCATATTCAAAAATGGCCTCCGTAATAAAGGCACAGAAGGCTAATGCGTCGAAAACCGACATCAAGGGCAAGGGTAAACGGAGGGCAGACGAGATGGAGGTCGACGAGGCTGCTGAAATTCAGCCCGTGAGGATAAAGAACAAGCAACGAGTGCTGTTGCTCTCTTCAAGAGGAATTACTCATAGGATGAGACACCTTATGAATGATCTCGAAGCACTTTTACCTCATGTTAAAAAGGTATGTCGGTCGTCTTCGTCTCCATAACCATTAGAGCACTAAGCAAGGGTACGACGTAGACTCAAAACTCGATTCAAAATCACAACTCAACCTTTTACCTGAACTCGCTGATCTGAACAATTGCAATAACACCTTGTACTTCGAGGCGCGGCGGCACGAGGATTTGTACATGTGGGCAGCAAAGACGCCAAATGGACCTAGCATCAAGCTCCATGTCCAGAACGTGCACACTATGGACGAACTGAAAATGACGGGAAACTGCCTAAAGGGGAGCAGAGGTCTCCTCAGCTTTGACAAAGCATTCGATGACAGCGAGTGGGGGAAGTTGACGAAGGAGGTATTTACTCAGGTGTGTGCTGAATCGACGGTGACATTTAGTTGTTTCTTGCTGATTGTTATTGAATCAGATTTTTGGAGTACCATCAACATCGAGGCGGTCAAAACCATTCATTGATCACATTTTGACATTCTCGATTCTCGATTCGAAAATTTGGTTCCGTAATTTCCAGGTGAGAAACAGAAATCAAGGTTCTAATTCAGGGAACGGTTCTGACGTTCGAGTGTTCCTCTCCACGTTTGGATAGATAATGGAAAAGGACCCACTGCAACCGAATGGCCCCTCACAAACTACACTGGTGGAAATCGGACCGCGTTTCGTGCTTACCCCCATTCGCATCTTCGAAGGGGCGTTTGGAGGTGCAACGGTGTTCTCGAATCCTGGTAAGCTTTTGTCGATCCCATTATTTCATTAATCTCAAAGGCTGATGGTGGCAATTGAAACAGAATTTGTATCGCCTGCTGCGACGCGTATGGCACTAAAGAGAGAAAAGGGAGGGAAATACAACACAAGGAAAGACGCTGAAGCAGAAACACAAAGACGAAGAGAAATGAGGAGACGCGAGGAGGATGAGCTAGCGGTGTCGAAAGTGTTCGCGTAAGTAGAGTTGTTGTGTTTTCTTAACTGCGGGCCTACATAGGACCGACTCAGAACAATGACAACCTTGTTCTGTCCCCATTGATTATGTCAGCAAAAACTTATGACGTAAGAACAAAGGAGGTGTTTGCTTTCGATTTACCTTTTGGAGACAATATATCTTGTCTCATTTCTTTTGTTATAATGCACGTCCTCTCTTGTTCTCCCTGTCATAACAGTCCGTCTTGTCTGTTCTCCACTCTCCTCTATTATCCCTCTTCTCCTCTCCATCATGTCTATGGTCCTCACAATACATCCCTCATCCCCTGATCTTCATATGTATGGCCCATCCGATCCAAGGCAAGCTCTTGTTACCTCTTGTGTTGGAGCCACTCATCTTAGTTGCATCTAGTTCTGCATATTCTCTGTCGGGGCATCTCTCAATAGCCATCTCGTCGCCTTTCTCTCTCTTTGAATCTCGACGGACAGCTCGTCTTCTCCTCCAATCGCTTACCCTCACATTCGAGGGCCAGTCGGAAATATTCACCCCAAATACTGGGTATTCATCTTTGCGTCTGTGTTCGGTTACTCGTGAATTAGCCCCTTCTGTTTCCATCGAGTTGTCGAATGAGGGGCATGAGGATTCCTCAGAACCGTGTAAGTTTAATTAATTGCGCAAATTAAGTGGCAAGCGTAATATCTCAACATTGTCTGATTAGGTGTTTGGAATGTTATTTTCGACCTGCCTATTTCCGGTTGGCTCCCTGCCTCTACGACCATCGGTATCGAAGAGATTGGAACCCGATATACTCTGTATGCAACGGCAAAGTTCACTAATATTGAAGAAGAACAGAATAACTCCTGGGGATTTTCAACACTCTGTGCCCCGTTTCGAAGTCGCGTCAAGTATGCAGAGGCGAAAAAGCCTATCACACTCCGCCGGTTTATCTCAGCGCCAAAGACTGAAATCGCCGAATTGACGACATTGAACTATCTGGTCAACTCTACAGCTTCTCCAAAGGAGCAATCGGATGAAGGAAGGATTCCCGCAGATGTTCTCTCAAAGATCCAGGTTCTGGCATCAGTACCAGAGTACGTTGACGTTAGGAGCGATATATTACCCTTGACTCTACGTCTCCGCACGAAAGACCTGGGAGAAGAGCACTGCAAGCGGATCCAATTGACAGAGGTTCACGTTGACATCACCCAACAGGAAAAGTGCAGGTACGATAGCCGCCTTATATCGACCCATCTCTCTCTTTCTGATTTCCCTCACTTTTATAGGTACCGGCCTTTATCTACATATCTTGCAAGGTACCCGCTACCACCGCAGGACATGCAACCTCCTAATTTACCATTGCGAGAATCACACCCTATCAGCTCGGTCTATGACGTTGGTCTTTATGTCTCCTCCGAATTCTCAGAATCGGTCTTCCGCACTTTCTCCCTCCTTCCCAGCGAAGAATCTGGCCGGTACCAACTTGCGTCTGATAATTATGTTTTCGCCAACGACTCCCTCAAAGATACTCCCCCACGTGGTATACCATGGATACCACCGTTCCATTCACACATGAAAATACCACTTTCAGTCGAGACGATTACGAGACTTCTGAATGGGCGGGCGCGAAGAACATAAGACCGACTTCCCATGGTCCCCTATACAGTGTCGTACACGAGGCCTTGGTTTCTTTGACCTGTACGTATGGTATGGAAGGCGAGGATAGCAAGGTCGGAACAGAGAGGCTAAGCTTCAGGATACCCATAACATTCGGCCATGTGGCCTCGAATGCGCCTGTTACTGTAATCCGGTGTCTCGGGAATTTTCCAGCTTCCCAGCAAGCTTCATCGGCATCAAACGAGGTGGGAGCGGTGTCCTTGCCCGCCTATTCACAGTTATACGATTCCAATGGCGACCGCAAGATTGATTATTCAATACCTCTTCCCCTCTACACACCTCGATTGCAAACTACCTCATCACAAACGTCTCCCACAGAGCCTGCTGATTCTCCTTTGGTGGCCGAATGCTTCAACATGGCAAATATAAATGCCTATCACAATGGACTCGACGACAATAGCGAGAAGGCACAGACTGCCCTTCTTATGCGCAATGTGGATGCATTGCAGTCTCTTCGACGACCCACGCGACCATGAACAATGACCAACATATTTTTCAGACTGTTCTGCTTGCCTTCGCCAGTCTGCTTACTGGAAATATCTTTGCCTGTTATTTCATTTCCTTGATGGGCCAACTTCCTCTTCAGTCACTCTTCCAATTCGAATTCTTTCCAGTACTTGGACAGTACTTTCTGCGCAATCTCTCCAATACAAGGGCAGGTCAAATGCACTTCGTGGCGACACTTTCCCCTTATCCAGCATGTCTCGTTCATCATCATCATCATCATCATTGTCCATATCATATCCTTGTTTCACATCCATTACATATAAAGCACGTCCTATTCATACCGTAAATCATCTTGTACTATCACCCTACATCGCTTGTTTTATTTGTCCTGTTTTTCGTTTGCAACTGTGACAAAGTTTTTGATGTCGCTTAAAGGCGAACTCTTATGCATCGCCAATTCTAGAATAGTCTTGTGAACTTACCAAACGGGCTTTTATTCAGTAGATGGCCCCTTCCACTCTTTCAAGTTTTGGATTGGTTTATATTTCAGGCTATCTGTTGAATTTTATTATTATCTTCTTTCAAACCTGTGCTTTCTTTTATGTAGGAGTAGTCAGCAGTAAACCAAATTTGAACTCATAATACAAACATAACGACTGAGGGTATGAATGGTGCCGGTGACAACTGAACGAGGCTACAATCTTACCGCAATCAATCAACAACGCGTCCATACTTGCACGTGCTCCCGCGTCGCCAACTCGTCACGGTCGTTTTTGTCACTCACCAAATGTCCACCATGTCCGTCGAGTCTGATGATGATGAGTTCGGTGATTCTCTAGAGCTTGGTGCACCTGAAGATGTAAAGCTAACTATTACCTAGGCGTTCTTCAGTCAAACACACCGAATATTCCAAGGAAGAAGATTGCACAGAACACAGTTAAGCCCAGTGGCGGCAACCACAGTCGCGCCGAAGCAGGACCATCGAGAGCTATCAATAATGCTACGTTGAACAAACGGAAGAAAGGAGTAACCGCTACACACGATGGGCAGTCCGACAATGATGAAGTGGAGGAGATCGTTTTGAGGCCATTTGGTCAAGGCGAACGCGGGCGACTGGCAACCCAAGTGGGCGATGAAGATATGTCAGAAGGAGAGGCGGTTGCAGTCGTTAGTGAGGAAAGTGGTATCGAGGGAAGTAGAGGAGGTCATCGAGCCCTCAGTGATTAAGGTGCGCGCCGGTTCTAAGAAACCAGCCCCCGTGCCGGAAAGGCCCTTTCTAGCACTGTCAATGGGAGCACAAAGACCAATACAGCTGCCTTGACCAAGGGTAAAGGCAAGCAAAAGGCTACCCCAGTTCCCAAAAAGTCTTCCCGACAGGAAGTGGAACCAATGGATACTGATCTTATTGACATCCTTGTTGATGAGATGGAGGTTGAAAACGAGGGACAAGATGTTGCTGATGAGCAACCTGCAGTTGTGGTGCCCGTCAATCTCGGACGATCTGGAAGGACAGTGAAGCCTGCAAAGGTGCAACATCCTCCACCTCGCAATCAAAAGAAGGACGAGCATATTGCACGATTGGAAAGGCAGTTGCAGCAGGTACGTCAAGAAGGACGTACCTATATCAAGATATCTCTGATTGCTCCTCACAGGCGCAAGATAATTTAAAAGAATTAACAAGACAGTTGGACGAGCTATGCCAAGTGCGCAAGACGGAGCCCGAACAATTGATGGAACGTATGGAAACTCACCATCAAGCACTCATGGAAGGTCGATATTATCATTTCCTCTTTCTGTGTGTCAGGTCTCTGATACTAACTGAATTGTAGCGAAGGACACACTTTTGGCAGACCTCACTGCTCAACTCGCGAAGAGGGACCCTGTACTTAAATCTGGCAAGAAATCGGCGTTTGAGCTTCTTACTAGGGATGAAGCCAACAGTGAGATGTATGTTCTTCAGGAACAACTCAAGAAATACCGAGAGGCTATTCAAGAACGAGATCAACATCTCAAAGAGCAACAGAAAGAAATCGAAGCACTGAAGGAGGATAGTTCGTGCATTTTCTGCTTCCAATTGTTAAACTTGAGCCTCATCTTCCTTTTTTTTGCTAGAAAGAATCATGGGACTTGAACTAAAAGAAGAAGTCCGGCGAAATCAGGAGCTGAATGCACGCGCACCACCTCCCTCTTCTTCACGACCTCGAACGGCAGGTGTCCTCGCTCATAGTCAGGATCCGAAATACGCCCAGATTATCACATTTTATGAGGACCTCACTAACGTCATAGTGCCTAACATGAGAATGCAAAACGGAAAATACCTTGACTTGGAGGAGTGGATCCTGAACTGTTGCTATACCCACAAAGACGTCGTAAACAAGAGCAATTCTTCCCCCAAAAGTTGTGCTCGTTACTTCAGTTCATATGGGTTCATAATTACTCACCCTCTTTCTTCCAGGTATCAACTTTAATCTGCGCCTGGGGTACGAGCCTCGTCCTGACGCACCGAAACCCATTACCAACAAAGACGATCTTGTGCCTTCCGTATTCTATACTCCTCTGGAACTTCAGAATGAATCTAAGGAATTTCGGGAATCACTCGAATTCTTAGGCGACAACTTTACATTTGAAAGGGACCAGCTTTCTCTTTTTGTGAGGACATTACATGAATATATAAGTGGGGAAGGAAAGGATGCGCAAAATGAAGACGATGAAGAATCCTCGGACAATTCGGTCCGGATTGTTGAATAACGTTGCCAGTTCTAAGTATCATTATGTATGTATTGGCCCACGCATCTTTCTGGGTTTGGGGATTAAAATCTGTTTATACCTGTTGCAGCATCGGCAGGCTATTTCGTCATTTTGGAACGTTACTTTTGCATCTCGAACATTTTTAGGCGTGCCATCCAGCTTTCAGCCAAATACGCAACGAAGTTGCATCGTTGGGTTTGATCGCATCTTTGACAACATACGTAGCGAAATGCGAATCAGAACCGGCCAACGTTGCACCAGCTTGCACCAGAATATCTACGATAGCTTCGTGACCCTGTCTGGCAGCCTGATATGAAGTGAGGTCAAGCACACAAAAACCAAAGATAAGAACTGACTAGGTATAGAGCTGTGTGGCCAAGAGAATCCCTGAGGTGCACGAGAGCGCCGGAACGAAGCAGTAACTCGACGGACCTGGAATTTCCGTTTAACGAAGCCACATGAAGTGGTGATCTTCCGGAACCTGCTTCTAGACAATTGACAATTCCACCTGGTATTTTTGTCTTTGGTAGAGTTTATGTTAGCAGCTAAGCAGAATTCAAGGCTGTCCAAGTCATCTCTTGCTGCTGCGAGATGAAATAAAAAAGGGAATAAAACAGCTTCTGTTGTTGCAGCCTCCGCTACTGTCCACGACCACGGTGCAGCTGCATCCTGGACCGTGCTCTGTGATGCGCCTGGACCGCTAACACGGACAACAGGGACCGCAGACGGCGGGCGAGTAAGGCGAACGAATTGGGATAGAAGCTGCTGAATACAATCCAGGTTCTGATCAACAGCATGTTGCTGAACGACCCCTGACGCGAGAGTCAGTTCTCCACGAAGAGGTTCCCCGATGAGGTCACGAACTTCCTTCGTTGAGAGTTCGGTTTTTGAAAGAAGGTAACTTAATTTAGCCAGTGCGCACTGTAAAGATACACGAGAGAGAACAGAGAAAACTGATGTAAATGATGTAAATGAATATTTAAAAGAATGCTCATACCTCCGGTGTCATGTCGCTTCCCGGGACGACACCAATGTCTAATAGAGATCGCCCTGTCTCGTAGGCGTCAGAAACAGAGCCTTTGGCGCATTGAGAAATTGCGACGACGACGACACCACGATCGCACGCTTCTTTAAGAGCTCTCATGACATCTACCCGTTGGGGGGCATTCCCAGCACCAAATGTCTCTAGTACTACCCCGCGAATAGGCGCCATACAAAAAGCCCTTATGGTTTGACCCGAAATCCCAGGGAAAAGCCGTAACGTGGCTATCTGAAACAATTAGAATATTCATAGTTAAGATAGGCCCCTCATGCGCACCAACATGGGGACTCATTTCTAGGCAGACAAGGTTATGTTCCCATTGATAAGAATAATTCAGGAAAACGTACTTTTATGAGCTCGAAACTTCCTTAGGCTTGTTTGCCGTATAACATCGGCCCAGTTGACCACGATATCTATACCCACTGCATTGCTCGTATATGAATACCTCGGGAAAAAAAAAGCAGACTAGAATTTTACCGTTCACAATGGGTGGAAAGTTAGGACTGTTAAAAGCTCCGAAATCATAGGACGACATCTTTGTTACTCGATTGCCTCTAAATAGAGTGTGATTGAAATAAAGGCAACATTCTGCAAATTGAAATTGAGCTTAGAACGAGGCAGCGATGATGCGCGTCTTGCAGACAGACCTGGAATGATATAATGCCCGGCAATGGTCAATGCACCCATGACATTATCGACAGCATCGTTTCGTAGTTGGGACAAAGGGATTTGAGCACCTGTCAGAATCTTTGTAAATGAAGATTAATCAGAATTCATGCAACTCAGGAAATATCACACACCACCGTTTTCCCCAGGTCCTCTAAGAGGAAGCTGAGTGCACTTGACGTATATGCCATGGTGTCTGTGCCGTGTAGTACCACAAAAGCATCAAAAGCATAGTTCAGCTCTATCTCTGTTGCAATGCGTATCCAATCTTTGAAAAAAGTAAATTAACACACAAAAACTGATTGAATTCTCCTAGAAAAGGGCTACCGTCGATGTCCATATTGCTACTATCAAGCAGGGGATTCCACTATGCCCTTGTAGATAAGAGTCACCAAAACTTCTTGACAGTATGAAGCACACACTTCCAATATCGCATAACGGATCGATTTGCTTAAATTTCGGCCGGGAACCTTACTTCGTGGTGTAACAAGTGTTGGAAGGTGTGCCTCATATACACTTTCAGAGATCTGTACGCATCTGGGTTGATTTTTTAAAAAACGTATTGCTTGAATTGGGGTCGAGAGCGTTTGTATAGCCAATGGGGCGCGATGACCGCACCAGTAAGGTTCTTCCTAGCGGATCTTCAGAGGTGGGGTTTGCGTGCTCTACAATAGGCTGCGGACTAGATCTCCCGCTCCATTCTCTAAACCCTTGGACAGATGATGCATTCGAGAACAAGGAATCTTGTAGAGGATCATGGAATCTGGTTTGGCTACGCAAAGTCTCTGTCAGGAAATACGGTTCTGGCACGTATCCTTGTTGGCCCACGAGCATCCCAATCGTTCCACCTAATATCCTTCAGCACGCTTCACACAGTGATACGCTTTGAACACTAAGGATGTGGTGGGCACCTGTGTATATGACCAGGACACAAGATTCATCGAAGGACCGCGAGGACTCCATATGTTTTCAATTAAGCGAGATTGGTAAGGAGTTTACGTGGTAGATAGAAGTAATGCGTTCGGTACAATTGGCACGGCGGTGGCGTTCTCGATGGCTCCTGTCAATCTGTGTTAATGTCCGAAGAACGCCAAACTGAAAATAGCCGATCCGATTATGTCCCACATCACGTGCCCGGTTAGATCATTAATAAATTAGAATTTGCTTAAATTGCTGTCTTCGAGTTATTACCCACATTTCCTTCCCTCCACACATCCCCTACAATCATGGAGGCTATCAAAAAGTGTTCGCAAATAAGAAGGCAGAGGTGCGCTATATCCACATTTTTTTTTATCTGTTCTGACACTTCTCCAGGGTACCCCTGCACTGGTGACCTTCGTCACTGCCGGATACCCTCGCACAGAAGATACCGTCCCTATAATGTTAGCGATGGAGGCTGGTGGTGCAGATATCATTGAGCTTGGAATGCCATTCTCCGATCCAATTGCAGATGGTGCTGTTATTCAGGAAACGAATACTGTATGTTTATTGAACTAAACCACGCGAGCTCGCGGTTCTTACCAGTCAATTGTAGATCGCGGTTGCAAATCAGGTTGATTATACCACCGTTCTCGGCCAACTTCGCGAAGCGCGCAAACAAGGACTCAAGGCTCCAGTTCTGTTAATGGGTATTGTGATGCCCTTCATGCCATCTACTTCTTCTGACACGTTCTGCAGGATATTATAATCCCATATTGGCCTACGGAGAAGATAGATCTATTCAGGATGCTGCAGAAGCTGGAGCCAATGGTTTCATTATGGTTGATCTCCCTCCCGAGGAGGCTGTCGCTTTTCGTGAGAAGTGTATAAAAGCCAGGTATGTTCGACTGCTACTTCAGACGTTCAGTGATCTAACAAAATAACAAAGTCTTTCTTATGTTCCTTTGATCGCTCCCTCAACCACCTTGTCACGTATCAAATTCCTTTCAACGATTGCGGATACGTTTATCTACGTTGTGTCTAAAGTGAGCCACCTGTCACATTGTAATTCGCTTCCCAAGGATGCTAATCGTAAGTTCAGATGGGAACCACCGGATCGTCAGACAAGGTTGCAATAAACGAAGCACTCCCTGACATTATCGACCGAGTACGCGAATTTGCCCAAGTTCCTCTCGCTGTCGGCTTTGGAGTCGCAACCCGTGCCCACTTCAACTATGTCGCCGATGCTGGAGCTGACGGGGTAGTTGTCGGCACCAAACTCGTTAACGTTATGAAAGACGCACCACTAGGAGAAGCATCAAAACACGTTGAAGCTTACTGCCGTGAAATCAGTCAGAAGGGACAACCAAATCGCGTCAGATCCCCACCCATCGCCCGTCTCGCTAGCTCCAATTCGACGCCACCCGCTGCAGTCGCTTCCGGACTAGCTGCTCTCCCTGCGCGTTTCGGCCAGTTTGGTGGACAATACGTTCCCGAAGCTCTTGTTGACTGCCTGGTTGAACTGGAAGAGGCGCACAAATCTGCCATGGCCGATCCTGAGTTTAAGAAAGAACTTGAATCTCACGCCGGATATGCAAATCGTCCTTCCCAAATATATCTTGCGGAAAATTTGACCAAGGATGCTGGGGGAGCAAAGATTTGGTTGAAACGTGAAGATTTGTATGTTCTCAGCTCAACTTGGTGTTCTGCATGCTAATGTGTTGTCCAGGAATCATACAGGTTCCCACAAAATCAACAATGCTTTGGGTCAAGTATGCATTATCTTCTGAAAGTAATTATGAATATTTACATTTCCTTGCCAGATCTTGCTCGCCCGAAGGATTGGAAAGACAAGAATTATAGCAGAAACAGGTGCCGGCCAACACGGTGTTGCCACAGCCACTGTTTGCGCCAAATTTGGCATGGAATGTGTCATTTATATGGGTGCGGAAGATGTGCGACGACAGGCTCTGAATGTGTTCAGAATCGAGATGTTGGGAGCTAAGGTCGTTCCAGTCAACTCAGGGTCATGCACCTTAAAGGACGCCGTAAACGAGGCATTCCGTGACTGGGTAACAAATCTTTCGACAACGCATTATTTGGTTGGCTCTGCTATCGGTCCTCATCCTTTCCCCACTATTGTCCGTGATTTCCAGAAAGTCATCGGTCAAGAGATTAAGGCGCAAATGTTGGCTGCACGTGGCAAACTTCCCGATGTTGTCGTCGCTTGCGTTGGCGGTGGAAGCAATGCCATCGGAACTTTTTACGACTTCATTGGCGATAAGAGTGTGCGTCTCGTAGGAGTGGAGGCAGGAGGAGAAGGTTAATCCGTCATTGATGAAATATTGCTCAAACATACTCAGACTGTGGTGCAGGTATTGATGGGGACCGGCATAGCGCCACACTCTCGATGGGGCAACCGGGAGTACTACACGGTGTCAGGACATATATTCTACAGGATAAAGCTGGTCAAATCATCGAAACACACTCAATCAGTGCTGGTCTGGATTACCCCGGTGTTGGGCCCGAGCATGCCTGGTTGAAGGACTCTAATAGAGCTGAATATGTAGTTGCTACAGACGAAGAGGCACTTCGTGGATTCCGAATGCTGACCCAACGGGAGGGAATCATTCCAGGTAAGTAGGGTCGTTTTATTGATAAGGGTTGTAGCCTCACCCAATGTCAGCCCTGGAATCCTCGCATGCAATCTGGGAATCCGTCAAAATTGCTCGTTCAATGCAACAAGACCAGGATCTCGTTGTGGTATGTCACTTTAGTTTTGCGGTATTGCAGGCTGATTTAATCATAAATCTCGATAGTGTTTGTCTGGACGAGGTGATAAAGATGTCGAGCAGATCTCTCAACTTCTTCCCAAATGGGCAGATATTCTAGACTGGCACGTATCCCCTCATGCAGTCGCCTAGAAACATGAAATGTACGAGTTTGCAGATGTATACGGACAAATATATGTAGAGGAGGTAGATGTACAGCATCAAAATACGGTTTTCATGAACTTGAACATTTGCTTTGTGTGGTTCTTTTTCAAGAGCAGGGGTGTTTCAGACCATAGAACCCGCAAGGTTGTATTTATACCAATATCTTCTGGGTGCTTTCAGAGTCTGGTATCTTCATTGGGACCTTAAAGAGATACTGTAGTTGTATTGTAGGCAAATTATAAGCATAGGCGCTTGACTGTGCCAAGATCAGGCATGGATGACGATTTCCCAAATCGGATTAAGATCGACATGATCGAGACAACAAGAATTTATGACTCGGACTTGCACGCCACAAACAATCGTCGCTGCATCTACCACTATTGTCAATCGCTCCTTTACCTTTGTTTCGAGGCAATAAAACATGGTTTCAGAACCCCGCAGTGCTGCGGCCAATCGATCTGTAGAAGTCCTTGCGTCAAAACTGAGACGGCGGTCAGTAGTCCTTGCGCTTGGAGCAGCTATCTTTGTCCTTAATAGCCTCAATTATTAGGCAGATCGTTGGCTCAAGAGCTACCGCGCTCGAGACTTTGCTTGTATTGCGTCAAGTTATTGCAAAGGCCCGATTTTCGAATTTAGAACAATTGGTGGCGATTATCCGAGATGTAGGCCGTAGATTGGTGGATGCTCAGCCCAAAGGTAAGCCTTTGTACTGCCTTCTGAGATCTGTGAGGCAAACGCTGAGGTATTTCTTAAGAGCATTCTGTCGGGAATACTGTACGAAAGGTCTTACACCACATACGAGAGGAGTTTCACGCAGCTACGCGGGGCGTCGAAGTACCCAAACCCGCATCATTCTCAATATCCAAGTTTGTGTTGCAAGGGCAGCCGAGAAAACAAGTGGCCGTACAAAAATCGGAGGCCAAAGGAACACTCAGAGAGAATGATCCAGATGATCCGGATTCGTTCGCCAGAGGGTTGAAGCCAGTACTTATGGAGGCCATACAGGATGTTCTTGACGAATTAGAAACAGTATATGACAATGTGTCAAAAAACGCAAAGGATCATATACATTCTGAGTGAGCTTCGTTTATTTAAAATCAGTAATCTGGGCTATTCTCATGATTATGCAAGTGAAATTATTCTGACACTTGGAATGTCGAAAACAGTTGAGCAATTCTTGAAGGCAGCAGCGCATGTGCGTAATTACTCTGTGATTGTTGCAGAAACTGCCCCATCGTACGTAAAATTTTGTCACCTGTCGCTCTCTAGAGCAATAATACATCTCACCATAGATATAACGGACGTGAGATGGCCAAATCCTTATCCTCTTCAGGAATATCCACATTCCTTGTTCCCGATTCCTCCATCTTCGCCCTCATGTCGCGCGTAAACAAAGTTATCCTGGGAGCTCATGTCATTCTTGCAAACGGCGGAATGTTCGCCGTCAGCGGCTCATTAATGGCAGCTACAGCAGCTCGAGCGCACAGTACCCCAGTTGTCGTGTGTGCAGGTCAATTTAAGTTGACACCATTATGGAACCTATATCATGAATATGGTGCCTTAGATTTCGGAAATCCTAGTGATGTCCTTGGCTTCGAGAACGGGGATTTGGTCGATAAAGTCGATGTTGTGAATCCGTATTACGACTACGTGCAACCAGAATTGATCGATGCGTATATCACCAATGAGTAGGCTTTCTTATCACTACATTTTGTTTTTCTTGCTAATAATCTGAGTTAGCGGAGACCATCCCCCCTCATCAATATATAGGTATTTGTCTTCGCATTTGGCCCCTCTTTGAAACTGATCTTGTTGTTCGTGTAGACTATTGAAAGAAACATACGATGACGAAGATAACGAACTTTGAAAACAAAAACATGGTAAAATAGGACATGGTAGGCAGAAGCAGCCCCCGGATTCATATTCTTTGGGATTTATATAGCTTCCTAATATATTCCGACCTGAATTCAGCCCCTCCAACATGCGGTAGACAATCATTATTTTTTGTTGCTGAGAATTTCGAAGAATGCTTCTTGAGGGAGATCAACCGAACCCATCTTTTTCATTTTTCGTTTTCCTTCCTTTTGATTTTCCAGGTGTTTCATTTTGCGTTCGTAATGCCCACCATAAAGTCCAGCAGTGACATCGGCCCGCATGGCTTTCAAAGTTTCTCGGGCAATGATCTTTCTACCGACAGCAGCTTGGATTGGCACCTCGAATAACTGTTTAGGAATGACTTTGTCTGGACAAGGGTCAGTCAGGCACATGTAAGTGTAAACATTGAAAGACATACGAAGCTTCTTGACCCATTGCCGGCCAACAGCATCTTGCGCGGATCGATGAACGATTAAGGCAAGGGCATCCACTGGTTTGCCATTGAGCAGAAATACCATCTGTTATTAGTCAGCCATTTGTCCCAAATGCGTGATAATTTAATTATACCTTGGCAAGATCGCTACTTCGATAGCCAGCATCTTCGTAGCTAATGCCGGCGATGAATCAGCATTCTCATGCCGGTACAATCTAGAAATGGGATACTCACTCGAAACTGGCGAATCCAGAACTTCGACTTTTCAATTGGTCGAAAAAGTCGGTAACGATCTCACTCAATGGCACTATACAAGTTAGCATAATCCTTGCAGATGTTGTTCCGGAGTCGAGATACCGATGCTCTAATTCTTCCCCACGATGGGAATAACAAAGTTCCATCATGTCACCGAAATATTCTAAGTAGATGAGAATTAAATCCAGAACGTTAAACCGCGGACAAAGAACATACCTTCGGGTACAATGATTGATGCTTTCACCACAGGTTCCTGAACCTCCTTGACACGTATGCCCATGTCACCAACATCAGGGAAGTCCGTCGGATTGCTGATAAGAGCTTCTTTATCCTTGTAGATTACTAAAGTGAAAGGTCAACACGTATATGACTACTGGTTAAAGAATGCATACACTTGTAGGGTACAGTTGGGGCTGTGATGATAACATTTGCATCGTATTCGTCTTCTAGTCGTTGCCGAAAAACATCCATGTGTAATGTGCCAAGGAATCCCAATCGACAGCCCTGTCCTAATGCCGAGGAGGATTCTCTCTGGACAGTGACACTTCTATCAGTGAGCGTGAGCTTCAAAAGCGTCGATCAGGAAGGTATATTTAGGACGGATGTCAGCGTAATGTCCTACCCTATTGATGGATTCTTCGAGTTTGGGAAAATCACTATTATCAATGGGGTATACACCAGCGAAAACCTTCAAGCCGGGTCAATATCTCGTATTATGGCGTCACTTCTGTGGGTAGAACACTCACCATGGCCTTCGTCGGTTGGAAGCCAGCCATTGGCTCAACTATTTCACCTACCCGGTGAATGGTATCTCCAATGTGGGCTTCAAAGTGTCAAAAGGTTGTGCATTGTTTGACGTGTTATAGTCATACCTTCAGAAGATTGCTTCATATTACAGGCGATATAACCGACTTGGCCGGGGTTCAAACTCTTAGTTGGCACCTCCTCAGGGTACATGATACCCAGTTCTGTGATCTCATATTTTTCCTCGTATAACTGGAAGCGATTTTGTCACCTACACGAGATATAAGTCAACCATAGATGATCGAAGCATGTTGCTTCATTACCTTTACGCAGGACACCTCCTTGCACACTGATCAACGAGATAACGCCACGGTATTTGTCATACCTTGGAGAAGTTTAGGTCAAAGATTCCGACAACAGAAAGAAGTTTACCCACATAGAATCGAATAAGAAGGCCTTCAACGGAGCATCTGCCCTCGCTATTGGCGGAGGTATCCTATTTATTATTGCCTCGAGTACCGCATCCACACCCTCGCCTGTTTTTGCAGATATATGCAATATTTCTGAGGGGTCAATGCCAAATGTAGACTGCATCTGAGTAGCAATTCGTTCTGGCTGTGAAGCTGGTAAGTCTATCTGTCCAATGGAAATATGTGATTAGAAGAAATTAAAGTCACAACTTCCAGAGGATTCTACTTTATTCAAGACGGGTATGATTGTGAGTCCCCGTTCTTTGGCGTTGTGGAATACGGATATAGATTGGGCTTGAACCCCTTGACTGGCATCAATCTGAGAATTGTTAATATAAACGTTAAAATTTAGTATATTTGGATGTGCATACAAGGAGGACTGCCCCTTGGCATGCAGCAAGAGACCGCGACACTTCCCAGGCAAAATCGACATGGCCCTACAACAGATGTAAGGGAGTGTATATGCCGCAGAAAGACATATCTCACAGGAGTGTCGATTAAATTCAAAAGATGATCTTTGCCGTTGAATTTGTGAATCATGCTTGATAGATATTGGTCCAAAGCTTTGAAAACACGGATAATAGCACACCTTGCGGTTTGAGCCTTCACTGAATGAAACACAAAATAAGGACATCAGTCCGTTGATACAAGTACAGACTTAACCTGTAATTCCGCGTTCTCTTTCGACCTTTAGTTTGTCGAGGACTTGCTCGTTCTTCCCTCCCGATACCTTTTTGTTGATAGTACCTGTCAACTGTCGCTCGTTTAGCTATCGCTTTCTTCCTTTCCAGTTTCGATAAATCACCTCAAGCAATCTATTAGAAATTAGAAGAGGGATTATGTAGAAGGAAAAATAAGGGAGCTACCGATCTGCCAGAGTCGACTTGCCGTGATCTAGGCGACAACGAGTAAGTACCCTTCCTGTCTAAGGGCCCAAGTCTCCATACCAATATGGGCAATTATTGAGAAATTCCTGTTTGACATGTTAAGTCAATCATTGTTTTCCCAGGTTAGATCGCTCACCGTATCACATCGCATGAAAAGTCTTCCATGGAGGGAACTGCAGCTTTTGAGGCGTTCCATGGTATTGTCGCGCTAAAATGCCGATGAGAAGGAAACAAGCTACGCCTGGCCAAAGTCCTCTCTAGGGCACGTATGCATGCATTCTGCCAGATGAGCTGCATATACAGCTGAAGTGAGAGGTGAATGCCAGATGTTAACGGATATCCTGGCGCGTCGAGCGCGACTTTCCGGCGTTGAACAAGTTTGAATACCGTGAATGGTGATGGCAAAGTAAAAGTTTCGATCATTGCTTGGTCAGCCAATTGTCAAGCCAAGACTGCCAAGAGAATCCAATCCTTGGAATCAACTTCATATAATCCTGACATAAATACACCTTTCCTCTTACCATCTTGCATTCAATGTCACTCGAACAGGCCTCTGAAGCACGAAAAGCGCGTCTTATTGCTTTACGTAAAAGAAAAGCCGGCGAAGTGGTAGATGATAATGGGTGGGTCTCTTTACCTGTTGACATAGTAGACTCTCACTCATGTTTCGTGTATCTGCCGTACAGAGTAGCTGAACCTCTCATAAAGAACCGAAACTTTGACCCAGAATCTCGGGCATTAAAGAAGCATACTCAGGAAGACATTGTAATGGAAGACACTGTCGAATACCAAGTGAAAGGTCTAGCAGAACAGATTATTGCTGATGATGAGAAACGAAGAGCTCAAGAACTGGTGTGTCCACATGAAGTCTTTCCCTATTTCCGTCCGAATACCTACGAGGATAAAATAGGACGTGTTTAACATTGCTCCAAAACGACCGAACTGGGATCTCAAGCGTGAGACGGAGAAAAAGTTATCGAAGCTGGAAAGACGAACACAGGAAGCGATACACACTCTTATCCGTTAGTGGTTTGGTTCGTATTCTTTTATGTTGATTAAATTGTCAACCAGGACAACGACTGGCCGCTCAAAAGGGGGACTCGGACGACTTGGTAGGGGCTATGAAAGCCCAAGAACGACAAAATGCCTCGGAATCGCTATCGGACGATGAGGACTAAGGAGCGGCGGCGAAGTGCGCTTATTCTGTACTCACCATCACCATTTTTAACTCGCTTATCTGACTCCTCATAAGTGGCTTCCTGGCTTAGAACATAATACACCTACGACCGTTAGCTTTCGGTTCGTCTCTATAGCCTGTAGGTTGCAGCCGTTAATAAGGGAAGGGTCAACCGGATGGAGCATCTCCCGATATCCATCGTTCTTTACGGAGAACGTGGGTAGTTGGTCCTAGAAACGATCATACTGTAAATTGGACATTGTTTTCCTGCTTCCAGTCTCACTTATTTTTCTAGCCTTTCCTTGACGTTAATCCTGATGTCATACCATATCAATGAATTCACGACGCGGTAGCCTCTGCGTTCGTTGAAACACATACATCCAGAAATGCGCAAAAATGCTTGCTTGATTTGTGGAGGAAAATTGCGGTTCTCCTTCCACGCTGTCGTAAAGATCTTAGATGAAACAACACTGGAAGAAAAGAAAGGACTAGGCACTGGATCTCGCACGCCCATGGATCAGCTCTGTAGATGTCTACTTTACGCAATTCTTGTTCTTGGGGTCATAATCCGTGGGACAGGGGATGTCAAATGTCGTGCAGATCTATTGGCCGGACAAGAAAAATGTACTTAACCTACGCAGCAAATCACTTCAAAGTTTCAAAGTCCAACTCGTGATATTAAGTACATACATACGCCACTCAAGAAATGAAACAATCAAAATTCCGAATATCAACTTATCACTTGACATGCCTTGAATTTAACATTTGGATTAGGCGTTGATCTTCAGGAAGTCTGGTACCGGGTGTTCGCGTTGGTGTTGGACCTGGAAGAGGTGTTCCGACACTAGCATGTATCATAGAGAAAGGCGGGAGAAGATTATGTGCGTTTGGGTCATGGTGGTGTGCTCGGTACCCGCCCCCGATGATTCGTCGTCATCACTTCGAGAGCGCGCCTTGCCAGTCCGATAGATTCCAGTCGGTACAATCATTGTCCGGAGCATAGGGTCATGGTCTATGGTCGGTAAATGCGGCAGATCAGCATAGGTGAAATACGCAGTGAGATGCCATTTTGAGGCCTAGTATGAGGGTTTGGCATGACCCATGCTGAATATGCCTGTTTGACCAGGCCCGGGTGGTGGTTCGTAGTCCGATCTTGATGTGACAGTGCAGACGAGGAAGGACCAGGACGAGCGACTCCATCGACAAAGCGAAAGGCAGGGGCACTGTGGGTATATTTAGACTCGCGAGGTCAAGTTATTTATGAGACAGGCGACTCAACCGGTTGGCCTCATTCGCTGCTTGTGCGGCGTCGTGTGGCATTTTTCATCATAAAAGAGATATGGCTGTTATCATTGATAATAAGCAACGCGATCACCGTGTCTGAGTCTCTGCATTACCTCTCTCATCCGACTTTGACCCCAAACGCGGCCGTCTGTAGTTAAATGAGACCTATGGACCAAATGTAGAAGAATAGAATCTACCTGTCCAGCGTTTCAGTCCATTATCGTCGTCGCTTTCAAACCAGACGAAGATGGCCCCTGGACGAATGAGCATTCCTCGTTCCATTTCATTGAGACGTCGAGTAACAGGCGCGAGAAAACCTTGACGGACGGCCTCGAAGACGACATGGGCGTCATGCGCATCTCTAACGTGAAGGCGCTGGTGTGTGGCTTGTTGCATGGTATGAGTTTCAAGATCCACTTCTAGAAGGCACCCTTTTATATTCTGCAGCAGAGAATTCGAACTTTGGTTCGTGAGAGGTAAAACTGTTGGTGCGACAGGCCCAAAAAGATGAGAACGGAAATCGATGGCACTCATAGTACAAAAATCGTATCATCCGCGATATCCATGGATGGAGATACAAGAACATGGATCTGGTACAAGTCTTCCTGTGAAGGATTCGGAACGAAGTCGACAACACGTGGATATCTGCGGTCCCTGCTACGGCTGGGAATCGAAACGAAGTAATGCATTAATCTTCGGATTTCCTGAAAGCAGCGAGGGATGTTTTATCCCCAACAGTAACCGAGGGTAGTCCAGTGTCAAGGAGAATGACAGAGCAGGAGCCTGGCACCTCCATATCAGTGGCGAGTGAAGGGATGGAGTGGCCCACTGTTTCGGGGAGCAATTGAAAGTGTATTATAATACCACCCACGCGACAAGATATGATTGACGGGATCGCAAGAAGGAGAAAAACTGAAGCCCGAGCCGGAATAACATGCAAAAGGAAACTGCACAGTGTAATTGTCGACTGAGTCTCGCAGTCGGACATACCGAAAGTCGTGTGCAGTGGGCAACAAGCCTCAGCATCTGAGTAGCTATCTTTTCACATTCAGTATAGTCCAATGCTTTGTTATGATTGCGGTTATGTGACGCAGAGCCATATTTTCAGGAGTGAACTAAGGACCAAGTATAGAGGAGGCGAATGAAAAGGGTTTCCGGGTTTTCGGGACTTGATGACTTGCTGCAAGAAATACTTAAAAATCAAAAACAAGTCACGGACTGCTGATTACATGTCCTGATTGGGAAGTAAGGTTATCACGGCTAGGCAAACTCTGTCATTCAACACCGTGCCCAGTGTGTCAAAGGCCATCCAACTGGCATTCATCTTCCCTCCCTGTACACTACTTTCTCTTTCTTCCTACGATGGATTCAGAACCAGATGTTCCTCTTCGTCGTGTCCCAACACTTGTATCACTATGCCAGCGAGGTGAGCCACATTTGGGATCAGGACTACTAGGGTTCGGCAAGCTGAAGCCAATCGATTTCCTGGCAGCTGCCATTGGGCAAGGAGTCGAATGTGAGTTACAGTTGCAGCAGCCGCCTTTCTGGGAATACATAATCTGACCAGCTGAACCATACAGCCATCTTCAGCCTAGGGGCCGACTTAACTTATTCCCTTGTAAAGCCCATTTTAGAAAAGTGTAATACGGAACAGCTCTGTCGTTTTGAGCACTTGTCTCCAGTGAGTCCTTCAATTCACGAAAGCATTGTCACAGTGATCAATGCGTACGCATCGCAACAACAGCACCTTGAGAAAGACACACCAGGTACGTGACTGGTTATTTATTACTTGGTTTCTCTGACACATATTTTATTTTATTCGTCAGAAATATGGAAGGCACGGTGTTTCTCAGATTATCCTTTACCGGCAGAGAAATATCGGGACAATGACCCACAGGAACCAGAAACATGGAAGTCGAGGTTTTTGGTGAGTCAACGCTAGCTGCCGTTGGAATTTATCATTGACCCTACCTATTGCTAGGAACTTCAAGACACGGAAGCAAGGCGAATGGATGAATTAGCATCTAAACTTCGCACCCAACGAATGGAGGCCAATGAACGTAAGAAAGAGAAGGAGGTCAAATATACCGACCGTGTTCCCGATGCGAAACGCCCAAGATGTGAGACTTCCTGTGGCCGATCTTTCTTCAATTTTTAGTAACCCACAATGCTTAAATTCACTTAGGGAATTCGGGTGCTCAACCCAAGACTTTGTTCCAGAAGACTAAATCCGACGCTTCCAAAGTTCAGCGAGCTTATTATAATACACGAATCATTCCACCAATGCCAACACTCAAGAAACACCGAGTTCTTCCTCAAAACCCTGGTGCCACTCTGTCACCTGTGCCCTCCTCCTCTACAGCAAGCCGTGTCACAGTTAACACGGTTATCCAACGACGGCCTCTCGTTTCTACTTCTAGCTCCACTGCTTCAAGCAGGTCGATGGCGAGGACGAGGGTTCCTACGTCGACGTCGTCGCCTTCTAATCCGTTGGAAACGGATACTCCCAATAAGCCACAAATATGTGAAAGACCAAAAGCACCGTCTCTGAATGGTTCTTTACTACAAACGTTGCCCGACCCTCCGCGTCCTGTATCAAAGTTATCAACGCCTTTTAAGAAGGACCCAATGGCGTCTTTATTCGTTCCCAAACGAAAAGTACCCCTACAACGTCCTGTATAACATCTCTGTATTGTCCCTTTATACTGACAACTGCATCTGCTCTAACAGTTTTAACGAAACTACCAGTGTCATTTTATCAGATAGCTGCATGCACATCCTCTCTATTCGTCTTCCGTTCAGATATATTTATGTATTACCTGTTGTATTCTGTACCAACACTGGTTATTCGATTGCGGAAAAAGTAATGCTATTCCTACCCGAACTGTAACCGTTACCTTGACATGTAAAGTCCATGTAAAAGTACCATAACATCGGTTTACCTCCTTATCCGGTACTTGCCTTGAGTTGTTGGATGAGTGTCAAGTGGCGGTTGGCGTATTTTCAGTGACAGCATAGTAAACCGATCTATTTTAGTCTGTCACTCGTAATGCATCCATTTTCTCATACTTCTAATACTAGGTACACACCTTATTATATTCTTAGCTGTCCAGCGCCGAGGACTTCTTGAATTCTTCTGCGGGTAGGCAAACTGTGTACCGAAGTCATGGAACCGGCCTGGAGAATTAAAATATAAGGATCACCAAACTAGTGTCTGTTATCTTGTGATCATTGACAATTACATTTACATGTTTGTGACTAATGGTGAGCGATGGGCGATTCTTACAGCTATCTGTGTTACAAATTTCGGGCGTTCCAACTTTAGCCGCAAGGTGGCAATAGACGGGTGTCTGTATGGACGCTATTCGACATTCATGAAGAGTCAACTAGTAGGATATCAAAATGCAGACAGGAAAGCGTTACTTCTATAAGTGTCGATGGAATGAAGTGCGACAATGCCCACGGTTAACGGTGGATTGTAGTTATGCAAGAAAAGAAGCTAGTGTGAATAACAAGGGGTTGGGTCGTAAGCAATATGAATGAATGAAACAATGCGATGTGTATGAGAGCAATGAGATATGTCCTGGTTATGTTTGCGCGTAGAAATAGTCGTGTGGAAGAAGGGGCGTGGCAGGCGTTGGACACCGGGCAGAAAAAAGGAAGCAGAGCGTCGATCCAGCAGCTTGGAACGATATATGCACCGGTATTGAGATTGGCTGGATAACCACCTCTCGTTGAGAGCTTTTGCTTTCACATTTGGGTGGCGCTTAACGATGAGCCATCACGGTTGACGCCATTTCTATCCAATCATTGTCGTGTCTTCCCTTTACCCGTCTCGGCTAGCAAAGACGAATGAGGCGGATGCGTGAGTCCCGTTATCGGCTGCTCAGCAAAGTGGCTTTCGTGCGGAGGCGCCTCCCATATTCGTATGGTCCGGTCATCCGAACACGAAGCAAACATACGCTCGTTTTTCGGATTCCAAGCCACAGAGTTCACGCTACCCTCGCCGTGACCTGATAGCGTCTCCAAAAGTGTGCCACTATCCCGATGCCATACATACACTTTGCCGTCTGTGCATTCGTCGTTAGCTTGGTTTAACGGACAAAAATGAATACGTACCCTCACTACCACTAACGACAAAATTGCTTTCAATCCCGCCAAAACAACTTCGAATAACATGGCGCCCTTGAGTTTGCCCTTCATATCTGCATGCCATTTGCCCTGTATTCAGATCCCATAAATGAATTTCCTTTATAATTGAATAATGCACCGATGAGAAAGATGTACGTCTGTCATAAGATGGAGTGGAAAGCTTATCTCACGTTCGGAGCATGATTGACCAAAGCATAACGTGAGTCCTGCGAAATCTGTACGCTCGTCAAGTCTCCCTCTAAACGAGTAGATCTGTCAAAAAAGCGAGGAAGAGTGGAATTAGAACCAACGGCGCCAAATCAAATTCACCCGGCAGAGTTAACCGATATCACCGCAAGTCTTTCGATCGCACACAGAAAGACAGCAAGAAAAGACAAGATACGCACGATTCCGTTTGTTTCGTTGCTAAATCAAAGACCATCATCCTATGCATAGTCCTTGACACACCACCTTGTCCTCCGTTCCCACCGGGACCCGGCGGCACATCCCCGGTCTGAGCTCCTCTAGACTGGCTCGGTTCAGACGCCGAAGGGAAGTTCTGTGTGTGCTCCATGCCGACAGCTACCAGATGCGTAAAATCCGGGGTCACTGCTAAATCTGTCAACCGAATGGCTGTAGGACCCCATGCGTCTCGCACTTTGCCGTCAGCATCCTGTCAGGTGTGGTGAAAAAGTGAGTCAAGATCGCATAACAAGCGTGAATGTTGCTTCATATAGAGCGCAGCCTGCCAAAGAGCGAGAGGTATAACGTGGCACGTACCCATATAACGATCTTCCGGTCCAAGCCTCCAGATATAAAACCCGTCCCGTCTGGCAGCCATGAGATCGCCGTCACGGTTTCTGTATGTTCCTCAAGGGTGCGGATACAAACACCAGTCTAGAGGATCTGGCGTGAGTAGTTTTAAGCATTTCACCCGTCGCTTCTTTTTTACCTTTGTGTTCCACATCTTTATGAATTGCTCTGTGCTCGTGAGAAGGATCGAGTCGTCCAGTGACCATGTTAAACATCCCAGCGGATATGGATGGTCACGCAAGATGAGATGGGCGGTCCAATCTTGAGGTGAAGCACTAGAATCGATAGAAGACTTCTACAATCATTAGTTTGAGCTCTGAGCAACTAAGACGTTTTGAACACGAACTCCTCTCCGCCAAATTATGGCGGTTCTGTCTTTACTCGCACTGGCGAGATATGCCCCATCATGACTCCACTCGATATTCCATACTTCGTCCGTATGCACCTCCAATATCGTTGTTGTCATGCTAGGAAATTCGGATTTATTGCAATGATGGTCGGAATACAGGGAGAAATTTGAGGAATTCAGAGTCGAGTTATGATAAATACAGCGTTGTAGTTGAAATGTTCTCGCTTGGTTGAGAAGTGTAGCAAACCGTTGCTGTGGAATCATCACTGCGGAAGGAATATAATCTGTCAAGAACGTGATGAGAAATTGTACACTTTTGTTCACAGGAAAGTAAATATATACCGTGAAGGGTATGTAATAGTTGATGTCTGGATGTCCCAGATGCACCGTCCCACTCAGCTCTCCTCCGCAGGTCTTCAGGTTCCGAGCACATGATCAAACTGAAAGCCGGCAATAAGTCAATAATCCAACAGAAGATGGTCGGATAAAAGATGAGTACCTCGATAGTGAGTGCAGCTTATCTGGGTCGACATTCGAAGGTGCAAGCTCGTTACGCAGGACTTGCAGCGCCGCAGTAGGTTTCTTCCCCTCCAGTAGCTCTAGATATTTCTGCCGACTTATCAGAAACTTGGCAACCTAATGAACACAGAAACGAAAGAAAATCAGAGGAGTGAGGATTATTGGCCACGCGATAACATACCCATAGACCTTCCTCCTCGTGCACACCCAACCGCATTAGTGCAGCCTCTGCCTTTGACCACATCCCCTCCAGAATATACTGCCTGAATTGCGACACTTCTGGCGCCTCCATTGTATAACCTGATTCCGCTTCCAAGGTCGCTGCAGATTCACTGGTCAGGGGGTTAAGAGATGCCACTTAATCATAGGTAGAAGAAAAGGAGATGAATTCACGTACATGTAGCCTACGTCGCGCAGACTCTGAATTACTAATCGTACAAATTCTTCACGGTCCACAAAAGAATCCTCATAGAGAGTCGTGCCAGGCAAGGTGACTTTAGAAATCACTTTACCATGTTTGGAGATACCGTTGCCCATTGACGACGTTCCATTAGACACGGGTCCAAAGCCATTTGTATGACCGCTAGCACCATTAGTGCCGGCGAAACCATCGAACACCCCGCCCAAAGAAGACGGCCCCGCATGTGTGGACAGGTCAGGCGCGACAGACAAAGAGGAATCATGATCTGGTTCTGACAGCCTCATCATTCTTCGGGACGGGGTGCTAGTGGATAGGTCGGAAATTGTATGAGTAGAAGATACAAGAGGGCTCGAAGATTCAATTCGCTGTCGCTTGCGTGCCCTGGTGTGTTCGGGGTCTGCCGCATCCAAGAATCCAGGGAGAGAGGTGGGGAGGGAACACGCAAAACACTGCATTCAGGCAACATTACAGAGAGAAAAAGTATACGCACCAGAGGCGGAAGAAGATGCTGGGTCTGTGCTAGATCCTTGCTCAAGCTCTGACCTGGAACGAGTAGCTGGAACGAGGCTTGCGACTGTCGAGTCGATTTGGTCCCTGGGACCTAAAGCTGGGGTGGGTGGCGGAGACTGGCGAGAGATATGAGGAGATTCCAGAGCCGACAAGGAGGAAGGTGGGGTGGACAGCGTGTCCCGCGTAGAGCTTGGGTGCGTAGGAGAATCAATGGTGGCAGTCCAGGTACAAAGATGAGTTCAGGTACGTTGTTGATTATCGGGGTTAACGCTGTGTGTCGCGATAATGAGAAGGAGTTAAATGTTTGGAACGATGATGAAGTGTATTTAAACGGCAAACAAAGAGTCTGTGGCAGAGGGAGGCGGTAGAACACCTGGAATTGATCAGTGCGCGCCAGGAGCACCCACGACATCAGAATACTCCCGTATTCGGACTATTTGACTCATTTATTCACATTTATTATTTTACATATAACAATAATTTCAACTAATACACCTTGAAGTCCATGCCACTTCAAGGTATCCATGATACTTTACACAAAAGCTCATGTAATTGATCAGTCAAACGCCTTTCCAGCCAATGACAATCAATCCCTTCTCGAACACACCCGGTGGAGGGAGGGCTGGTCGAAAGCGCAAATGGGAGCCTGATGAAAGGAATGCCTTTGATAGCAAATTCGGCACTTTAAGTGACGCGGAACTACAAGCACACGACTTCTCCACGAGATACTTACGACAGAAGGAGCTCTAAGATAGTAAATATAACAAGAATGCTATTCAAACGCACCTGGAAATCATTCTACAACACGCCGAGAGACGCCTGCCACGTTCCTAGGCCTAATATGTCTTCGTAGTTTGTGGACTTCGATCGGAAAAGTACTGATGTAGAACCTAGGCCACGAATCGTAGGCGTCACCATCCGGGCTTTGGCATGCATACCCTAGAGCTGACACTGGAGCCAGTGCACAGATGTCGTCAAACCCTGATGGGAGTTGTATGTAGGTGCAAGGAACGGCAGGCTAAAAACATTTTAGGATGAGGTCCGTCGACTCGAAACCGCCGCTGGTTAGAGTGGTCGCCGAGTCGAATATTCCAGAACTGTCTACGACTGGCATTGCCCAAAGAACGACGCGTCTATTATACCTCCATTGGTTGGATTGTGGGTTTCTCGATTGCGCTGTTCTGGGGAAGGTTTGATCTCGTTGTCCAGGGTTGGGTACAACACAAAATACGTCAAGTTAATAAACTGGCATAGCAATGTCTGGTTGGCTCCAACAGATAACCAACGCAGCGCAGTATTAGCATGACATGGCTTACGAACAAAACTTCCGCCTCCTGAAAAAATCTGTATGCCCCGTAAAGTAGCCTAGTTCCCCGAACCACTGCTTTGATGACATTCCAAATTAACCAAGAAGAATTGACGCGCCAATCTGACTTAGCAACGCAGCAGGTACTTTGGGGCATGGGAGTGCGACTTAGGCCACTCAGCACAGCACGCATCAGCCGACATCCTGGTCGTTATGTTCATCGGCATTGTATCATAGAGATATCCTGCCAAGGGTCTGAGCAGAAATGTTACGTCAAAGTCTTGTATCGGAGGTCATTTCAAAGATGTATCGTTCAACGTGTTGGAGTCGTGTTGAGTGGATAGAAAAAGCAGATACAGCACCAAATACCGAGAGGAACGTAGTCAGTGGATCAAAAGAGTATTTCACAGTCAAGACAAAAGAGCACGAGTTTCTTTGTTTCATGGCGTCTCGCCAACCTCGAGGCCTTTACGCAAGGAAAATTTATCCCATTGAGTCATTGAGTGGCAGAAGGTGATAGAAGAGCCGAGGGGTCTTTGCACGATGGAACATAAGAAGTGTGCAATCGAGCGCAAAGCAGAGAACAAGCGAGGGCATATGACAATCCAAGTGAGGAAGAGAACGCATGCGCATCATAAACGAAGCTCAGGTGGGTCTTTCTTGATTCCGAATATGGCTGGAGCCGACACACCTGCCTTCTTCATACATCTCACGCGCACGTTGGTCTTAGCGCTTGCCACTGCGTTTATGTTATGCACCCTGGGCAGCCAGGCTAGGGCCAGACCGGCCACATAGTCACTTGTCGCGGCCAAAAGAGAGTAGGAAAAAGACAGCAGTTCATTACGAGTCTACGACATTACTCTGTATGCAATATGCAACAAGTAGCGGTTTCCTCCAAGGACATCATCTTACAGCCACCGTTAATTAAAACATTTCCTACATGCATCAAAACTCGTTAAGACTCGGACTTCAGGATTCGTAAACCAAAGCACAGCGTACTAGCCAGGCCCAGCCGCCGAGCCACCGCCGAAGCCGTTGATAGCAATGTAGAGCCTTTGAAACCAAAATCAATGCCTAAAATGCTCACGAACCAAACCAATACAAGTGAATGTCACAGATGATCATTGGGGACACGAGTTTACCGCTTCAGCGGGTCAGCAGACCTACAAATAAAAAATGTCAGAACTTTAGTATGGGCTGGATGTATTGTTGCCTATTTCCACTGTGACCACGAAGTTTACTGAGAAAACGAAGAGCTTTTTTTTGACTGAATGAAATCAGAGCGAAAAGGTTTTACGTGCGACGGAAAATTCGAAGGGCAAAAAATTCCGAGTGTAGATATGTATGTATGACAAGGAGAGTCAGGTGGTAAGATGGGACGTGAGTGAAGAAGACCGAAGAACGAAGGTGTAGGAAGGTAAATGGAAAAGGAGTCATAAATGTGTATATACCTATGCGTCCTTTACTCGAGTACCATGGCGAGGCGAAGAGATTTGGAAGATGAGTTGATGGGCCGATAATTTCAGAACGAGATCAAACATGAATTGAATTGAATGAGTGGATGATAATTCCTTGTTGAAAAGTGATGATGATGATGATATGGAAGATGTAATATATAGTACATTTTCAAGTAAGAAGGGAAAATAAAAGCTTATGGAGGGAGAGGGGATTGTTAGATGTGAAATCTCGTCATGTAAAAATGAAGAAAGGTAACCCGATGTTGAATGGTTAAGAGGAATAAGATAAGACAACAAATCGAACGAAAAAAGCAAAAAGAGTGCCGCATAATCCCAACGCAGATACAGTCGGGAGAGACAACACAACAAACTGAAATAAAATAGATAAGACCGCACATATTTCGCGTGGTTCGATGCCTGCCGAGATAACAGAGAACAGAGAGGGATGGGTAGATAACAGAGTAGACAGGGGAGCGAGGATAGCGCTAAAGCATTTTGAATTCGACAAGAGATGCGAGGACGAGGAGGACTGCGGGTTGAGGAGAGAATGGGGCGGATTGCGTAGGATGAAAGAAGACTGATTGATGACAACATGTTGCGATAATAATCCGAGATGCAAAAAAAAACCTCTATGTAGGAAAGCCAGTAGAAACGAATCGTGCGCCCGAGTTATGGGTCGGTGTCATTTGGTATTTTGGGGGTCGTTAATTGGATTGGAAGAAGAAAAATGGAGGCCAATGAGAGATGTGAAGTGAGAGATGTCACCCAGGTTACAGTGGGACTCGACAGAAATCCCGTCCCCGATCCATGAGTCCGCTGCGTCCATTACCGAATCCTGGCGCGTCATTAGAGAGGCCTGCACCCCTAGATCTTCGACCCTCGTTCGGCCTCTTGTTCTAGGACGAGACTGGCTCCCGGACTGCGACCGATCAGCATCTTGTGTCTTCCTTGTGGAAGAAAACAAATGAATGTGATCTTCCACGCCCATGAGTGCCTTCAGGGGTGGGGAGCTGTTCCTGCGAACTGCCTCCCGACCTCTTCGAGGAAGTTCACAAACCGAAGCCCAATAATCAATGGGTTCTTCGGAATTGACGTTCTCTTGCCCAGAATGGATTGACGGATGGTGGGATGGGATGTCCCCCTCGGGAACGCGTCGTGGCCTTGAATGTGAGCGGGAATGAGAAAACTGCCCCGAACGACGGCTACTTCTAGAGCTGTCAGGATCCCGACGACGGCCCCTAGGCGTTGAATGTACAGATGGCAAGGGTACTGAGGGAGTAATCATGACTTGTGAAATAGTATTGGTAAGGGGTAGTTTTGGCGTGGGAGGTGAAGGGCGTGCGATGGTGTGCCCGGAAGAAGATGAAACTGGTGAGGCCCGGAAATCTTTGGACGGAGAAGCAGGCTGCAGAAGCGAAAAACATGCTGGTAGACTGCCACGGGTACGGCTGCGTTTCGATTTAACCGCGCCAGTATATTTTGGTTTAGAAGTTGCCCCCAATCTTTCTCCGAAACGCAGTCAGCTTCGTCGGTATCCAGTGCATCTCCAGAAGAGAAACCGAAGTCTGAATAAGCCTCGTCGTCGTCGTCTGCTGCCCGAGTCGAAGAAATCGGTGCACTTCTTGGGTAGCCTCGTACAGCGGAAGGTCCAGAAGCGAGGTGTCTGTCGAGATGCGGTATGGTGGAGCGATTGTTGGTCCCAGATGGTCTACGTGCGTATGATAAGGGAGAGGGGTTGACTGAGTATATGAAATTGGCCGATTTTGAACTTGTATCGTAAATGAGGTCGGAAGGTTCTTGGTAGCCATACTCGCTGTTCTCATACCGATTGGAGGTGAAATCATCTTCATCATCTGTGACAAGAGAGCACGAATTGGAAGATGCAGAGGAAGAGGATACGTGATAGCCACTTCGCCTCGCGTAAACACGCAGTGCCGACCCCAGTGCTGAAGGCACAAGAGCCGGGACGTCACAGCCGGCGGCATAACCCATGTTTGGCGACGAAAGAGCACTACTGGAGGATGATATAGATGGAGAGGATATCTCTGACTGTTCGCAGTTATCGCTGCAATATGCACGTCTAAAGAAGAAGGACTGAATGAGAAGCAGGTAGAAGAACAAAGAGGAAGGGGATTACCCGTCGTCTGTCAGATGCTTTCCGCATACTAGACAGATTTCCTCGAACATGGCGAGGATATTTTTAGGGAGACCGATAATATTCGCGATGGCGAGTGATACTTGAAGGAGGATGGGAATGGGCAAGGGGATGCTGGGCAATGGAGACCCGTTTATATAAGAATGGCGAGTGCACCTGCCAGGTCGCGACATTCTAATTCGCGTGATCCTATGTCACACTCCCCAAACTGACTCAACTTCATAATTCAAATTTACACGTGACTCTCTCACCATCGCACCGCCGAGCCAACCTACTCTATTCAAGCCAATGACCTGAGAGCAACACTCGCCCTGAGCCAAACGTTCCCACTCATAACAGTCACCGACACATGATTGAGATCTCTCAGCCTATCATAGCGCTTACGGCGCATCTCAATCCATATATGGCTGCTCAGGAAAGGCCAGTACACGTTGCGTGGCACAATAAAGCACACTAAGTCAGTAACGCGTGACGCGAATAATATTCGAACCAACATGAGCAGGATGTCGTCATGCATGATGTTTTCTGCGCACTTGGTTTGCCTTGATGAAGAGGCCTACAAAACTCCGTGTCGAAAATTTCGAGTATTGACGCGGTACTCCGCCCTAGTGGCGTGAATCGCCTGTCATGAACTGCAAACGGACATGTATGCATCGTACAGAATAGATCGAAGCCAGTACATAGTGACACTGTCCACGTTCACGCCATATGGACACAGGATTTCGAACGCATTGAACATGCTTCGGTGCATGTACATATCAAGCCTGCACAAATCACACTTCTTACATTCCCGTATCCCTTGTAAGCACATTGCCCTCTTCCATCGCCTTCCTTACCTATCTGCGCATCACCTTTCAGCGGAAGACAGCAACCGTCTTCTTATTTCTCTCGTGGATGTCTGATACATTTATCTATAATTGACGTTCTTGTCTGCAATGTGTCTGAATTTATACAGGATCGGTCCGAGCTTTCTTTGTTCTCTACTGTTACTCTTTCTGTCGGTAAATCTTCATAGGTGCGCATTAAATAGCAACATCCATGTTAATTAAAGATTCAAGGACGTTGCCGCAAGTCATTGGACATAACAAAGCAAACTTTCGGAAATCAGAAAGTGATTTACTTAATAAACTGTCACGCAGGTCACTGCTTGGCCACTCCAGATCCAGAACCACGCCATCGTCGATCGTTCTTCATTATTTTTAGCAGATCCAGAGAACAATGAAACCGGGTCTCGAAGTGATGTCACGGACAGGCGCTAAATATAAATATCCTCCTATTGCAACGAAATCACATCATATTACGACCACAAAATTCGGTTATTCTGTACCTCCCAATTCCGTATTGATTTGTTCCAGGTTTTATAGGCGTCTATGTCGTCTGTCGGACTCCATGTGACAAAAATATTTGCAATTCAGTATGGGGTCTGGGGCAGCGGAAAACTTTGGTGAAAAAATGCCTTGGACAACGGATTGGACGTGTTTTGTATTGCACTTTCAACGCTTATGCTATCTCTTTTGCCCTACCGGAAACAAAGTGAAACAAATACAGGTCATGAAAAGCAACTCAGGGTACTCAATGCCCTGGTCCGATTAGGACCGACGATAAATGTCACCCAAAACGAACTCCCGAGCTGCGAGAATGCCTGTTCCGAACCCGACAAATGCACCACTCCGAAATCTCGACCAGTCAAATGCCAAGCATCATGCCTCGATGACTTGTTTTCGCGTTCTAGACAGATACACGTCTACTTTCTTTGAGAGTCTCCGTCTTCAATCTTGGTTGACTACATTGTAAATTCCAACATAAGATGGTATGCCAATATATGATTACACAACTACTGATCTATCCCCTATAACACGAAGCTCGATCACCTTGTACAGGCTCAATAGATGACACTCTTATTCATGGAGACCCACACGGTTATGTTTGGGGCTATACTGTACTTCAGCAGGTCCGACTGGTCGTGCTGTCGGTACGATTTCGGACCTTGCCTCCGCCTTCTATATTTACATCCAATGCCTAGGCAATGCTCCGACTCGCAAGGGCAAGCAGCAGAAATTTTTATGATGCTTGAGGTATTTGCAGAGCATTTGATACACTCTTCACTGATTTACTTTGTTCTACACGAAGGAAAACGGCTTAAATAACACTGCCGAAGCTGTTGTCTAGGCTCGCTCAGGCATCAAGAAGTCGGGGTCCTTTCCCATCGCTAGTCCACGCCCAAATGTTCGAGTTCGAGGATCGGAGTCAGCTCAGTTCTAGATGACTATTCTTTCCCAGAACATTTGTGCAACATGTTGTTCCTAAATATGAGAATCTATATCTTCTAATGAGCGAGTACCGCCGCAGCCTCGGAGACCCCTTAAGGATGATTGACCAACCTGTCAATCATGGCTTTTGATGAGTATCCTGTTTAGACCAAGTTTAAACTCACAAAACAAACCCTTCCTATATCCATACCGATCGAGAAATAATAGTAATTTGTGGGTTCCGCTTATTCTTTGTGGCCGAGCGACGCACAGTTTTGGCGACATAAAACCTTGTTGTCTTCTCAGAGCGAGGATACCAGGAACTCCAAAAAATCAGTTCACGACCAAAACACGTTGCTGGTTGGTGGCTTGGGACACTGACTTTTAGGAGTAAGTACTCATACTTATTACCAAGGCTGTGAATGTGTTAGGAGTAGAATTTATATTGGTAACCGAGTCACAGCTGAACTGGCCCGTACATGATGTTATGTTTAAAGAAGGCTTAATTAATTATAAACCTGATGTCTGCTAACCACAATTGAAGCCAGTTAGGGATCATAGGGCAATGCATTTGGCAAATGACAAAAAGTGCTTATGCGCGTTGGATAAAAGAAGATGAAAACATTTTGTCTACAGAAAAGGAATGGATTTGCGGATTGATAATAGAATGGAATAGGGTAATGGCAACAAAAGTAATTTGTACCGCAAGAAGCTTGAAACGAAGAAGGCAAGACGGTAAAATAGGTTCGGTGGTGGGATGCATAATCGTTTGGAAAGGGGTCAAGACAGATAAGAAGGGCTTCGAGCGTAGAAATGCGCGACGGCAGCATTGTAGAAGGTAATTGGGCCTCCAACAATGCACAAGCCGCGTAGAATGCGATCTGATGAACCCTGCATAACTCTTGTTGCAACCTTCGTAAATTGCGCTATATGGCTTCTGAGTCCAAAGTCTACGAAGACTCGACAAGTGTGTCACGATCGCTCTGTAACGATCGGCTACTTTCGCCGTCTTTCTTGCATTCATCCGGATTGACTTCTTGGTACGACAGCAGCGATGACTTGATAGTCAACGCCATCTCGAAACCAGTTATCGCCGCATACAATCATGCACCTTGCTCTTCGCCTGTCCTCCCGTACCGTGCGCCATATCCGCTTGGGTTATCCTGCGATCAATTGAGAACGGACCGCTTTACTACCATGTCCGAATGATCCTATTTGGAGCTATCCGATCCTGTAGTTGCATTGACAATAGGTTCGATTGCTTCAACGTCCACAGACGGGATCTCGACCTGTTTAAAGCCCTGTGATCCTCCAGCTTCAGGGATAGGCGACACAGCCATGGATAAAGAGAGACTACTGCCGTTTGCCAATGTGTCCTGGCTCATATTCGTACTGTAAAGGCCATTATTGCTGTTAAAATCTAAATGTGAATTCAATGGAACGGGAGAACGAGGTTTATCGGAAGTCGGTGGGACCGGTGGAGGCGAAGGGTTCTGGTTTGGAAGGGGCAATGCTTTATCCTTATCTGTGAAGCTGGAAGATCGACCAGATAGCAACCCTTTCAGCCGCTGATTGGCACTGAGTGTGTTGCTTCGCATGGGCGGATTAGGTGAACTAGAGGACCCTGTATGAGAATTCGCATTCGAACCACCACTACGAGGTATTGGTTTTTCCGCGACTACAGTTTCCAACATCCCTGTAGGAGTCCCGACGTTCTTCAAAGCGGCGAGCTTTTGATGCAGATATTTTGCATCCTCGAGTAATCTGAACAAAGCCAAAGCACCCACAAAATGCAAGGCAAGAGTAAATATAATGTTTTATTAATACAGATATGTCCGAATTCGACAGCCAGTGTACTGAGAAACGCACCGTGTCTTTGCCTCCTGGTCAGGTAAGTCGATTACGCCATATGCTTCCGAGAGCCGGTGATTGATTGCTGCAAAAACCTGTGTCATCACATACTAGTATTGCAAATGGAAGAAAGTAAGAATGTGTAGTAAACACCTTCCAATGAGTTACGCTGCTTGCTCACCTCAACAACGGATGGTGAAAGATATCGCGATAGAACTTTATGGAGCGTGACAGTCTCCTTTACGAGAAGTTCCATGTAATTGTTGATACCACCACCAGGCTTCGGCACACTCCAGTTTACATTCTGCATTCGTTCAAAGGATTGAGTAAAAGTTCATATATCAGGCGCTAAGTTAGAGCTGACCTTTAGAGACTTGATGTGCTCATTCAACCTATCACCCATGATGGCTACCAGCTTGGAGTGGATCTCATTCTGATGTTCTTGATAATCCTATAGGATATTTTCAGTCAAACCCTTCCAGAGTTCAAATTTCAGCGCCTCTGACCCGTTTCAATTTATCGAACTCGACGAGCAGAACAGAGTGTTTTTGACCGAGATGTCGCCGAAATGCTTCGCGCACATAAGGAATAAGTTCAAAGACGATGGACAATGACTGTGATGCTAGAGCTGTTGAAAGGGTGATCAAACTATATCTACATGACACTGAGAAGTCAGATACGCACCAAGATGCTTCGCAGTGATGTTTTTCAATCCTGCTGAACGCATCGCTCCGGCACCTAAGACAACTTGGCAAGTCCTGGAGTTGAATGATTTTAAAAATTCAATGAGTCGGCTCATGGTGTCGGGGGTCAACGTCGAAAGATTTGCTACGACTTTTAGATAGTCCAACAGGAGTGTCAAAACCTCTGCTGTTGCCGAAACGACATAATAAGTACGCTCTTCGATGCGCAAATGTTTGGTGGAGTGACTCGTATTCGCAGAACCATTAGCCTGCAGTAAAGCGGTAGCAAAAGTTGGAGCATTAGCAGAATTAGGATTTGGCACGGGTGAGGGAAAGTTTGTTGCAACAGGGCTAAAGATGGTATCGGCAGATTGTATGACCAACTCTGGAGGGTCGCGCACAGCAGAATCCATGATCACGTTTGTGATATGCTGTATGCTAGGGGTGACCTCAGTTGGATTCCAGAGCTCGTCTTCCACAAACTTTGCTGATTGAGATATCCGTTTCTGATGGAACGACTGAAGAAATAGGGTTGCCTTTTGTACATTCTTGTGATTAGAAAATAGATTTCAGGCAATGAAAAGACTGAACGGACCTGGCTGTTCAAAGTCCCTCTCAGCGGTATAATTGCCCGCCGACATATCCTTTCACATTTGATGACAAATGCCCAAGAGTCGTTGGAAAATGTCATGAAGTCAGCCAGTTCTAGTTGTGCATGTTGCTCGGCTCTGTATGAAATGATTTTCGCCGCCTGGGCGCTCGAAAGATCAGCGGATGAGGAGAGAATATCGCTCAGGTCTTCTTCAAGTGCTGAAATATCTGTCACTTTTTGTTGCAGTTGTGAACTATTGAATTAGTCAATAGACGCATTCGCCCGTAGGACTTGGCAACATACCCAAGTGCCGACAAAACATCGACAATAATGGAATTTTGGGCCTGCAATCCTTCTACACCGTTGAAAAGCCGCTGATATATTTTCTGTAAAAGAGGTATAAAATATGACTGCGAGGCATTCCTCAGATGATTCGCTAAACCCGTTCTGTTTGAGAGTTAACAACTTGCATAACATAACTTCCGATTCACTGACTTTAAATCTGATGTTGATTCTCGACCATTCTGCTCGACGTCTGCATCGTAGGAAGGAAGAATCTGTTGAGCCACATGTTAATCGAATTTCACTAAAGACTTTATTCGCAAGCTAACCTGTTTGACTATTCCTCGTATCTCGCCTAGTACGATTTCTCTCCACGACAAGACGGCCTCTTTCAGCCCTTTTGTGCGAACCAAATTGAACAATAACGGTTTTAGCCTATCTTTCAAGCCTTGGTCGGCATCAATATTTACTTTGCCATCCCCGCCTATTCGCGACTCCAAATCATTACGCAAGACTGATACAAGCTCAGAAGATAGAGAGGCTGCTATCTCCATGGTCAGTGCCTGTAAATGAGACGGAAGGGCAGAGAATGCGTGTAAGGACGACAAGGGTATCGAATGTTGGACGGAAAGCGGGGTTATGCCAAGTCGCTTTTCTGCTGGAGTGTCTGGAACTTCCACCCCTTCGTTCTCTTCCTCGAGAGTCGGTGTTAAAGGAGCCGAATTTATTGCGTAGCCATTGCTGCTACCATTCCGTAGATTCCCTTTCTGTAGGGTATGCTCTGCAGACGAACTTGGCGGCACTGGCGTCGTTTGGGCCTCCCAAAGCTTTTCAATCTCTTCAATGACCCCCAAAGCTTCACCCCACTGTCCAGCATTCACCAATCCTTTTGCAACGCCAGTCATCTCTGTGACACCACTGATCATCCTCACGCCATCCCTTACTCTGCCCAGATTCGACATTTTGGATTCCTTCCGCACCATCTCGAGCCCTCGCTTGGCTCCGTTATTGTCGACATCTTGAAGTTGGGTGCGCAACTTGCCAATTCTACTCAGACAGCGTTCTGATTCAGATTGGAGATCATGAAGGTTGGTAAGAGCAGCAAAGAAAGAGGTGGAACGGATCGATATTTCTCGCACAAGATGTTGCTCGACAGTGTCCGCGTAATGAGAGAATTTTTCCAGCAGAGGTAGAGAATGGGATAGGGAGAAAGGATCTGCGAATGAATCATCCTGGGGGCCAGAAGTGCAGCAGTAGCCTCTTGTTCGGTCACATTGGCAAATGTTTTTGGATCACCCAAGTTAAAGTCTTTCTGGAAGAAGACTGACGGTACAGAGTCAAGTGATGGTATATATTTTCCATGTTGGTGAGAGACTGACGATGTCCGTTGTGGTGTAGGCGGCTCGTCCCCTGCCATGGAATTACGTGGTGTCCATTGACTGTCATCAATCTGGGCTTGGCCGTCACGACCGACTTGTGAATTATGCTCATATCGATCCCACTCTGGTGTGATGGCACGAAGATATGAATCGAAATCTTTACGGCGCACACGAGGGAGATCGGCAGGGGGTACTGGGGGGAGCAAAGAATGCGCCTTCGGAGGTGCCTGTCGTTTGTGAGGATTATTTAGTACTGTCGATATCGCTGTAATCAAGAATGACTCGTTGGTTCTATAACTCAGAAGAAGGAAGCCAAATACCGTGAAATCCAGTACGTGAACTGCTCCAGTCAATGGGCAGACTGCCGAGTGCAAGAGAGGTGGATGAAGCATTCAGGAAGCCTAGAGGGTGGGGAGCCCCACCAAAGTCATCGCCCCCTCTGCCCTCAGTTGTGCCCGAGACACTTTCCGGACCTGGTCTACGAGAAGCAGGATCCCATGTAAAGCGATAGGGACGCGCAGTGGGTAGCTGGTCAGGTAGTGCAAGGGCGTTGACGGGGAAGTAGCTCTGGAAGGTATCGAGGAGACGTCAGACATGGTATATAGTGAACGATGACTATGCAAGTGCTAGGTGCGCATACATCCACTAGGGGTGTTGCAGAAAGTAGCAGCTAAAGAGACTATGTGACCAAAACAAGCCACGAATTGCTTATAATATTTTTATTTATCACACTTCTCAATTGATGGCGTCCTTCTCCGTTCCCTCTCCAATAGTCGCATTCAACGCCCACTTTCCTCTAAAGACATATCCACCCATTAAACCTTCTAACAAGGTCCCTATAGAAGTCCCCACACTATGGATACACCCTCCACGGTCCACTTCTCAACCAACAGATAACTTGCTAAGCGCAGATGTAGAATGTCTGAAATGGCAGGCATACCTGGCTCTTCGCAATCTCAGAAACATCAAGTTGCGCTGGGACATCTCTCCTGAAGGGAGCATAGACGGATCCCTGCCGAATCTACACGTACCCGTCTCCGATACACCGGCCAAAAGCCAAAAGCTGAGTATTTCCGATGGCGCCGAGGACGGCGAACTTCTTGCAGTGCATTCCATTCCTGCATGGGTCGACGCGAAGCTTGGCGTAGACAGTAGCTCCGATCCTTTAGAAGGCTACAGAGATCAAGCAGCTCGCGTCGAGAGTAGAGCCTGGGTTTCTCTCCTCGAAAGTGTCGTTCATGCAGCGTTGGTTCGTGTCTGTCCCGTCTGTCGCGTTGCATTTCAAGCTCATGGTGTTCCTATACTTTCGAGTAGCTAATATCCAATCCTACTCCGTCGTACCTCTACTCTATCCTCTTCCCCACGTCTGCCCCTCCTGTCAGCGAAAGCCTTCAAAAACTTCTCTCACCGCCACCCTCACCACTGACTGGTCTATGCTCGTTCATCCCCCCGAGCGGCACGCGCATCAACACCCCTGCGGTTCTCTCTCAATACAAAGATGCGATCGCATCTCTTTCTGACCGCCTGGGAACCGACAACTGGTTCTTAGGATCAAGGTGTGTGCCAATGTCTCACAACGCGTGCGCACAACGCTAATTTCTCCCTATAAGCGAACCTACGCCGCTCGATGCTTTGACATTTGCATATTTGCATTGCATCTTGCATGCTTCAGACTCTGTCAGGATTGAGGTGACACGACGTGTTAATCTTGTCGCTTGGGAATGGAAAGTCCGCCGCCTGGTGCGCGAAGGTTTTGTCCTATAACTTTGATGCGAGCGGTAGATACATTGGACATTTTTAGATGTCTCTGTTGCTGCTTTGAATATAGCTGAAAGTCTGTCGTTGCAAGAACAAGAATTGGAACAACTTTGTAGAACGAAGATAAACGATCCCATAAGTAAAACGATACCATCATACTTAAATGCAAAGCGAGATAACTCTAGTCTAAGATTGTCTGTCCTTGTACTCGTCCTTGTAGTTGTTATGAGAAGATGATATTAGGGATTAGGAAGATGATATATTTGGTCAAAATCTTGGGTAGATGGCGTATAGTGATGGCGCTATGAGTGTTCTTCACCAACAGCAAGTGGTGTTGGTGGTCGTCCGTTGTTGATGTGAGTAGGGATTACGTCGTCTCCGGCCAATTTAACTTGATCGTTACCGTCAAAGCGTTTTCGAAGGGCAGCGATCATTTTGTAGAACCTGTGTTCAGTCTCGTTAACATCTATGATCGCGGTGGAAATGTAAGAGCTTCAATACCAAAACCAGTTAAGGGTTTGCAAGACAACGTTTCCTAGGCCATATACTACGGTATAAGCGATAGGAACGTCGTGCCTGACTTCCATCAAAGTGATCAAGAACTGCACTGACTGCATAGATATTGCGATAGTCAGTAGCCGGCTAGTGAACTGTCTATGAAAACGTACGATGTATCCTCCATAGACAATACGGACTAAAAAGAAGGAGGCAAGCAGGAAGAAACCATTGATGAGCTGAGCTCTCGTGCCAGTACGACCAGTTTTATCCAAGAACCTGAAGAAATGTGTTTAGAATAAAAATCAACATCTTTAATAAAGAGCAATTAAGTCACCAATGATTGTTCAAGAAAAATGTACTCGTTTCCCATAGGAGGCACCGTGTACCATAGTACGCTACGAAAGGTTTCTGTAGATAAATTAGACCAAATTAACAACCGATAGGTGTAAATGACGGACATAAGACATGGTGTAAATAGCAAGGCACGCGACTCCGTGGGCGACAAACCCTGGGTCGATGAAGTTGAAGATGGCGTCCAATGAATCCCATAAAAAGTACCTGTAAGTTCGCAAAAGAAAATCCAGTAAAAACGATGTCCCGTTCGCAGACAAAGGGGACTCACCCGCTAGCAATGGCATGAACATATCCCACTCTAGTGTCCCACCCAAAAGCCTTGTCGAGCCCCCGTTCGGCATCTTCGTTCAGAATGCAATAGAGTGCGTACGGAACGATTATCAAGACGTGAACTTGAGAGACGACATGTATTGACCTGTGAAATTGCTGTCAGCCAGGTGTTGTGCTTTGGAGCCAAGCCCCCTTCTTCTCGAGATCTGTGCAGGACAAATTTTATCCTTGAATGCGCCAACTCACCAATTGTTTTTGGCGGCCTTGCTTTTTCCTGCATACGCAGTGGGGAACCACCGAGCACTGAAAACGGGTGCGATAACTTGATGTACTAGGAGGAAGCCAAGAAACGCCCAATAGAACGTGGAGAGGTAAGGAGGGAATTTGGTCAACCCCAGCGTCTCTGAAATGAATTTTTCCAGGAAAGCCATTGTGGAGGCAATGAAAAGAGGGGGAATTCAGAATAAACGGAAGTAACACAGATCGTACGATTGCTTGCGTGTGCGAGACTAAATGCACCGGCAGAACTCTGCCTGCCGTGGGGAGAAGACTGTGTATATAGTTTTCCGCCGGCTGTGATTAACTGGTATTACTGAAGGGAGGACGGCCGTGTCTCGTGCACAAAGGAGGCTCGCCAACGGAATAAATTTAGGTTTGCCGTCAGTGACGGAGGCAGCCTACATACTCATTTCTGATGACAAACACATTTTCTGACCAAACACTGCACCTCCGCCGATAGTCTAACTGTCTAGCATCATTATTCGGGTATTTAGAAGTACTGCAAAAGGCTAATAGTTATGAACGTGACAACCACACATGAACTTTGGTCGACAGTCGTCAGAAAGATTAATCGGGTTTGGGTGTCCTAGCAAACGGACAAATGGAGAGCTGCGGCAAGTTGGCGACAATAATTGTTTAAGGCTCAAAACTCGCTAGTAATAGCATTCTTGTCCAATTGCCCAAGGTCCACGTCTGTCGGAGCTCCGACTCTTGAATTGTTTGAATTATGTCCTGGCAAAAATGCAATACAAGCGATCAAGGATCCGCTGACATTGATGAGGACCATCTATCGACAAAGCTCTGTAGTCGTTTCAAATTATCGTCCTTCCCAAAAGCCTCGTTGACTTCTTCAAGAGAATTAGAAAGAGTCTGCAATTCCTGGGTCCTTATCCTCGTTTGCGCTTCCACTTTATGAACGCTTTCGGAAAATTCAAAAGGAGGAGAAGAGTTCAACGGTGACTCGGAGTAGATATTGATCAGAAGAGGGTGTAATGGCCTATAAACTAGTTAGCTATAGTCCATCAAAAGGTTCTGATAGTATTATACCTCAGGGAATATTGGCGTATCATATTGTGTGCCCAAGCTTTTTGAGATACCTCTAAGCTATTAAATCTAACCTTCAAAAGATGGAGCTGCGCCAAAATATCTCCCTTATCAAGAAGCAATATAGGAGATGCACTCCCAGAATATAAAACTGCAGAAACAAGTTTAGCGGAAGCTCGTTAATAATTTAATAAGGTCACAACGAGGCACACACATTTGCAATCGATTAAGATAGATTTCAGTTCATGTTGAAGGTCATCATCTTTTCCAAGATGGTTGTTGTTTGTACTGGACCTGTGTTCTACGTCGATCCCTCCGAGCTCTTCTCCAAGAGCTTCAAGGGTAGCTTCCGCATCTTGAACACAGTGCATGAAGCGAAATAATCTGCTATGCAAGTTTTCAAGAGGAAATAAAGCCAAATCAAGAGATGCTAAAGTCTTGGAAAAAGAAAATGTGAATATTGAGCTATTTAATCTATACTGAAGGGCTTAATCACGTACTTCGTTCAATTTTTCTTTATGACACTTCATGATAGCAGCCTGATCGATCTTCCAAGCACGGGCTGTCATTTCTTCCACGGAAAGTTCCTCACCTTCGGGTAATTTGGCACGGTCTTCTTCGTCAATCCAAGACAAGAGTGCGACGAACCTGGCATGAGAAACTGGGCCGTCGCCTTCGCATTCGCGTTCAAGCAAAACAAAAATCTCTTCCGATTTTTGTAACAACGTTTGATCGAGCCCTAAACTTCGTCCACTCTTCGGTGATACATCGTATTGCGCAGGTTTAAAGGCTTTGACAAGCCTCCTAGCTTCGTGGTCGAGATCCTGTATTTTTACCGCCTCCTGCTCGCGTAGTTGCCGGTAATCTTTTGAGTACGTCTGAAGGTCCCTAGTAATATTGGATAAGCCTATTTGTGTCCTCAAAAGAAAGACTCTATCCGGTTCAAGATCTTTGTTTCCTTCATCTAAAGGTGTGCTGTCGTTATTGTGTGTTGACTGCAGAGAGAACCCAAGGTCACAGAGTAAGTTTTGAGAGATGTCCAAGGTGGAAATAATGGTTGCGTCCGCCTAGAAAGGGTCCTGTATTCAATTTCTAACCTAAGTAGACAATGCATATACGCACACTGATCGAGAGCTCTGATATTTCATCTTTGCACTCGAGTATCCGAATTCAGTATGTAAGCAGCGTTCTGCAACAACTTAATAGATTGGGCGCTTTTGTACATGCATCCCTAAACATAATCAACTCATCTCCAACTGTGAGTCGTAAATTGTCTAATACATACTTGGTTTGAGATATTCTTGTCCTCAGCACCCTTGCTTCGTGTTGAATGCGCACAGTTTCATTGTTTATGTATTCAGTATGCTTTCTGAGAATTAAGGTAAGCAGCAGGCCTAACAATGTGGACAGCGGATCAACTTTAATCGTGAAGGTGGCATATAGTCTGCAGGCGCCACTATAGTTGGTAGGTCGGCGCCATCATTAGGAGAGGATTTGGCGACATTCAGGCTGCAAAAGAGGAAGAGGTCTATCAGTAGCAAGAATTTTTTTGAGGTTGCACTTACATAGAAGTCTCGTCTGTCTCCAGCAGTACATCCCTTACACAAGCATCAATTCCCGTCATTTGTTCGTCATTGTGGTCCCCAAGCAGCCTATCTCCGTCAGATTTTAGACCGTGATCGGTTAAGATTTGAACAGAGAGCCATTCCAGCAGCAGTTTTCCGCTATTAAGATTGCTAAAGCTTTGCAGGCCAGAGTCTCCATCGTCCCACAAATGACCAGTTGTCAAACATAGCAATTGCGACAGATGGAAAGAGACATCGGTGCTCGACATGGTGACCCCAGACTCTACAGGAAGAAATCAACCCTGTTTGCGAGATTGGGTTGGGGGAATTTCTTGCAAAGAGTTTGTAAGAAAAAGATGACTATAAGCGTCAAAGAGTAAAGTCGAGTCGAGTCACGGAATTACAATGCTTGAGTTTATAAAGACAGATGTTCAAGATTGTGTTACTAGATAGTTTAACGAGGCGATTAAAAACTGATGATGAAGGAAATTTGAAGAAAGACGAGTAATGGTTCATGACCATCAAATGCTGAAATGAAACGTTCGGTTCAAAGGCTTAAGTCAAGTTGAAGCCACGGCCCCGTGCTGGTGACCTTCTGATTTTATTCCAGCCAAACAGTGTTCTCCCTTGGTTCTTCCAACTCATTTATTTCTCCTTTGTATGACATCCATAACCCCAGTACCATAAAATATATGTCCACCCGTTGAAAAGGGATATCCATCTGATCAGGAGGGTAATAAGAATCAAGAGATTGCACACGAAACCTCAATACATGCTCTACCAAAAGAATTATATGAGGAATAGTCATATACAGTCATAAAAATAAGGAAGAACTGTTGAACATTGAAGATCATGAAAAGAATCCCAATAGCCTGTTTTTACATGCTTGAGGCAGCATAATGAATAGTACAAAATCGTGGTCGTACAAATGGAAACTGATATGTCACGAGGGTGAAGACACTGAAAGATGAGTGTTCAGTAGATTCACACCAAAAGAAAAAACACGCACGTGGTACTAGCGTCAATTGGAAATTGGCAGCATAAATCATACAAAGGAAGAAAGAGACCAGATAAGGTAGACTAATCCGACGAGGCCCATACTGGGGGGAGGAGACCACTTTGGACTAGCGCCGTCGACAAGCGGTACAGCTTCTCCGATTGTGTCATTTAAGCAGGTCAGCAAAGTTGTGTCAACGGGACTTGGTAGAGGAGTGTCGGGGGTTCCTTCTGTTTCGAGAGCACCAGTATTGTTGTAGTTATCCAGAGTTAACACAACACTACTCGCGCGGTAATATTCAACTGCTTGTTCAGGTTTGGGGGATACTAAAGAATCATTGTAGGTGAATGCTATAAGGGAATCGGCGTTTCCCAGTGATGAGGAGCAATTTGCTTTTATATCTTCGATAAGGGAAATTACGGTAGTGTTGTCTGCGAGCAGCCTGAATGTTGAATTGTCTGATGTTGAAAGAAAGGCGACTGTCATCATGATTCCTCCGGGTCGGCTACTGTTGTCGAATCGACCATACTTTGAGGCATGAAAGAATCAGTATCTATTCATCAAGCAAGAAATATGTACAACACACCTCTGAATTATGAAGATAAGCAGCTGTGCCAATTCCAGCAGCGCCTCCCCAGACCAAAGGCCAAAAGTAGAAAGGGAAGTTACGTCCGGCTACCCCACGGCCTGTTACTCCAGGATAGCCACTTCCATACTGCCTGAGAGGGAGAGTTTGTAAATTAGATATACAACTTGACAAGTAATTGACTAACCTGTTGCCAAAAACTTCATTCCTCGTTCCCCCGCCTGATGTGCGACCTGCAAATAATTGACCCGAAGGAATTGTGGTCACCCTGCCACCACCGGAACCGTATGAGGTTGCTGGCTTTGTCGTTCCCGAGCCAACGTTGACAGGGCTGGACTTGCTCGTCCCTCCACCTGAAGAACCCCCGACTTTCCACCACCACTGGAACCACCACTTTTACCCCCACCCTTTCTTCTGTGCAATTGATGGTCTGCGCGTTTGGAAAAGAAAGGTACCAACATGATATTGATACTTTGTATTCTGATTTCTTGACTGTTGCTTTCAAAACGCGTGCTGGTAGTTCTACACAAGGTGCAGTAGTGGGCTAATCGCGAGTCATATGGACTATAGTAGACATGGGCTGTGTTTGCGGATTTGGTCATTTTCTCGGGATCGAGATCACATGTGGGCCTGCCTGTCCCGATGTAGTAAAGCGATATAGTAAGCTCGGCCAAAGCTGTCCTCGGCGTTTCCTGGGCAGAGCACAAGCCGAAGCTCAGCGTAGGTAGTCTTCAAGGTTTCGCAGGTTGGAGTAGAATATCCACTGTTTTGGAGACTGATGTAGGTTTGGCTTTGAGTTCACTGATGTAATCAAGATGTAATGGGAATGAGATTAAGTCATTGAACACAACTTGAGCATTGACTAGGACTGAGTATTCCTGGTGGCCGGGTTTCTGTGAGGTGCCGCCCTACTGCTACTCCTGACCACGCCTTCAGATGACGTAGAATGCTGTCAAATGTAGTTGTTAAACAACAATAGAAGGGGATGTTTCGTATTTTAAGAATAGGCGTAAGTGCATTCTGAGATCACGTACCCTTGATGTTATGCCACATATATTTCAAGTTACTTGATATGTAACCAAATGCCACTCCTAGTATACGTAAATCATTATTCTATTTTTGAGTCCATGCTATGGGGCGCCACAGGGCGCCACACCGGCTTGGGTTTAGTCGGATAAGAGAAAGTCTCGAGGGACTGCAGAATGCACTCCGGTATTCTCTGAAAGTATAAATTGTTTGATGGGACCTTTAATGTGCTGTTTGTAGCTCTTCGATGAAATTATTCAGATTGAACGAGGCCGGTGATCGAAAGGTAAGTTTTTGAGACGCATCCTGGAGAGATGCCTGTCTTCAATCAAGAATGCTCCAAACATTCATTGATATCCAAATCCAACATATTTAATGAATTACCTCATTTTTAGTGAACTACTTACGCAAGATGCAGAAGCATACCAAGTTCTGACTCCTCTTAAAGTCAAGTCTTGGTAGCAAGTTCGTATATCCATTAGCCTGGTAGTTTAATATAGTTCTAGGAATGAAGGTCCAGCCCCACCGACTTGGGTCAGAAGGTCGGTGATATTACTGTAGGCTGCGCTCACTCGAAGTGAAGCCGCCGGAATATAGTGCCAAAATTTATGCTTTTCGCGACCCCGACGTGTACGATTATCATCATACAAGGTGCTGGTGTACGTATGTGTCAGTAAATATACAAGATAGGGCCTGAAATCGGGCGAATGGCCGTTCATTGAAGGGTGCAAAAGCGTCGTTGTATATTCAATGATACAAGGACTCAACACATACGGGGCGAGTTTCTTCCCTAAGACATTTTACAATGCGAAACTGGTTTAAACTTCGGTTGAATGTACATTGAAGGATAGTGTAAGCTGCGAATCGTTATAATGTCTAGAAAAAGAAGACATAGCGTTGCACATGTGGCCAGGCCAGAAAAAGTACGAAAGCCGTCCGAAGGACAGTAAGTAGCATTGAGCAATTACAATGTGATTGCTAACAGGAAAATCTGATATAGGGTGGTTGCGTCAGTAAAGCTGAAGAAATCAAGATACTTGAACATACAAAAATTTAACACACGAGGCAAAAGGGGAATTTTGTGAGCATAAACAGATCAGAATGCTCTAAAAACCTCAAGTTCCTTTCTTGACGGAAGGCATGGCTCAAGAATCATTTCCAAGGAATTTTGCATGTTTATCGAGTTGGCTTATAGTATTTTCAACTTTGGCAGGAGCTTCTCTGAGACCAAGTAGTGTCGGAGTAGCTACATATAAACATATTGTGAGCTTTTTCTTCAGTGGACAGCAAGTAAGCGGCATATTACCGATACCCTCTATGGCTTGATTCAATGAATTCCAGAGTGTGTCCCTTTCGGAATATTCTTTTTCAAGTTCTTTATATGCCTTTTCGATGTTACACTGTAACACGAGAGTCAATATTAGGTTATATGCGCATATATAAGACAAATCACTCTTGTTGTTTGGTACACATCCTCGAAATCTGCTTGCTGAGCACACATGGTCCCTTCGATGTTCTTGCAAGCATTATTGAGGAGCGAAAGTCCTTGACCGTATGTAGCATCAACACTTTTTCAAGAACCTGGATGATGGCTTTGACATGGTTATTCGTAGGGACCAATGTCTGCGCTATCTTCTTTTTAAGAGTTTGCCTTGTTCAGTGAAAGGGGTTTGAAGAGTCTCAACCAATGCCTCCAAATACTCATCCCCACGCTGTTCAGGACTGTAGCATCTTTAGAGGTAGAGGGGTGCTGAGTAGATATCCCATCTCACCCTGCTTCCATTAGATCGAATATGAGTGTTGCTTCCTCTTCCCAATGGAAGGCCGAGTCGTCAGAGTCGGAATAAAGGTCTGCATTGTCAGCGTCAAGTTCTCGCTTGGTGTTCGATTCAGCAGCATCGTTAGAGATAGGACCTCCGTAATCACGAATGCCTGTTCTCCTTCGGGGATCATCATGATCAAATGTCGTCTTAAATCCGCGTGTGCTGGCATTGATAGCCTTTGGTTCGTGTACAGATGATGTTGAAGGATGATATACAGACCTTCTGTTGTACGGAACTATATTTGAGAGGGTGAGCACGTACGCGTCAGGACATATGAGCGCTCGCTTCACATGATTTTCTGGCAACATTATGTATTGTTTTGCGGTAATGCGGAAACCGGTCCATGGCGTTCAGGTCCAAAAGTCAGTTGAAACTCCGCCGCTTCGTTCGCCTGTCCCTTGTCAGGTTGAGAATTCTTCAGCCTGAACCCCTCCGACCTTGTCGTGTTGCCTTGTCCAGTCCCCAAGGTCTGACGCCGTTTTCTTTGCTCTCTTTCTCGTCTTCTTCACATCTTTGCTGCTGTGGCCAGCGCTTTGACTGCATCTCTTCCTTTGTCCCAAAAGTATATCACCGACAATGAACGCCAGACCGCACAAAGTCAGCTTTCAGTTCAAATGGGCATCCCTTACATTCGTACTCATTAAAGTGACAGCAATCTATGTCTGAGCTGAAGCTCCGCAGGTTAACAGAGCACAATCAGCGGTTACGAGAAGATTTGGCCAGGCCGCGAGTTCGTGTTAGTGAGGCTAGCGCAAGGTGCGTTCCCATTTTATTGTCGTGTTGTAGCAACAGTTGAATGTTTCATCTTCAGCTTAATTCGTTATTGCAAGACAACGAAAGATCACCTTGTATGTTTACTTTTTAATTATACATCACCCCTAATGCATTCCCGGGTCTTGATAACATGTTTACTATTTAGATCCCATCTGTCTGGGGGCCTGTTACAAAAAGTGAAGACCCATACGCACCTCCAGCTCAGGGATGCAATTGCGTGATAATGTAAATTGCGACACCTTCAAGTCACGACGCTCTTCGAGAGATTAGAGGCAAGGAAATCTTGCATTGGACGGCATGGATCTATCCCTTCTTGTCATTGGCGGCGACCCCATATTTCGACTCCAGAAACTATGTCAGGGCTTGCCGTGTTGGATGCATATACCTTTCTACCTGACAACTATGTTCGACTCACATTCCTTAATATTCACTCTTCTTTCCTCCTATTATTTGAATGAATTCGTTATAGTGACACCTCCGGAGGCATCCATTCAAGTTGGCTTGCATTATTCTTATTCTATTCGTCTTGTCCGATCTGTTGACTCTTCTTTGAGTGTCGATCCCTTATTTATTTAAGCCACTTCCAACCCATTTACTACACTATATACCTAGTATCCTATTTTCACTTTTCCGTGCGATGGTATATACTGATGTGAATTCACATAAACACGCGGACTTTGTGAAATTTAAATATTGTCTGATGCGATGGTGAGAGTCTGATGGAAGTCCTATTTCGGCGTGGCTGTTCACATGGGTGCAACCAGTGACAAGGACAGTCGCAAAACAATCCTCTCCAGATTATAACCACCACCTTCCCCCGTCCATCATCTTTTGAAATCCAGCGGCCATCGAGCTTCTTCACTGCCTTGTACACAAAAAACACTTGCTCTTGACTGTGAGTTCTCATTCCCTTCGTAGAGCATTGTATTATGAACCTTGGCATTCTATTCTTTCTGCCAGTGATATCTTGAAATTAAAATCGTCATGAGTTCTCGCACGGGCGGAAGGCAGTCAATGTCAGAGCTGAAGCTGCGGCGCTTGATAGAGCACAACCAACGATTGAGAGAGGATCTTGCCAGGCCAAGAGTGAGAGTCAGCGAAGCTAGCGCCAGGTATGCCCCGCACTATTCTCCCTACCGCTGGTGCACTCTGAGTCAGCTCTTTCCTGTACAGTCTCATTCGTTACTGCAAAACCACGAAGGACCATCTCGTTCGTATCAAGTTCATTCTGCTACTTGCAACATTAACTACAACGTTATATCGAGTAGGTACCTTCTGTGTGGGGTCCAGTCGGTCGAGCCGAAGATCCTTATGGACAGCAAACAACTGGAAAATGCTGCAGCATTCAGTGATTCTATTTCCCAATTTCATATATCCCCCGACATGCACAACACCCACCTGAACCGTAAGCATCATTTGCATGTGAGGTCGCGAGACTACGTATACCTCGGAACGGACTTGTAGATGCTATCATAGCAAAGTGATTTGCTTTCCTCTCTTATCGTCAATCATGCAGCAACTGTAACACCATCAACCACAACCACTCCAACCCAACCCCGCTTTCTTTGCTGGATGTTGATTTTTCCCTATTCCTCTACCTTTTTGTTCATTTTATTTGTTTTGATTTTTTATCTTCCCTTCAGTCGCTAGATTCAATATTGGTGGAATTTGGACGGCATCGGGCAGCTATTTGCATTTTTTCTGTAGCTGTATTCGTGTTATTTTACTTATTTATCACCCCAGAAAAATGCCTCCACTCTCCGTTCTGATGACCCTGAACAGCTGCTCGGGTAACACTTTTACCCGACTACGTAGTAATGGGAGGAGCGCCCCAGCGACCTTTTGGACTAATATGCTTCGCAAATTAACTATAACTTATTAAGAAATTCTTGCACGCCAGCTTCATTCTTTGTTCCAACAAAGTGTGTGATGGGTGAACCATTTCGGAACGCAATGACAGTGGGCAATGCGCGGACCTAAGCAAGTATTAGAATTTAAGATTGTCAACACTGACACAAAGAAATACTTACCTTGTACAACGCGCCTAAAAGTTGGCCATCATCGCTGGAGGTGTCGATTTTGACCAAATCCAACGGTAGGCCAGATCCTGATGTATGAGGTTCACTAGTAAATCTTTCGAGGACGGGAGCCAGTTGGTGGCAAGGTCCACACCAACTATTGTCTAACATGTGAATTTGTACATTTCTCCAACCCAATACATGACTGACTCAGCGTAGAAATCGACAACAGCAATTCTGTTCTTGGCTTTGATTGCCTTTTCAAAGGTCTACATATCCAAAAATTATTAACACACATTTCTGGAGTTACATACCTGCTAGTAAACATACCGATTGACTTGCGTTCGGATACAAGACGGCTCGAGGAGATGACAAATGGAAAGTCCGGATGCCTGAAGAGAGACAGCTTTGCATGGACATTGAAGACATCGAGGCCCTGAGCGACCTCGGAAGCATTTTGGAAGAGAAGTACGGCATCGACCGCCAGAAAAGATGGTCGCCAGAAGATCACAAAGCGATCGAGGCGATCGTAATAGCGCGGAGAGTCGGTGTCCAGGGAATAGTGAATTGAGGCTTGTGCAATCGGCCTTTGCCGTAGTCTTTTGAATTGCACGAATTTGCGTGCCAACATCATTCCCCACCAGGGCTACGGTTCAGATTCTCCTTTCTGCTCGCAACGTTTGACATACTAATCTGGGTCTATACAAGAACCTTATGATCATAGTCCAAATGGTTTATTTTTGATGTATCCATCTCCGTTCATAACTACTCATAAAATGACCTATCAAAGCTGGAACTACAAAACTATCGTTGTCGATCACTATAATCTGGCGCTTCTCGCATCTTCCGAAACGAGGCACTGTCCACCTCTTATGTCTTTCGACGGTGAGGGAAAAGGCTCATTGTACATCAAGGGTTCTGTGTACTTTATTGGCCGTAAGGGCACATCGACAGTCACATCTCAGTCAAAAAAACTCCTGGGACAATTTATATCATTTCTCCTGCAGGAAAATTTCTCATCCGTCAACAGCAACAGCCAACAGAGTCGCTTTCTAAAAATACTTATATTTCAACAGCCACAGCCAACAGGATCACTTTCTAAAAATATAGCAGATGTTGATGTTGTTATAGGGATCATCTCCTATAACGAAGAGTACATAAGGCATGTAAGATATGTCATACCCAACCCCCTCCCAACTATTTTGCATCTTCCTGAGCAGAGTAAGTTGTCAAGTATGCCCTTTTTCCGCCTTGCCAAATGCTGAGAGATTTTTGTTGCTCTATAGGCTCACAGTTTCCCTTCGTAATCTTCTCTTTCTTGCTTGGTCAAGATTTCTTTGGCGTCCTTCCTTAGGTCAATTTCAACCATAATGCATTTCTCTGTCGTGGCAACCGCTCTCCTTTCTGCTACCTTCGTCGCTGCTGCCGATCATGTAGTTCAGGTTGGCGCCAACAACGCGGTATGTCACTCACAGCTTCTCAAATAGGTGTCTCGTATGTCTGACTCTTCTCGGATAGCTTGTTTTTGATCCTACAAACATAACGGCCGTTGATGGAGACACAGTTTCTTTCCGATTGTAAGTCATACTTTGCCCTTTCTTGATTCCTCGCATTGATATTCTTCAATTTCTAGCGTATCAAAAAACCATGTAAGAACTTTTCCACTACTTACAATCATATCGAGACTGGAAGACCTATGCTAAATGACGATTTTCAACAGTCCGTTACACAGTCCACCTTCGCCAGCCCCTGCGTCCAGCAAACAACCCCGACCCAAGGGGTCACTTCCGGCTTTATGTTTATTAACACAACCACGGGTCCATTCCCCCAGTGGCAAATCAGTGTGACCAACGCATCGACCCCACTTTGGTTCTTCTGTGCCCAAACAAACCCAAAGCCGTAAGATATGCATGCGCAAGTCGTACGAAACATTGCACTAACATTTTTTAGGCACTGTGAACTAGGCATGGTTTTTGCTGTCAACGCCCCTCCGGCTAAGTCATTCGCTCAATTCCAGGTAATTAAATCCCTTGTCAATCCGTCTGTTCTAATTCTATATTGTCCAGGCCGCTGCAATGGCTTCAACGCCCAGCAACTCTACGACGGGTAACACCACATCAAGCGGCGGAGCTGCTACCAATGGGACAACTGGAGGCAGTGCTTCAACTCCAGGATCAGGCAGCGCCTCAGCTGGAAGTGGAGCACCTGCAGCGCCTCCCGCCAACAGTACCGGATCTGCCAACAGCGGCGCGCTCAAACTCGGTGGCTCTGCTGCTGGAATTATGACAGTTGCTGCACTCTTCACCAGTTTTATTCTATAGACTACCTCTGAGTGCTTGTCGTGTCAAAATACCAGATTAGGAGTCTTGAGGTCTTGTAAAGAACACTGCTAATTACCCTACCTTTTGTAGTTTCAAGATCGCTGCGCTTGCAGGCATAATACAGTAAAAGTTGTGTTACTTTGGGGGCATAGTGTACATGGAAGAGCTGTGCTCTTCGTTCGCATGAAATAAGAACTTGTTTTGACAAGGTTCAAGATCAAAGACCATACGGAGTGATTAGATAAACAAAGGATGGCTATTCCTGCACAATGCACATGTATAACGCGATGCTGCCGAAACTGGAACTAGCTACTACTACGCATTGACTCTACCGTCAGACAACCTTCTCAGCTTCTCGCACAGTCTGTTACTGCGTGGCCCTTTCCGAGCTATGGATGCAATCCGAGTTTCCAAGGTGATTTTCATGGATCTGTCTTGAAGGCCTCATTTAACGTCAGTTTGTACTTAGGTGGAGCATGTCGTTTTCGTGAAATCTGGCTCGCTTTCTCAAGGAACAGTTCATTTAACCGCTCACCACATTATTTTCCGATATGACGACGCAGAAGAGAAGGAAATGTGGGTAAGTGGGCCCACATCTGTTGTTTGATATTTCTAAGTAGGTGTCGATAGATGCCTTATCCACTGATATCCTTGGTCAATCGTCTGCCCCACACTCTCCAAGGTCAATCCCAACTCAACTTCCAGACGCGAACCTTTGAATCCTTCTCCTTAACATTCAAGAAGGACTCCGACGCTGGTGATGTCTTTGAGAGCGTCAAAGAATTGACTGTAGCCAGTATGTGAACCTAACAACTTGCTCAGTATGAATATACCTAATCGCGACCAGCTTCTGTCAACCAGCTCTATGCGTTCTTCTACACACCGACGCCGCCATTCCCCAACAATGACGGCTGGACCATCTATTCTCCCCGAGATGAATATATGCGGATGGGAGTTGGCACCCGATCCAAAGCATGGCGATTCACCGACCTCAATAAAGATTACACGGTAAGAACTTTGTTTTGCTTATCATCTCGTCCGGTTGGCTAAGTGTGGTTTAGTTTTGCCCGACATACCCATCACGATTAGTAGTACCCACCAGAATTAGCGATACCACTCTGCAATATGCCTCCAAGTATCGGAGCAAATGCAGAATCCCAATTTTAAGTTACATTCATTGGGCAAACTATGTAAGGCATTCTGGTCTTGCCACTTTCGGGAGTCACTAATAGTAAAATTGGTATCTCCAGGGCAGTATCACTCGTTCAAGTCAGCCGATGGTCGGGATAACACAAAGCAGATCTGTACAAGACGAGAAACTTATTGAAGCTATATTCCAGTCGCACTGGTCGCCAGAATCTCGTGTCTCAAATGCTGTTGTATACGGCGCCACTCCGACAAACCTGATAATTGATGCACGGCCAACAGTCAATGCAGTGGCCAACACAGCGAAAGGCGCCGGCACAGAGAATATGGATTACTACAAGGAAGGCAAGAAAGTATATCTTGGGATTGACCATATCCATGCCATGCGGGAATCCCTGGCCAAAGTCGTGGAGACTCTCAAGGAGGCCGATCAACTCCTCGCCAGTATCAATAACGATCCCGACCACGTTACGGGCCTTGCAGTACTAGACAAACAGGCTTTACGTCGATCTGGCTGGTTGCGACATATTTCTGCTATCTTGGAAGGCACCTTAATCGTCACAAAAACATTCACGTCAACTCATCACATGTACTGATTCATTGTTCTGACGGTTGGGATCGTACCTCCCAACTGTCCGCACTGTCCCAACTTTGTCTTGATCCTTTCTACCGAACCATCCGCGGGTTCGAAATCCTCATCGAGAAGGATTGGTTGTCTTTTGGCCATAAATTCTTGGATCGTTGTGGACATCTTTCCTCTGACAAATTCTTCCTATCTCCGACAGGCGATGCTAACTCTGGCAGTGGGGCGGACGCAGCACAAGCATTCTTAGCTTCGGTTCAAAATCGATTTGTTTCCCAACATCACATAAAGGAGACTAGCCCTGTATTTCATCAATTCCTAGAGTCTGTGCGCCAAATCCAGCGTCAACATCCCGAGCGCTTCGAATTCAATGAACGATTCCTACGAAAGCTTTACTATCATCTGTATTCTTGCCAATTCGGGAATTTTCTGTTCAATACGGAGAAGGAAAGGAAGGTGGGAGACGGCAACGGGCCACCTCCCTGTGAACGTACCGTTAGCGTTTGGGACTACTTTAACTCTCCATCGGAGATGGCCCAGAACATCAACCCTGATTACAACCCCACCCTGGACGATCCTACCAGTCGTACTGCCGATACTGATATGGGCGTGTTATTCCCCAACCCTAAGAATGTACGCTTTTGGAACGAACTTTACGGACGAACGGACGAGGAAATGAACGGGAAATTTGTTGTTGGGCAAAATCGCGAAACAGAAGTGGTTGGCCCAGTCGATAGCGCCGCCGACGACCCCATCGTGCAGGACATTTCTGGACCCCAGTTTTTTCAAGGTTTGCCATCGAAGGCGCCGGCTTTCATGGATAAAATGTCTAATTCCTTGAACACTGCATCGTCTCCTGTGCACAAAACGTCTCCAAGCCTTCGAGACTTATCCTCTTCGCTTCCTGAACTCACCAATCCGCTTCCTGGGCCAAGCAGGAGCTCTAGCTCAACTCCAGCCCCCCTGGGTGCGCCGCAATCAAGGTCTTATATTTCAGCGCTCCCTAATCAGGCGAATTCACCGATTTGGTCGAGGTCCATACCACCAGAGTTAGGAGGAGGAGTGAAATCGGTGTGGGGAAGCTCTCTTTGAATGCTTCGGCAGCTTTTTCGGTCGTCCAAGATGCTTATGCGGGTGTGGCCAAAGACTTGCTGAACACAGGTCAGAGCGATGAAGGAGCAGAAAAGACATCTGAACTTCGAGGCCGTGACACTCTCAGTGCATGGGGACATGAACGCGCTCATTCGCCACAATCGTCTTCACGCATTTCTGCTATGACCATCAACAATCCTTGGTCTGTGTCTCAACCTTCTCAGCACATGCCTATTTTTGAGGAAAACCCCTGGGGATCACCGACGCAATCCGAAGAACAACCCGGGGCCATTACTACACCATCATTTTCTAGCTATCCAACTACTCCATTACCTCTTGATCCAACTGTTGCCACTATCCCAGCCACAGTTCCCAGCTGTCCTAGCTCTGGGTCCCTTTCACAGGGGACAAGACCAAACTCCGGGGAGAGTTCTCAGGCGCTTCCCAAAAATGATACCAGTAGCGATCCTCTGGGAGTGGGGTTGCTGTAAGTCGAATCGTCTGTAACAATGTAATAACTAGAACGTAATTTTAAAAAAGGTTGGCCATGATGCATACGTATGTAATATCCAGCGAAACGACGTGGCGGCTCATTAAGCGATTTATTTCTATAGCACCATTTCCGTTTCAGAAAATACATTGGTAGAAGATGGACGAGATGGCGTGATATGGAACGATAAGATTATATAAGCAACAACTTTGGATAAATTTCAAAGGGTTGAGAATCAAACGTTACACCTCCTTTCTTCTTCTCCTCCCCCCTCATTCCTTTTCACTTCTCACAATGGCCCCGAACGGACAAGCAGTTCATGCCGCCCTAGCACCTGGTCACTTTCTTTTCACCTCTGAGTCTGTTGGTGAAGGTCACCCTGGTATGTTGACCCCTTGTGCTCCATGCTTTTTAAGCCTGACTTCCAGCTAGATAAAATCTGTGACCAGGTCTCCGATGCCATCGTATGTCTCTCATGTCCTGTGCATCTCGATTTAGTTACTGAGTACCATGGACGTGTTTAGCTCGATGCCTGTCTTGCAGAGGATCCCTCATCCAAAGTCGCCTGCGAGACTGCCTCAAAGACAGGAATGATCATGGTGTTCGGCGAGATCACCACTAAGGCCAAACTAGATTATCAGAAAGTCATCCGCGAGACCATCAAGCAAATCGGATATGATGATTCCTCCAAAGGATTCGATTACAAGACTTGCAACATTTTGGTCGCTATCGAGCAACAGTCGCCTGACATTGCTCAAGGTTTGGACCACGGATCTCTTGAAGACCATGGTGCTGGTGATCAGGGCATTATGTTCGGTTATGCTACCGATGAGACCGAGGAGTTCATGCCTCTGACGATCATGCTTGCCCACAAGCTGAATGCGGCTATGGCTGCTGCCCGTCGCTCCGGCGAACTTGGTTGGCTCCGACCTGACTCCAAGACCCAGGTCACCGTCGAATACAAGAAGGATGGCGGCGCCACTATTCCCCTTCGTGTTGACACTGTCGTCATCTCGACGCAACACGCTGAGGAGATTTCGACGGAAGATCTGCGAAAGGAAATCCTCGAGAAAATCGTTAAACGAGTCATCCCTGCCAACCTTCTGGATGACAAGACTGTCTATCACGTACGATATGTCTGTCTTTTCTTTTATGTTCTTATTAACATCACCCTCAGATCCAACCCTCTGGACGCTTTGTCATTGGTGGACCTCAAGGTGATGCTGGTTTAACTGGTCGCAAGATCATTGTCGATACCTACGGTGGCTGGGGTGCTCACGGAGGAGGAGCCTTCTCTGGAAAGGACTTCTCCAAGGTTGATCGATCTGCTGCCTACACTGCTCGTTGGATTGGTGGGTTTATTTTTCGCCTTATCATTATCGCACCATCTGATTCATCTGCAGCCAAATCCCTGGTTGCTGCTGGGCTTGCTCGTCGCGCCCTTGTTCAACTTTCTTATGCCATCGGTGTTGCCGAGCCCCTTTCCATCTACGTCGATACATATGGTACGGGCAAGAAGACGGACGAAGAGCTTGTTGAGATTATTCGCAATAACTGGGACCTCCGACCTGGTGTCATCGGTTAGTCATTGTCTGCCTAGGCTTAGAATAACATCTCATTAACTTGGTTTAGTTCGCGAACTTGACTTGCAAAAGCCTCAATATCTCAAGACTGCTTCTTACGGTCACTTTGGAAACCCCAACTATACATGGGAGAAACCCAAGCAACTCAAACTATAATCAATTGTTTAGACATGCTCCATTTTTCGCACTCTATCTCGTCTTGTTTCAGCTTGCATCGGAAGTTCATCCTTCCGCACATTCATTTCTCACATAGCATTTCTCTGTAGATACCATTGTAATGACCTCCTAACACGCATCCTGACGACCCGACCACCATTATATTCACTGTAGCTCTGGATTGTAGATTAGGCATCTTTGAATTGCCTTAGCGTTATAAACGTAGTACAAAAGTAATATGTAGTTAACAAAGAATTGAATGCGTTCAACACGCCCCTTCATTCTTCCACTAGCTGTTTATCATTCAGAGCCATTTGACGCATGTCTAAATATTAAGTTGCATCTGAGTATCTTTGTGTCCAAATATGTTCTGCGGACTGAACACTTTGAAACTGTTTGGGCAATCATGTTAAGATAAGCACGTGCATAACCACCCAATGAGCAATCGATTCTACAAATTTTCCCCAGGAAGATCGATATTAAAAAGTTTAGTTGTGATTCTCCGCAGCACTGGTTACTTCCCCGCTCTACACCAGCACGCGTATCCTTATCTGATACAGAAACAGTATGTACCTCTCGTTTTCCAGATCTGACGTATCTTGACAATTCAATAGTGTGCGGAATTCTTGGTTTACTTCTTCATGATCCAACGGTAGACGCTGCAGCCGAAATCTGTGAAGGATTATCTCTCCTGCAACACAGAGGACAAGATGCATGTGGTGTTATCACATGCGGCCCTAAAGGTCGTTTCTATCAATGCAAGGCAAATGGCATGGTTCGTGATATCTTCGATGCCAACTCGATATCTCGTCTAGTTGGTGGCATGGGTGTCGGCCATGGTAAGTTTTTGAGCGGTGAATAGAACTTACGTTGACACTGTCACCTTTCAGTACGATATCCCACGGCTGGTAGCTTCAACAACGCAGAAGCGCAACCTTTCTATGTCAATTCTCCCTATGGAATTGTTTTCGCTCATGTAACTTTATCTCTACCCCTATTAAGCATCCTATCACTGACTTCTATGTCAGAACGGAAACCTTATCAACACAGAATCTCTCATGCAATTCATGGACCACACAGCGCATAGGCATATAAACACAGCTTCAGATTCAGAGCTTTTACTCAACATGTTTGCATACAACCTTCAACAAACTGGCAAATTTCGTATAAACGAAGAAGATATTTTCACTGCGATTGGTGGTATGATGGCGCAAGTCAAAGGTGCCTACGCATGTGTAGCAATGCTTGCAGGTTTTGGCATTATCGCCTTCCGTGACCCCAATGGTATTCGACCGGTGGGTATTGCAACAAGAAAATCTGGAACCGGTCTCGATTACATCATTGCAAGTGAAAGTGTCGTTGCAGATGCTGGTGGCTTCACCGAATGGGAAGATGTCAACCCAGGTACATATTAATTGTGTTCTCTTTTGACACCCATCTAAAATTAACTCAAATCTTAGGGGAGGCTATCATCATTACTCGAAATGGCATCTCGCGTCGGCAAATTGCCGCTCCTTCTACCTTTGCTCCGGATATCTTTGAATTTGTTTACTTTGCGCGTCCGGATTCCGTCATCGATGGTATCAGCGTATATAGAAGTCGTATGGCGATGGGAGACGCTTTGGCCGAAAAAGTCCGAACTGTTTTGAACGAGGCTAACATCCAAATCGATGTCGTTATTCCAGTAGGTGGAATTGTTCATGATTATAGAGTAAAACAATGAATTTACTTTGTTCAGGTACCCGATACATCTCGAGTAGCAGCCTTAAATTTGGCTCAGAAATTGGCATTGCCTTATCGTGAGGGTTTTATCAAGAACCGATACGTTGGAAGGACGTTTATCATGCCCGGGCAACAACTGAGGTATAGTTTTTCCGTTTTCCAGTGCCATCATGACTGACCATTTTTGTAGAAAAAGAATGTGAGACGGAAACTAAACGCAATGGCCCTAGAATTCGTCGATAAGAATGTGCTCATTGTTGATGGTAAATCTTTTTCTCATCCTATTTGTTTGCCCTTAGCAAAGGACGTCTGTTAGATTCCATTGTTCGAGGAACAACTTCAAAAGAAATTGTCCAAATGGCCAAGGACGTAGGTGCAAAGAAGGTCATCGTCGCCAGTTGTGCACCACCCATCCGGTCAGTAGTACGCTCAGGCAATCACATATTTCGACTACTTATTCTTTCTCAGCTACCCGAATGTCTATGGAATTGATATGCCCTCTCGCAAGGAGCTGGTCGCGTATGGCCGGGACAACGATGAAATCGCTTCTGCCATCGGCGCAGATCTTGTCATCTTCCAGACTTTACCTGACTTGTTGGAGTCTGTCCGACAATTTCAACCCTCTATCCAACACTTCGATTGCTCTGTCTTTACCGGTGAATATGTTACTGGCAATGTTAACGAGGAATACTTACAGCACCTCGAAACACTCCGTGCGGATAATACTCGAGCGAAGAACGTAAGCTTGGATTTGGGGGCCCTGGAAGGGAAAGGAGGAGGGGGCGTCGCAAATGGTTCGGTCAAAGACCAGGAACAAAAGACCGGCCCAACCACTCCCATCAATGGATCTGATGATACTGTTGGTCTACACAACTCATGGAATACCCAATCTTGACCAAACTTCTTGCTGATACATATCGGAGATCATTATATTATCATGTCATCTTATGTGGTCCTTGTAATTGTATTTTGTATGAATATTGTACGATATCTTGAGTGAATAGTTATAAACTCTGATCATCATTTGTATATAATCGAGATGTCCCCATTTCGTATGTACATATTCCTTAAATTCCTTTCCTATCTTGTAAAAGTGGCCCTAATAAGCAGCGTGTTGGAGATATTTCAAATAAACTCGGTGCGACTTCACTCAACCTTACCAGTCAGATCCGAGGTACTTTTACACTGTTTCTACATGCTTCATTTGAAATCGGAAAATTGTATCCTTTTGTTTGTAAGTTCTTCTCCTGTTCCGGACAAGACTATAGGGAAACCCCCTTTCTCAGGGTTTCTCCGGGAGAAAGGGGGTTGATAGTTTGAAGCCTGATGAAGGGAAGCTTCAAAATATCAAAATATTAATATCTATCTGTGGAGAAAACATTCACCGGCGAAGAACAGCGGCTTGGAACAAACCCAAGACGTGTACCTTGCTTCAACCCTCGGGTACAACAAGCGCTTAGATTTTGTACGTAAATAATGACAAACACAATAGCTACTTATTCTGCAGTCATCGTGGATACTTACGCGTACGTATGTCCAACGTATATCTGATACATTTTATTTACGCATTCCACCTCACCCAGTGTTGAATTTCTGCTCTTGGTCTTCGGTACCTGGACTCTATGTGGATTACACTATTTTTCTCGTTATATTTTTTCATTGGTATCTTTTCCTTCTTTGGCAGAGCAAAGGCTATAGTCCCCTCTTGGAATGGTCATACCACGCCAGAATCGGTGAAACTCACGCCCTTTACGCCATATTATGTCCCGCCCGGGGCAAAAGCTACGATTCGACCTCCCCCTTTTGTGTCTTATAAAGGCGAATGGACGGACCAATACTCAACGAGCTATGTCGGTAAATCTCTTCGATCGACATCTGACCCCGGTGCAGAGGTCGTCATGACCTTTACGGGTACCGGTATCGAATGGTTTGGAAACAGGGATAAAACGCACGGTGTCGCTGCTGTTATGATTGACGGCCAGACTGTGGAGGAAGTTGACACCTACATCAACCGAACTACGCCTTTCAACCAACAGAGGTTATACTGGAGGTTCAATATGGAGCCTACCTCTCACACTATCAAGATAATTAATACTGCGAAGAGAGCAGGTTCTACAAGGAAGACTATCATTGACGTGGATGCCTTTGTCGTCACGAGAGGAGATCTACTCGATTCCATAACACGACGTGTTGCCCTGAATAATTCTGATCTGGATTTCAAAGAGGCTTACACACCTAGAGCAATATCTGATTGGTCTTTAATTCAAAAAGGGACAACTGGAGTTCATGCAATGCAATTGGCGATTATCTCGGACACTCATGCTTTGATTATTGACAAAGTGGAACACAATCCTGCGTCTATAGACGGGCATCCTGCATGGGCAGCACTTTATAATCTTGGCGATCATTCTATCAAGCCTCTAAGGATGCAATCAAACTCATTCTGTGCCGGTGGAACCTTTCTAGGAAACGGTACTCTTATCAATGTGGGAGGGAATCCAGTCGTCGAGACATATACCTCTGCTGCTGACTTTGGTGACTTGGATGGGTTACAAGCGATCCGTATACTTGAACCTTGTGATTTATCTACTGCTGCTTGTGAGATCTATGAAAATCACCCGCGTATCCGGATGGCTAGTCCTCGGTGGTACAACAGTGTCATCCGACTAGGTGATGGCAGTGCCATGATCATTGGGGGAGCTCGTAAAGGGGGTGGATCAACAATGCAACTGTCAACAATCCCACAGTCGAGTATTACCCTCCAAAAAGTATCAAGGGATCAAATGGCATGCCGGTCAGGTTGCCTTTTCTTACCAACACACTGAATTCGAATCTTTTCCCGATTGCTTTTGTCCTTCCAGATGGAAAGGTATTTATCGCCGCCAACCGAGACGCTATGATATACGATTGGCAGACCGACACGGAAAGATATTTACCCCAAATCCCAAATGGCGTTCGTGTTACCTATCCTATGGCAGGAACAGCCTTGTTACTACCTCTGTCTCCTGAAAACGGCTATGTACCAGAAGTTTTATTATGTGGAGGGTCCTCTGTAGACGACACAAAACCGGGATATGAGATATCCTCTCAAGATCCTTCTTCGTCCCAGTGCTCGCGAATGGTCTTGGACGGCAGTGGAATCAGTTTGGGGTGGCAAACGGAGGATATGCCTCAGGCCCGTGTAATGCCTGATGCTGTTCTTCTTCCGACAGGCAAAATACTCATTGTCAACGGCGCCGGCTCTGGGATCTCGGGCTACGGAAACGTTATGGACCAAGTAGGCGTTTCGAACGCCGATAATCCAGTTCTTACACCTGTTCTGTACGATCCACTTGCTCCAAAGGGTGGCCGGTTTTCTTCCATGGGTCTTCCCACCAGCTCTATCCCTAGACTGTACCACAGCGTCGCCACCCTGACTCCTTCAGGAAACATAATGATTGCAGGCAGCAACCCAAACCTCGACCGTAGCGCAGTTAGATATGGAACTGAGTATCGTGTCGAATGGCTTAATCCACCTTATATGTCCTTAAATCGGCCTAAGATTCAAAGTCAAATTTTACAAATCCCATTTGGTGGAAGTGTAAATGCTAACATTTCGTTACCTGACGGCCACAGCGATGATATCCAGGGTGAGCTTTACTATCATAACCAGATTATCTTGGTTTCCTGATTCCCACTCGCAACGTGTAGTTGTACTGATGGATTTGGGATTTGTAACACATGCAGTTCATGCTAATTCTCGATTAGTCTATCTACTTTTTTCTTACCAGAAAGGCGTTTTCACAATTCGGGGACCTCCCCATGGCAATGTTTATCCCCCAGGCCCAGCTTGGCTGTATATCGTCGTCGATGGCATCCCCAGTGAAGGACAAAAGGTCATGGTCGGGAGCGGGAATGGACCCCCGGTCGATGAGGACATCATTCGGAAGTAAGTTCGTTGTCTCTTACAAGAGGAAGATGCTGACTTTTTAGTGTGATCGATAACTCTGCCGTTGATCAGTACGAATCTTCCAAATATGAGAATGAGAATTCAGAGTGAGACTCAACGCCTTGGACGCTTTTGGTGGACGTTTTGTTATGGAATTCCAGCATGTACACTTTCCAGCTTTTATTTTATCATGATCCATCCTACGATTCTAAGCAAACCTTTACACATGTATTCCTCGATGTATCCAATGTATTCTTCTTTGCACCTATCCATGAAGCATCTGCCGTTTTGTAATCTCATTCACATTTCATGCGTGATTGTCAGCTGTCGAGGCTTATATTGGTCATAATGGTGATAGCGAATGGAGATGGGTGGGGTGTGTACCAATGATAAAAGAGTCTGCAACTCTGGTGTTACAAAGCTCGTTGCTTCATTCTGCTGCTGACTGTTCTTAGACCTGCGTATACTTTGCCTGGGGGCGACCCAAGAATCAATGATACCAGAGCATCTCGGGCGACCTTGATATTCTGGAAAGAACCCATGATGTGGATTTTCCTGGAAAAAAACATTCAGATGACAAGATGACAAAGACCCCAACAGGCTTACGTATCGGCCAACACTATCCGAGTGCGACTGGTATTTTCAATGGTGAATTTTGTTTTGCCGTCTTGTCCAGCAATACGACCGATTGCTCTTGAGAGATGGTCACCGTGCAATGTCTTCACGTCCTTGATCTCGAAGGAATCAAGGTAAAGATCGTCAAGTCTTAATAGAGCAATGGCATCCTAATTACAACGTAAGCGTCAGTCCACAGCCTTGGGAGATCATCAATTTCTTACATTGACATCGAAACCTAAGGCGTAGGCCTTGATAAAATCGGCACCCTTTTGAAGCGCACCAATATCCCTCGTATGTTTTGATGTCTAAAATATGCAGGCGGATAAATATAAAGTAATAATTTAGAAGAGCCGAGCAGTCATACGTACCCTGATCTCTACACATCTCCTCTGCACGTTCATCCGTACCTGAAGACCAAGAAGCTCCGTCAATGGGCCAAATATATGCAGCCAATCCTTTTTAGAGGTGTCATTCTGTGCGGGGGGATTGGGATGCGTCTCGTTTCCGACCTCAAGGTAGTTTTTTCGGCGCCTGGGGCGACTGGAGGGAACACAGGTGCGCTACTGGAAGGTACGAGTGATGTGGGGTCTGTATCAATCATCAGTTCGTCATCGTCGTCGTCTGTTGTCTTCTGTCCTGTTTGGCTGTAGAAACCAGTGTCCAAGGGTGTGAGGGTCATTTCTTCATCATCTCCACCCTCGTAAGGGTGCGATGAACTTGAGGGTTCGGAAGGGAATGCATCGGCATTACCAGGACTTTTGCGAACGATCTTTCGACGATTTTTTTGGTCTTTGCTGGAGAAGTTGGGCCAGTAGACGTAGCGGTAAAAGTGTGGGTTACAACCATGACACCTATTTTTGACTATCTGCAAATTTTTGGGTTTCAACTGGGGTGATGATGGATCAGTACTGGAGGTTCAAGGAAAGCAAAACTTATCAGCTTGTCACGCTTTGTGACACTTTCACAATTGCTTTCTATTTCAGTCACCCTAATCCTTCGGACATAGTCGCTCTTCCGTTGATGAAAAATCAATCTGCGCTTCGATACAGTACTCCTTACCATCCGTTGCTGGGGTAATGAGAACGGCCTTTTATCTATCTGAGCCCTGAACTCCTTAGAGGCAACATAGAACTATGAGTAAGTAATATGAGGCGTAATGGGTGTTATCCTATAACTTTCCACAGAAACATAAAAAACGATACAGCAAGTGAATATTGAATGAAGCGATGATAAAATTGAGATCCAGTTACATGGGGATGAAGACCGTGTTGATACAGATGATGATATGCAAAGAAAGCACACAAAACAGGCTGATAAAAATGACGAGGATAAGGATAAGAAGAACACGAAGAGATAGTAATGTATCCGCGTTTTGAAAAGGGAACAAGGGTTCAACCCAACGCGCTAGAGATGGTTCTTAGCGGACAGGTCTAGAGGGTGTTTCTTCGTATACGGCGCATAAAAAGGTCACGGGCTTCTTGAAATTGCCACAACTTGGGCTTTTCGAAGGTATAAAGAGTGAGACTGAACCGGCCTCTACGTAAAATTTCCATCATTAGGAAAGAAACTGTCGACAGCTTTATGAGCCTGGCAGGCGGAATATATGAATAAAGGCCACTCACGAATGATTTCTACATCATGTGCGAGTGGATGAGATGTGAATTCTAGATAATTGGAACCTAATCCAGGGACACCTGTGGCAATGAACGTAGATTTTGACGTTTCTTCATCAGGTTCGAGATCCTCGGTCAAGGATGGCGACAACGGCGGGGAGAGAGGATCGGTAGATTTTGAAGAAATTCTGGACTTTTTCGATGAAAGCAGCTTGAACTTGCTTCCTTTCGTGACCATAGGTAGCCGGACAACATTTTGATGAAACGATCCTTTGACTGTCTCCGTATCATAGTCGAAGAGCTGCTCAGTCGGAAATTAATCTCTATAATTATGATGAGAGAAAAATACTTACGGTTAGAGAGTCCGCCGTTGCCGTCCAGACGTATTCTGTGTCGAAACGGGTAGGAATTGCAAGAATTTTTGGCCTAACAGGATTATTAGATATAAATGCAACGCGGTAAAGGAGAATGATACGCACATAAAGCGCACGGTAGTCGATCCAAAGAGGTCTGTGAGAGCACCGACTTTTTCTCCGTCAATGGAAATGGTTGGCCGACGTCCTTTCCAGCTAACTTCAGCAAGAGTCGTCCCTGTCGCACCGGTTATAGTTGTCCGCCTATCCTCGACGCTTTGAAAAGTGTCTGAGGAGAATGATGGGGAGCGCTTCTTCAAAAAAGAGGGCGAGGATCCAACTACAGTTGGGGACCTTGGATTTGACGACGATGCTATGTCCGACAAGCTTGTTTGCTCTTCAGGCAACACTGGCGCCGAGATAGGGATGGTCACGATATGGTACGCACACTGGCCAGTTGCAATATCAAGAAGTGTTGTGTTCAGCATATCTGCGGAAGAAAACTTGAGCAGCATGGTAGAAAAGGCAGGAAATTCGAGGAACGACTATTCGAGGGGTCGAGACTATAACTTGTGAAAGAGGGCTTAAAATAGTGAAAGGCTTGTAGTTTCCCAGTTGGGCATTCCGTTTGTGCGAAGTCGGTTAAGTGAGCCACGGACGTAGTAAAGAAGCATAACGGCGCCTTTTGTATCACGCTGGAGATGATAGACGTGAAAGAATCCTATAAGATAAGAAACGTAATATGTAAGAGGCAAAAACAAAGGCAATGTCAAGAGCGGATACTAACCATACGTTAGTCCACTTGATCACGACAATGAGTGAAACCTTCACGTGCTTGCACAGCCACCACAGAGGTTGGACTTGCTTGTTGATGTTGAAATTGTGGCTGCAAACAAAGAGAGAAAGTGAACATCTACAGCTTCAGTTCACCACTGCCAACGTCTGCGACGACAACAAGAGTCCCTGACTCCCATATTCTTATCCAATTCCACTACAGGCTAAAAGGACGTCTAAAACTGCTTTAAACCAGTCTTGCCTTGTTTGCAAACGAGCAAAAGCTGGCCAATTCCTGTGCGGGGAACGCCGATCCAAGGGGGATTTGTGTAGTCAGTATTGGTTATGGCTCACGCAAGACGCTCACCGCAACATAGAGCCCCGTCCTCGTCAATTAGCTCTCCGTCAGCGACTCGCAGAAACACTTTAAGACGTTCTGCGAGTAGAGCATCATCTCACGCGTCAACCCAATACATCCCATCTGCCTCCCTTCACACTCTTAGACCTGTCTTGGTTCCTCTCCAACCAAACCTGCGAAGTCTACCATCTCGAACCAACCTCACTCAGAAAGTCAACGAGCTGGACCAGCTGATGCGCGATCCAAGTCATGTGATCGCCGGGTCCAAGAGAAAGCGTGTAGTGAGCAGCAATGAGAATGCACACACTCATGGCCGACCAACGCGAGGTTCTGGTAGGCTCAAGCGTCTCAGGACAACGAGTGCGATTGCGTCGCGCTACCGACATACCTCGACCAGCGATGAGAGTCAGTCGGAAACCAGTGAAATGGAAGTTGATATCCCAGCTGAGATTCAAGACGGCGACACAGATAACTCTGACAATGCCGAGAGCCACCAGGGATATTCCGATGAGGAAGAAAATCATAATTCTTGTACGTCTGTTTCGCATTTTCTTCTGAACAACTTTTTAGAACTCTTTAAAGCGGACGACTTTTTGCTTCACTCAGCTTCCCCCAAGACACTCCTTAGACTTCTCAAACATAAACTTGTCGAATTATACGAACTATGTGGTCTTACAGGTGACCCGGAAGCGTTTACCAAGCAGGAGCTTGTAGATGCCATAGTAAACAACCGGGATGGGTGCGCCTCCGTGCCTCCATCGTCACCACTGGGTAAAGGCGATGGAGCCTCGTCAGAGTATTCCAGCGACGATGGTCATTATGCAGGGGACGAAGAAACCGACGCAGGAGGATCACGTCCTACCTCCCATGGTAGTCCCTTGAAGCGACGGGTGACCACCCACGATCTTGGAACGGCGCCAGTCCGCCCCCTGAAAAGCCGTAGCCTCTCTATGGGTAATATATCGGGTCACAGCGAAGTTCCCAAACCCTTGCTATCAAAACGAAAGGCTTCGATGCAATTGGAGGTGAATCAGGTCGAGACCAGCGGTTCAAGGTTAGTCATACCGTTGCACCTATAAATTGATTCAATCTCATGAATATTCAGAAGAAAGATTTCTGCGCGATCTTCTCCGACAACCAGCGCAACTACATCGTCGTTAAAATCTTCACCACCTACTACTCGGTTACGGTCACGCAATATTTCTACATCTACCAACCCGAACCGACCCGAATCAACGAGCAAGGGAAAGGGAAAAGGCAAAACTAAACAGGTCGAATTTAGCAATGAGGTGGAAATCCATGAGCAACCACCTTTGAAAATAAGCTCACAAGGCAAAGAGGTTGTGACTCTTGCTGATTCTGAAAGCGACTTGACGGAACTGGAGGATGAAGAGAATGAAGAGCCTGTTGGTATGCCTAGTCCACGAAGGCTTCGGAGTAAAGATCGAGAGGTAGAGAGGTCGAAGGAGAAACAGAACGAAGATCCAGAAGCAACTCCTGTTCCCCATTCAAAACAACGAAAAAGAATAAGAGGAGTAGATCCTGATCGAACAACAGAGAAGCTTGAAGGTACCACGGGTCGCAGACTCCGTGTCACCCCTATGCGGAAAGCGAAGGGGAGAGTTGGTAACCTCAAAGAGTTTGACTCCGAGGATCATATAGAAGAGGAGGAGGAGGATGACGATGAAGAGGAAAGTGAACTTGAAGACGGACACGATGAAGAAGGCGAAAACGAGGACGAGGAAGAAGGTGAGGAAGATGAAGTCGATGAACTAATTTCGTCTGCTTCTACAACACCTCCGCCCGAGTCTCGTGGGCGTCGGACGCCTCTTCGGAGACGACTTCGGCCAAGAAGATCAAGAAATAAAGTCGCTCCTACTGCGGATGAAGAAAATGAAGGAGATGATGAGGAAGAGGAGGGAGGAGTAGGCGGAGAGGAAGGAGAGGAAGAGGAAGCAAATACGGAAGAAGATGGTGAGGGCGGAGAGGAGGGGGAGGAGGAAACTGCGGAAGAGGAAGGTGATGATGATGAAGTGACTATCGCGGTTGAGCCAAGGAAATTGAGAAATGGAAAGATAGTCGGCGAGGAAGATGCAGAAATGGATGTTGACGAAGAGTCTATCGGAGAAGAAGATGGAGACGAGGAAGTAGAGGAAGAAGTAGACGATGCTGAAAGTATAGATGTTGATGCTGAAGGCGAGACGGACGAGGACGAGGCGATGGAAGACGACGGTATGTCAATCCCTGGGATTTAGCGAGGCAGCTTTCTTATCTTTTGTTAATCTAGTTGATTTAACAATCGCCACGACCAAAACTCTAGTTCGTTTGCGGCGAGACGACCTCGTACGACTTTGCGAAACAAGAGATCTTGATCCATCGGGGACCAAGCCTCAACTTGCTGAAGCTCTTTTGCAATGGCGAGATCGACAGGGCAATGATTTTTCGTCACCGTCTTCAGGAGGCACAGTTCGTCCTACGTCGAAAAAGAAGCGAAGGACGAAACACCATTCAGATTCCACCAATACCGCTGTTCCTGTTCTCCTCCGTTCTGGCCACAACCACACTGACGAGCCTCGTACTCCTGTACCAGGCAAGGATAAGGATAAAGAGGGTAAGGACAAGGAGAATGAGGAATTGGAACTGGATCTAGAGAGCCTGGGACTGGAGGATCGCGAAATCCCTCCTGAAAAGCTCACCAAACTTGAGAAGATTGGTAGTGGAGGCTTTAAAGATGTCTTTATTGGCAAGTTCAAGAATAGGAAGATTGCTATCTCAGAGTTCCGAGGGCAATTGAGTTCCAGTACGCGCCTTATTTTCATGTAACGAAGACTGGTTTGGCTTTAACCCATTTTTTCCAGTGGATATTAAGGAACTCAAATTACTCGGTGCTTTCAACCACCCCAATATCGTCCGATTCGTATGTCACGCCTATCAAGATTTGACTTACAGTTCTAACACTTAGATTTAGCTCGGAGTCAGTATACCCGAAAACACAAAAGAGACTCCAGTAATGATCGTCAGCGAGTTATGTTCTAACGGCGATCTCTTTGATTACATTCGTAACACGAATGCGCCCTCATTGCGCAAAGTTGTGCGTGCAGTTTAAACCTTCCATATTGACCATAGGTTGACAGCTTATGTAGCTTCTTATGATGCTTGATATTGCCCGAGGGCTAGAGTATCTGCATACTCGAAAGCCTTCTATCATCCACCGTGATTGCAAGTCCTCTAATATTCTAATCACGGCCAAGGGTACAGCGAAGATTGCAGATTTTGGCCTTGCTAAAGTGAAACAGTCGACTCGTTCGATGGTACGCAGTTTAGTTGGCACGGTCAATTGGCAGGCTCCCCGAACTGTGGCACGCGCATCCGAAATATAACCACAAAGTGGATACATTCTCTTGTGCGATGGTGTACTGGGAAATGCTTCAATGGCACGCGCAGACCAAGAAGTTTCCTTGGGAGGTTTGCACAGTTTCTATACTTCTTGTACCAAGCACTCACCGTTATTGTAGGGGATGAATGAACATGCAATCTATGAGATAGTGGGAGCGAAACGTCAAAGGTGAGTTTTGCTCCATGCAGGGTTTGGATTCATTCTCATTCGCCCTTGCGCTTTCAGGCCGTCCACTTCCACCCTGCGAAAACAATGGTGTCCGAAAATTGTTGACCTCGTGGAGCGGATGTGGGCTCAGGAACATCAAGATAGACCTACTATGACTGAAGTAGTCAAGGACCTTGAACAGCTTCTGACGATGTATTAATCCTTCAAGTATTTCACTCGTGCACATTTTCGAGGAACTGGGCTGTATTATTTCTCCATTGTAGACAAGGTCTTTTATTTTTATTGTTTACTTCTTTTATCTATGCTATACTGTAGATCGCTTTGATGCATTTCCCTTTTTTCAGCCTTCGCTCAGTTCCTGCGCAACAACCAATCGATTTCTTACACTTCACTTTGTTACAACAACTGCATTACTACTACAATCCTATATATCGACAGCAGTGCCTTCAATATCCCCACACAATGTATCTTAACAAAAGCAATGAAATGATTTATCGCAATTTCAATGGTGTCTGAATGCAAGAACACCTATTACATTCTTTCAACTTTGAATCTCGAAACCCTTTTATCAGGTTTGCTATCTTCGTTAGATGTCGCATGGGCTGATGCAGTTGAACGTGTCGACTCGCGGACAGTAGTTGATAAAATGGTGGGCGGTCGTTCTGGTCGTCTGGGATTTTGCGCTGGGGGAGGGAAAGAAGGTGATGATACTATCATATGAGAAGACGCTCCTTGAGGTCTTGGGAATGAGGGCGAGTCCACGATCATAGAGAAAGGAGACGGATTTTGAACTTGAGAATTTGAGGGACTTGGAGACTTCAGTGTAACTAGCGTACCCGCTTCTACACGTTCTGCAAGTTGCTGGGATAATGCATCCAGCTTCGGAGATGATCTCCCAGCATGTAAAATCGGAGTTACAGAAGGTGAAAGATTGTCGGATAATGATGGGCTTGGCGTTGACTTAAGATTCGCAGCTGGTCTGCCTGATGCTGCAAGTGATGCCTTGAATTTTGACGAAGTGGGCTTCCCTGACAGGAGGTGGCAAATCGGTTAAGCAATGAGGTGTTTCTTGAGCATGGGAGGATGATTGGGGAGTAGAACGCTGAATCTCGGGTATTTGGCTTGGAGGAATGGCATGAAGGTATTCGCCATTTGGGCCCAGGTTGTAAACCTCTGCTGTCCGAAGCAGTTCGAGGACTTCTTGCATTCCTTGATCTTCTTCACTTTCACTATCTGCTTCTGCGCCGACGAGCCTACCGTCTGAATCAAGTTTACCAGTCTTGATGGCGTGTTGGATGGTACGCGCCGAGGATGCTGGAAGAACGGATGCACCCAACGAGAAAGACTCTGACTCTGCTCCTGAAGGAGCAGAAGCACCATATGCGAAGGCGATTCGGCTTGCTCTGAATTGTGATACAACAGGTTTCTGACCTTCTCGAGTGGTCTCAGGCATTGTTTCCTATTGTGGGGCATTGGCATGAGCGAGATACCACAAAAATTGTCATCAGACGTACGGCATGGACGTTTGAATCGTGTGAGTGATTCATCATTGCAGCTGCAGCTATTTGTCCAATAGTATTCCGCTTGTTGTAATATTCCAATGCAATTTCCCGTTGTTGTTGAGCGAAATCCAAATCGAATTCATCATCCTCTAAGGTAGGCTCATCTTCATTCGTCGCAACATCAGTTTCTGACGATTCAGAATTATTGCCTTGGTCTGATTCGTCGTCTGAGTCTACCATTTTCTGAATTGGACGAGGAGACTTCGGCATTGTGGGTTGACCTCCAGGAACACGCTCGACGACAGACATCTTCATAGGATGTTTATCCAGTAGAGATTGAGAAATTAGCGTCGGTCGCTTGGTATTTTGAAGTCTGGCTGGGGTAAGGTCTCCCCATTCTGGACCTGCAGACCCATCTTCGTCCCTTGACTTTTGCATACTTTCAGGAGTTTCAACAAACGCCACGTTTTTCTTTTTTCGCAGAGGGGGGATCTACGGTGTGAATCGGCCTCTTCATCTCTCAGACGCTGTGCTTCTTTCTCTCTTTGCTCTTTTTCCTTAGCTTTCCCCATGTTTTGCAGAAGGGCGCGACCCATCCTTTTCTGTAACTCCCTTGCCTCTTTAAGCTTGTCTTTCTCTGCTGCCTCTTCCTTACGTTTGTGTAAGGTTTCATCTCTTTCCTGAAGTTCACGGTCTTGCTCAAGAAGTTCACTCTGCCTCTCTTCTTCTTCCAATAGGTCTAGTATTCGATTCCGCTTTTCACGCAAGCGTTCTCGATCAGGGAGGCGAGAGTGTGGCCAAAGGGATCAAGGGCTCCACAGTAACAGGTGGAAGGATAGAGCTCGTCAATGACTCGGCAGGTTCGGTAATTTCAATGATAGGTAGCCCTTCTTCGTTTAACAGCTGAATTTGGTTTGATTAAGCATGAAAAACAGGAATATGAAGACTATGATCATACTTCACCCCGCTCATTACGGTTTTGCTGAAAAGCGTCAGCTGCCTCTGGTCCCATCAATTGCGTTAACTTTGCGGTCAGCTTTGCTACGGCGTCATCGCTAAGTTTCCCATTGGATGAGCTACTAGCTGCTTCTGGGATGATAGCCTGGATTAGAGCACGCAAGGCTAGAAAGATGTAGGTCATTAGGCCAAAAATGTTTATACATCATGATAAAAGATTTACGCACATTCCTGACTGCCTTCTGCCAGATTTTGAAGATTGCCTTGTGGTTGAGCCATTACTAGAAGATGGGGGTTGCAGTGCAAGAGTTGTATCCCATCAAGACTTGGCTAAGTAGCTAGAGGCTAGAGTACCAAACAAAGGATGTCCGATCTATAATTTAGCGCGTGCAAGTGGCAGTGCCATGGCATCCCTGCCGCGGCTAAAACGGACCGAGCCAATGTTGATTGAGTGGCCTTCGTGTGACTGACCGCGATGTCACGTACTCATCTTTGCTCCTGGACTCGTCTCCTTCCAGGTAATTAAACGACACCAACCCGCTGTGTCGACTAAAGACGCGTCTTTTCCCACTTCCTCCTTAATATCTATGTTCACAGCAACGGGTCTACTTCCGAGCAGTGTGGCATCAGTCGGATTGCATGACCCGATTGCCATACTAGATGACATTCCAATGGAATCGTCGCCCTTGGGGGCGAGCTTCGTATCCAATGGACTATTAGGCCTCGTATCATCCTCTATAGACAACCAGGACACAAACAAATCCCCTCAAATGTCTAATGAAGTCACTGGTTTAGTGAAGTCGCCCGAAGGAGCAGGTTTCGTGTCGAATGGATTACTCGGCTTCAGCGCACATTCAATGTGCAACCATGACGTTCACGAAGCCTCTCAGAAAACCAAGAATCTAGTAGACTCTCCTTTGGAGGTGCCAAAATCACAAATGTTTTTGTCGAATGGGCTGCTGGGGGACACTTCATCTCCAGCGAACGACCGAGATTTCACGCAAGTCGCTGTGCCAACTGACAGTAAGTCTATGATTACTCCGCGTTCACCCACTTAGCTCATCTTATACAAGGGCTGGCAAATTATCCCTCTCTGACCTGTAATGCACTTTTTCCTCGGCCAATTCACACAAGTGATGATCAGTTTCCAACTATTGTCATGCTACTATGTCGCATCATGCTGATCTCCAGTTTATCAGAACCGGTTCAGTCGTTGGCTATACCATCTACTTCACAACTACAACCTCACGACGATGGTACGTAAGTTAACAATCTAAATGTCGTATTTTCTACTTATTCTTGATCTTGATATATCGCCAGTCTCGACGTCGCCCCAGGTTCCCTCCCAGGCAGCGCCAACTCCCACCACATCAATAAACATTCCGCGAGCGAGTATTAGAGCCACAACTCATGACGGAAAGACGCTATATCTTAGAAGAAAACCCAAAATAATCATTCCGAATTCTAACGTATGCTACATTTTACCTGAAGAATGAGTACAAACTAATATACAGTCAGCCTACACCCTCGACCAGCTCAATAGGAAATCTTCTTGACATTCCTATCCACAGACTTATGGATCGTTTGTCGACAGACACCGTCACTGCCCTACAACATCGGCAAGTCCCCAAGCTCACGTTTTAGTTATCAATTCTTGCTTGACAGTCGCTTAACAGTACTTCTCGGCCGGAAAGATTAGACGCTCCTAGCGACCCGGCGACTGGAGGCGAGGACACGCTTTGGGTTGATAGATACCGCCCCCGCAAATTTACAGATCTTCTGGGGAACGAGAAAGTAGCTAGGGATGCTATGACTTGGGTGAAAGAGTGGGACTATTGCGTTTTCGGGAAATCCAGAGGCAAAAAACGTGGGCGAGATGGTGATGAAAACGTAAATCTGGATGAGTTCCGACGTCCCCAAGAAAAAGTGAAGCGAAACACAATGTCTGCTCTCATCGTAAATTAACGTTTATTAGATTCTACTACTTTCAGGACCTCCTGGGCTTGGTAAAACGACCATGGCCCATGTTATAGCGCGACAAGCCGGCTATGAAGTGATGGAAATCAATGCAAGGTTAGAACCCATTGCGCAATACTTTCTACTACTTGAATAACGATGTGAATAACTATTGCAGCGACGCGCGAACCGGCTCCATCATTGACGATCGAATACGACCAGCATTAGAGTCAGGCTCTGCTGTTGGAAGTGCCAAACCCGTACTTCTTGTCATTGATGAAGTTGATGGGGCCACAGGGGCAGGCGACAATGTGGGTTCACCCTTTTCTCTCTAAAGGCCGAAATCCACTCTCATCTAAACTATTTCACTCAGTCGAATACCTTTGTCCACAAATTAGTTCAAATGATAAATACCAGGCCAAGAAGAAAAGGTACGTGTCTTGAATTCGCCATGTGTAATTCAGGTTTAAACCGATAGGCAGATCATTCGGTTAATGGCAAAGACAGAGATGGTCGGAGACCCATTTTACGCCCAATCATTTGCATTTGTAACGACCATAATGCATCCTCGCTGGCGAAACTTCGACCCCATGCATATCAAATTAGATTCAATCGACCTGCTGATGCTCATCTTGTAAAGCGACTAAAAGAAATTTGTCTGATTGAAGATATGAAGGCTGATACAAGGGCCTTAAACACATTGGTTAGTGTGGCGAAAGGCGATCTACGTGGATGTTTAAATGCCTTACAGGTATGTCGTTTACCTTTCGGTAAGTTGGTCGTGGTCCACTCAAGCCTCTGCTACAAGTTTATCAAAACACGGAGAGAAGAAGTCACAGAAATTGTTGTTCGCAAAGCTACTGCAGGAATGAAAGAAGAAGACACGACTGTTCATTCTGTCCTTAACAATCTTTTTACCCCCTTAACCAAAAGGCGAGTCAAAGAACTGGGATTGAGCGACGAAGAAGATTCGCGGTATGTTGCTCGTTTGGCTCATGAAATTGATGGAACTGGCCGAGAAAATGCCGTCGCCACAGGTGTGCTACATAACCTACTTCAAATATGAAGTTGCTGACATCGATCCAACCACAGGCTGCTTCGGACATTATGCTACCCTTCGTCGCCACGACGCAAATCTCTCGAGGCAAGAGCAAGGCATAGAGTGGTTGACTATCTTTGATTCCTTTTCCTCTGCTATGTACTCGGATGGGGACTTCGCACTCAATCAGTACCTCCCCTATACCCTCGTCCCTTTTTATTCCCTTTTTCAGGAAAGGAGCGGAGAACGTGTTGAACGAAACCAGGCTGACTGGGAGGTGAGCTCAATCACTCTTTGATTCAGATCAAATCAGTGACCTTCCATAATTCAGCATCTGTTACTTACCCGCGGTAATGAGGAGATTTATAAATCTATTGCTCGGTGTATTCAAACAGCAGCAATCAGATATGGCGGTGATTTCAGGCATCTTGTCAGCAGTCCAATACTGCAGGTAGAATTTGCTCCCTATATCAACAGAATAATATCCCCACCTCTTCGACCAGTCAGTCAAGATCTTTTGTTCTTATATCTTAACTTCACTTACACAATTTATTAGGTCAATAGCCAAGTCATTCGCCCGCAAGAAAAAGCTTTGATGACTCGTGTCGTTGACATTATGTCCACGTTGGAATTGCGTTTTGTTCAAGAAAAGGCAGAGGACGGCCAACTCACGTACCGATTGGATCCGTACGTGGCAAATTTATATAGGCATAAATTTCGTGACCTCGAAAGTAATTCCTAGGCCTATTGATGTTTTCATCACTTACGACGGCAAACGAGCGTCTGATATCACTATCTCTCGATACGCAGTTCGACAACTTGTTTCAGGCGAGGTATTTATTTTGCTGATACAGAAAATTTTGTATCAACTCAAATTGATACTTAGATCGACGCCAAACTGATTGCACGCAGTACCGAGTTTGTTGAAAAGGGTAAACGCGGAAAACACGATTTCTTTGGCAAATTCAGGTGGGTAGAAATTTTGGGTCCACTCGAATGTTGTGACTCACAAACCTTCAGCTCGCGGGATGACACATCAAGTAATTTGCAGCCAAATGACAGCACTGGAGGTCCAAACAAACGTGCCAAAACGGTCGACAATCGAGATATCGCCGACAAGGTGAGGTCCCCGCGTTGTCTTTCTGGAATACCCGGCTTACACGTATTACTCTTCAGCCCCCAACGGATTTCTTTGGACGTCTCATCACCGTACCTTCTGCCAGTTCAACGAAGGCCGCGGTGCGAAAAAATGTCGAAAAAAGTATCGAGTCACGTATCGATTCCTGGAGGGCAATTCAGCAGCAGTGCGGAGACCTGTCAAAGTAAATATGTTTCTCTGACGTGTCGATGCACGGGTGTCAGTAAAAGGTGGTCTTTCATGTATATTATTGAACAGACCCGTTGTTATTCAGTGAGCCAATTATGCTTCTAATCCAGTTGCGATTAGCTCTTGGAAAGTGAGCTACGAATGACCTCATATATGCCCAATTCCCTTTCTACGCGACTTCTAAGGTGCCGAACTTCCATATTGTGGATTTTGGCGTGGCTTGCTCTTTCCTTACCCATCTGGCTAATCTTGAAGTTCATGCTCTATTACAACCATGATTCGAGCCAATACTCTTTGTTCGCTTGGATTCCAGCCATTGCTGGTTATACGTAGCGAGTAGACCAGGCTCAAAGAAGACGTCGCAGAACGGATTATTGTATGGTTATATGAAGTACGCCGCCTTCGCAGGTTCCGCAACATTTACTCTGCCCTTTCTGTACTTACGAACCATCAGGAAGCTACAGGCCACTGTAAAGATCTAGAACAAGTGGCCAGCTCGAATACATGGTGTCCTCACGTCACGGAGTGAATATATTAACCGAATTACTGTTCCAGACCCGTCGAGCGTGGTCAATAAACTGCAAGTGAAGATGATTACTCTACTCTACTCGACGCTGTGGAGCCGCCCAATGCTTATTTAACATTTCCAAAGATGCTTTTTTGATGATACGATTATTCTGCACCGAGGCCAACCCGAGGCTTTGGGTGGCGCGTTGAACCGGCAGCTATCTTTCGTTTTTTGGCGATTGCTGGAGGTACATCATGCGACGCAAGGACTTAGGTTCACAGTCACCATTCCGAGTATCGGCAGAGTCCCTTCGAGATATAAAAGGAGGACGGTAAGTCCAATTGTTCTTCAGACAACCCAACCAGTCGATCTGTAGAATTCTTCACCAACTCGCAGCAGCTTTAGACATGAACGCTTTCAGTTCTATCATCGTCCTTGCTCTCCCTTTCTTTGTTGCCGCCACGCCTCTGGTATGTGTTCCTGTGTTCGTTGTGGTGTGGATACTAGCCTCATGCAAATTTTTCTTACTGCAGGCTGCCAGGACCGATGGTCCTTCTTGCAATACTGGTAGTCTCCAGTGTTGCAACAAAACGACCACTGTAAGTCGATTCTTCCGCTGCGTATTTCACTTCTTCACGAGATTTTAAGACTTATTCGCTGAATTATTCAGGCCAACAACGCTGGTACTGTCAGCATGCTCGGTGCTTTGGGTATCGACAACATGCTGAACGGACTAGTTGGCCTACAATGCAACCCAATCTCTGCCATTGGCATTTCAGGAAACAACTGCCAGCAAGAAACCCTCTGCTGCACCGGTAACACCTACGTACGACCCTTTTATCTGATTTTCTCCAACGGTCTTGACTTGTATTTTACACTCTAGGAGGGGGCCCTGATTGCCACTGGTTGCACTCCCGTCAATGCTAACCTCTGATTCCATTTTCTACTACATAGACGGGGAGTAGTATGAGTTGAGAACAGCTCGTGAGCAGCTGGATCATGGACATATCTTTGTTGTTATTTTTCTATGGTAGCAAGTTAGGCACGGTGCTATAGAAATTACGATGTTTTAAATGTTGACGAGAGGATTTTCCAAATCTTCTGATCCAATCATGATTGACCCACAAGTCCTATTATAGTAATCGAAAGGCCCGCCATCAATCGACAGTAATTGACGTGGAAATTTTCGGAAAGGCGGGTTGCCTGTAAAGGAATGACTCGACTCACCGAACCCGGACCCGCGTCTATCCCGATTCCGTGTGCGAAGGTTTAAAGGATAAAGCTAGTGAAACAATTTATCCCCCTTTATAATGCCTCCTCGAAAATCAGCGCGTCTGAACCCAGATCCTGATAGGGAGGCTGATGATGCGTCGGTTCATAATTCTCAGCCATCCACTACAACCACCAAGAAGTCCTCCACGACCCGCCCCACAAAACGCGCTAGAAAACGCGCTAGAAAACAGCAGAAGGAACAAGCATTGCCTACTGTGGATGACTACAAAAAAATCAAGGGCAAAAGAGGGTATTTGAAGTTGATGACGGAGATGCCCGTCGACATCCTCTTAGAAATCTTCAGTAAAGTCGAACCCATTGACCTTCTCCAACTCTCCAGAGCTACCAAAGCTTTACGCGACATCATCACGAATCCTAACGCAGCATTTTTATGGAAGAGAGTGCGTAGCACTAGGCTCTATACCCTCTTCACAAGCTCCAACTTTCCACTTCCTTCATTATAGGTCTACGAAAATATTCCGCGGAATCAACGACCGCCGATCTGTCCGAGTGATCTTTCACCAATGCTCTATACAGACCTCCTCTATGGTTGTCATTGCCACGTATGTCTTGACGATTAACACTATTCTAGACTCGATACTAATGCGGAACTCCATAAACTATGCAGTTCTGTGCATCCAGTCAAGGCAAGCTTGTTCATTGGCCGGGGAGAGTACGTTCGTGCTACCGTTGCGCTCGTAAACAGTACATCTCTCTTCGTCTTATTGACTGTCACTGTCATGTCTGATGATTATTCTTCCGCCAGGTTCCTCAGGGTTCATCATCAAGGACAAATATTTGCTCTTTGTTCCCCTTGGTCTTTTGAATTCGGACATAAAACTATACTTGGTATGCTCTGACAATAGTTAACAGGGACCATGCTGACTTATGCGTAGGCAGTTATTATTATGTTCTCAAGGCTGAATATGATCGCGAAACGCGAAAATGGGCAGAGCTTCAAAACGAAGAGGCCAAAGTCAAATACAAGCGTAGTACACAAGAAAAATATTACAGAACCAGGTCACACTCTGTGAGTGTTATTCGCGGTGATTGCTCACGTCCCTTTGCACGGTCTTACATTTTCTTAGTCTAGATGTAGTGAATTTCAGGAACGACACAAAGAGAGGAAAATGGAACTGACGAGTACTACACGCGACAAACGGCATGCTGAGCAAGTCTTGTCCCCAAGTCTACAAGATCATGTTCTAATGTCTTCATTTCCGTAGTATCATCCTCAAAATTAAACAGGAAGGTTTGAGCAACTCTTGGTTTCCGTTCTACAACTGTCCGCTGAAGTAATAGTCCAGGCTACGGGGATGAGCTCGCTCGATTCAGTTCGAGGCCGGGGGAATTGATTTTCTTCCAGGTGTACGTCGTGCAATGGCACTTACCGACAAATGTGAGAGTAATAATTCAGTATTATGAATTATGTCAAATGACTATCGTGGATTTTTTCACCGACCTTTCACTAGCCTGGCAAAGAATTAGAACTGGCATCCTCGGATTCTTAGAGGACCAGAGGCAAGAGGCTCGCAGATATGTCATAATTCGAGGTTACAGAGACCGCATCCAACGTGTTGTTGCGGCCATTGAAAAGGTTATTAAAACCATACCCCAACCTCGCCTCACTCCACCATACGGTTACTTCGTCAGGTCACAGGAATTCTCTAGCATTATCCGAGATGACACCTTGGAAACCAACACATTTGATATGCGACTGCAAGATCTTATGTCACTTGTTCCGGACATGATAACGTCTTGGGTCACCGTGTCCACGGGGAAATTGCTTGAATTATTGGACAGCAACGGCGAGACGAATTTGCCTCTTGAACTTGCCTGCACGTTTTTCAAATGTCGGTGGTGTAATGACCCAATCACTTACCCTCGGATTCTTATGCATTCGTGTTTACGAGACAAACCCCGGAAGCCAGTCGGTGACGAAAAGGACGAAACAGAGGCTGCCCGAGATGAAAACGAGGATGAAGAGGATGAAGAGGATGATGAAGAAGAAACTGATGAACTTAGTGGCGATGTAGATAACTTACAAACCCAACTTGATCGTTTGCAAAACACTCCGGACAGAGTGTGGAGCCAACTATTATCATGGTATGATGCCGCGGACTGGAATGAAGACAATGATCAAGTTTTTGCCGATGACGAAGCAACAGGATTTGCGAAAGCCATTGTAACGGTTTGCGGGGAGGACCCCGCAGTAGCTTCTATCTCTAGAATGGAAAACATCGATTCAAGGCTCGAATGCCTGAGGTGTTGTCGGCTTTACAAATCTAAACCGCCGAAGAGGCTCATAATGAATTGGAAAATGGCGGTAAGACCGTCGTTTTCCTGGACAGCAGATGTAATCCGTACTAATCAAGCAGATAGATTTTGCACGACATAGACACTCATTATCAGGATTCTCCATCAGAAACCGGCTGGAAATTACTTACTGACGAGGTAGAACTTGCCCAAGTCAAAGAGGCCGAATCGAAGTTGCGGAAAGCGAAAGCCTTCAAACGTGCCTGTCGTCACTGTGACCAGCACATTTCTCAGGATCGCATAGTCTTTCATATGCAATGGTGGGTCATTGATCGGTCAGCTCTACAGCTACATGTTAAATTGTTGTTTTCATTCACAAGCCATCCGACTATTAAATGGGAGAAGGGAAAGCAAGAAGAATTCATTCGCGACCAGGAATACTATGTTGCTCTGGACACACCATTGGCAAAGATACCCCCTTCGCAGTCAGTCTCTAAACTGTACAATCACAAATTCAACCATGTACTATTAATAATAATAGTGCACAAATTTATACCCATTGATAACCGAGGTCGTTGGTACTAGAAGACAGGTAGTGCAAGAAGTCATTCATGTTCCTGAAGCAACACATTTCCTCTTACTAAATAATAACAATCCCTTTGCATTGTTATCTCTATTACACACAGGGCGCAAGGCACTGCCAGGATATTGTACACAGATATAAAATGGGTAACCAGGCGTAAGCTAGCCATGCCAATCCGACAAGCAATAACCGTTACACCAAAATGGCGCTATAAAAACACTCTGGTATCTAACTGCTCGGACTGTATATGAAGCGGTGGGTCGCCAGGCTTACACAAGGTAATTTACAGGTCATAACGGAAATCTCTGTTTTGCAAGTCGGTTAGGTCGAGGAATGCCTAGACTCTAGTATAAATGGCTGATGTAAACCACCATGGGCAAATTGAACTTACCCTGTCTACTTTTCGTTCTTTCTTGGTTCCATCGGTGAGTTGTTCTGTGAAATATACGTCGTCGTATGAGTCATCTCTCTTCTCTGCTTCACGCCGTTTGTTCTCCGAATGCAACATAAAGCGGAGAGTCAAAATTAGCACAAAAAGATGCCCCGATACATGCAGATATAATGGTCCAAGGGACGTGATTTCTTTCGCGAAATGTAAGAATTGGCACAAAGCGATGTGTAACGACATACCGCGGCGTGTATTTCTTTTCCACATGAAAGGTCCGGCTGCATTTGCGATAGCATACGCAGATAGGATGATAGCGTTTGTCGTGGTACCTATATTATTTCCATCAATTCCATTCCCGGACAAAGCTAATCCGAAAAATACGTTTGGTGTGTCCGGAAACAATGGAATTGACCCATCCAAGAAGGATTGCGAAGGGAGTAAACACGAAGACTGCCGAATTAAATTAGTGCAACATGTAATGTGAATTATGGGCGGAAACCTTACTCGATACCCAATACGAAAACAAGAGGCCGACTTTATCGTGTGAAGGCAACTTGTTCACTAAAATAGTCCCAAGAAGTGCCGGGATGAACATGAGAGCAGCTGCATAACCACGGCCAATAGAGCGACGAGACGCCAAAGTAACTCCAAGCCAGATGGTAACAACTAAAAAATTAAATCTCCATAAGTATATGCGCATCGTTCGGAGTAGCGACATACTTTCTACGACTCCATCGACACAGCCCAGCAGGGTGGTTTTTATGGGAGAGAAACCAAATTGGTTAATGATGAGCTGTCTCTGGTTGGTCAACTGGAAACCAAATGTCAGACTGTGTAATCAAATAAAGCTTCTGTTGAAACCCTACTGAGTTAACAATGTTACTAGGGTTTAGAAGTCATCAAAATCATAATTGTTGTCAAAAAAAAATACGTTCAACATACGCAGTAGCAGCGAACGCGGCCATAACCCAGATTTTAGGGTCTAGACAAGTTTCGATAAACCTGGCTCAAGGAGAAATTTAAGAACCGCACTTCCATGCGATGATCAAGGACATACTGGTCCCGTTTCCATTGTTTATTCTCGATACCGGCTTGATTGCCCTTGATGCGCTGAACCGCCTGCGTACGCTCTTCTGGTGTCAAGAAGTAAGCTGTTGTGGGTGAATCCGGAAAGTAGAACCTTTGAATGGCATTCCTCTGTTAGGCACAGACGACCATGACAATGTATGAGAAGTTATATGCACCAAAATAACACGGAAGTGATCAAAGTAATAGCGCCGGTGATGATCATTAACCTATCCAAAAGGTCCCAGATTATATCCCGGTTGTACCGGCGAAAAGCAGGTGGGTATTACTCACCACTGCCACGGCATGAAATTGTGAACCTGTAAATGGTGTTATTAGTACGCACCTGGGAACGCAAAACAAAACTAATAAAAAACCTTTGCGTGCAAGACCCCAAAACTGATGAAGCCAAGAATGATGATGGCGAAACCATTCATCAGGACTGTTGGTTGACTCAGAATAGTAGTCACACAAGAACTCTGATATATCTTACACCAGTAACCGACGCGTTTATTTTGCTCTGCGCGCGTGTAAAACATCGAAGTCACAATCATAAATCCTGGCGTGATTGCACCTAGAGCGTTCATCTCAGTCACAGAAGACATGTTGCTTCAATTATTAGAACCTGCCTTCGCACATGCCGAGAATAAATCTGACAGCAAACAGTGCCCCAAAAGATTTGCAAGCTGAGTGGGCAAGAAGAGCAATTGCCCACACGAAAATGTTGATACTGAGACATTTTTATATCAGCTTTCTGGAAGTGTTAATAATAAATGATTTCAGACCTCATCCATTTAGCGACAGGAAATTTTTGAAGGGCAAGGTTTTGCGGATACTAAAGAGATACGTGAGGACAGGGCCGCCTGGGTACTGAATCGATAACGCATACCTGGAATACCAGATAACTGAGATAAAATATGGTTCCCAACCAATTGAATTGATTTTGCGTCAAATGTGCGTCTGGACTGAAAAAGATTGTCAGCGTGCACACACCAAACCGTGCGAAGAGATTGGGATCGAAATTCACATGATCCCAAGAACTGCAGATTGTCCTAAAGTTGTCTTGTCGGCAAACGTCATACTAAAGACAGCGGGCGGGAGTTGTGTGAGCAATCATAAATTCGAAAGTAGACAAAATTTCTCGGCATACAGATACATGACTATGAACGATGAAAGACGATAACTGAATGTTAGCCCTGGATACTTGTGCGAGGTATAGAATGCTTACTGCACATGAAGGGCATGAGATGCCAGTCGATTTTCCGTCTGATATTAAAATATTACTGGGTCAATAAATTGCTGCAAGTCGGAATCGCGTACTCACCTTATACGCGCCGCCACTTGCGAGTCCAACGGTGCATCTGAATCCAAACTAGCAGCAACGTCGACGTCGCGAATCGAGACGCTTGTATGATGCGCGCCTTGCTTCTCGGAGTTGTAACTAGCTGAGTCCATGATGGAAAAGGGGGCCCGGGAATAAGGAGTACACGCAGAATCCCAGTAGAGGGTGTCGAATATATATAGGGAGATCAAGCGCCTCTTACAAACTACCGGGTGACACCAAGAAGGGAGTCGAACCTGAAGTGACATCCCCATCTGATGATACTATTGTCCCACATGGATTGTAGAACTTCTCATCTTTTGATTGGCACACAACCAAAGAAAGTGGAAGTCTTCGGCGTCATGAATGGGAGAAACTGGCTCCTGGGTGAAATTTACATTCACTGATCCGATTATTACGAGATTTGAGTAATGAGGAGCAGACGTATAAAAAGCTCACAAAATACATGAACCGATAAAATTAGGTTGTATCTCAACTTCGCGTCATCAGACCCAAACGGAACTCGTTTCAAGGCAAACGACATCCCCCGAGAACGGAAAGTCGGTCCTTGACAAGGGTTAAACAATGTCAATATTGCTTACTCGAGTTTCCCGGCGTTAAACTCAAGTTAAAGTAGTAGTTAGTAAAGAGGACTCCTTGGCGATCGAGGCAAGCGCTGAAGAGCCGAATTCCCACGCTCAATCAAGCTCTCTTAGCACTCAAGACGCCGTCGGCGAAGATGGCGTTGCCATTCTTGAAGCGTTGACAGAACATCGAAACTTTGAAGTGACCTTCGCCTATTCAAACGTACCAAGCTTCCGCCCCGTTCTCCTACCCAGGTACCCGTCGAAGAACACTGACTGCTGTCAGTTTCCAAGTTACTGTTGTGAAGGCATTCGCACAATTATTCTGTAGGATCGTGAGGAATCGACATGTCAGAACAGAAAGCTGCTGAGCCCAAACGATGGGAGCTAGGTCCAGAGTCAGAATATAGATTTGAAGTCGACCCTGGAGTATCCCTTGCAATCAAGGTTTGTCCAACTTCAGGATTAGATAACTTGGCATCCAGATCGTTTTAACTGATTGCACTATAATAGCTCGTTCAAGGCCATGCTGAAATTTTTGGGTTTGAACTAGCGGAGGGAAGGTATATCTCTTTGGCTTCGAGTGCAAAGCCGCTCTGTATACGTGGAAGGGTTGTGTGATTGAGATAAGTCTTCGTCCCCGTGGCATGTGGCAATTGTATCCTTAACGTTTGCTCCTCCACGTTACAGGTGAACCATCGACCGAATACATCTCAGATGAGACACCTATGAGAACCTATGCAAATTTGCATATAGCTCTTGAGCAGATGCGCGTCCGTGCTCTTAGGCAAATCCGCGGTTCTCCTGTTCCATCTCATGACACATCCAAGTCTGACCCTCCGAGAGTACTCGTTCTTGGTCCTGAACATTCAGGCAAAACTACTGTCTGCAAAATTCTCACTAACTACGCCGTTCGTTCTGGTCAAGGATGGTCACCGTTTCTTGTGAACGTTGATCCCAGCGAGGTACGTTTTCCCCCTAGGATTGTTGACTTTCATTGATATCAAAACAGGGAGGTTGGGCTGCCCCAGGAGCGATATCGGTAGCACCAGTTTACGGGCCCATACCGACGGCCTCACCTGCAAATCCTCTTGGGACTGCAGCCACAACAGCACCAGTATCACTTTCTTCTAATGCACTTCTTCCATTGGCATATTGGTACGGTCACTCGGAAACAAAGAAGAACCCATTGTTAATGGATAGAATGATACGAAATCTTGGAGAAAATGTCAATGACCGTTTTGAACTTGATCCTGAAGGTAGATATCTAAAGTTATGTACATGTTCCTCTTGTGATACATTTCTTCTGCAGGGAGAGCCTCGGGCCTCATTGTCGATACACCGTCCTCTTTCGCCACTGGCCCGGCCGCTAATAACCATCGACACAAATTGATTAAGGCCTGTATTGATGCCTTCAAAAGTCAGTCGCCATTCACAAGCATCAATACGATAATGAAACCTGTGCTTATGTTCTTTATAGTCAGTATGATCGTCGTTGTAGGGCATGAGAAGCTCAACGTTGAGGTGCAGCGCACTTACGGCTCTCTTTTATCAGTGGTGAAAATACCAAAATCAGGTGGAGTACGTATCCCTTTTTGACTATCTTTATCACACATAAGTGGAAGTAACTACAACGCGCCTAGGTTGTCGAGGTAGATTATAGCTATCGTGAAAGGGTTCGCAATTACGAGATGCATACATACATGTATGGTCAAGTCATCCACCCTCCCGCGGGGATCACAAATGCGACCTTGGGCGGTGAAAATTTGACCGACCTCGTTTTATCGCCATCTTCTACAGTCATCAACTTCGGAGACCTGCATATCTATCGAGTAGGTTCCGGTATGTGGAATTCATTGATTGCTGTTCTGGTCATTCAAACCGGTTATCATCATAGATGCAATGGCTCCATCCGACGCGCTTCCTGTAGGCGCGGCTCGCACTGTATCAGAGATGCAACCAGTACTGGTTGATCCCGCTTCTCCTGGATCCGGCTTGCTCAATGCTGTACTTGCTCTCCTTGCACCACCCAATCACGACGAGAATGAGCGATACGATGAAGAGGTTCTTGATTTGACAGTAGTCGGTTTCTTAGTGATGTGCGTCACTCTCATTAACAGCATAATATTGACTCATCGCCTTAATGTCTTCAGCACAAATATCGATATCCCGAAACGAAAGATGACTGTTTTGGCCCCCAATCGCGGAAGTTTCATAGGGAGAACTGCTGTTATTGGGTCTTACGAATGGCAGGACCAGTGAGCATCCGCTGGAATCCTCCTTAAAATTGTATACACAAAACCAGGGTGCAATGCGCATTTTTTCACGTTTAACTTTTTCGCTTTCTTGTTCGGAGGGGGAAATTGTGGACAATAGTATATTTTGAAACTCTACCAATGCCAACAGACGCCTCTAATAAAGGTGTTTCAAAGGGATAACAACGGTCGAATCGTCGGAGCAATATCGGCCAACCATCAAGTTTGGCTTCTGGTATTGCGTTCCCAAAAATCCTAATCGTCGTTCTTCAAATCGTAGTCTTCATGTATCTGCCTGATGGTGGTTTCCTTCAGCGAGGCAAGCTGTCCTCTCCATCGTCAGCTACACATCCCTTTCAGCACACAAGACGAACGACGCAATACGTACTCTTCCGATCAAGATCTATATAGGCTCACTGTCAGTCAATAATGCCCACATTTTGAGGGGAGTGAAAAGAAGGAGGAATCTCGATACTGTACCTGTGTTGCATCTTTGGCCTCGTTGTATCTGTGTAGCAGGGCGATATGGCGTTTGACAATGGCCTCTGCGTCTACGCCTTCCCTGGATGACAGAAAAGGTATGGACAAAAACCGTTAGTGTGAGTGAGCGCATGTATCCATACCCAAGTTGCGTTTGCAATTTCGCAATCTCAAGCTCCAAGAATTTCTTTCGTGCTTCTTGATTCTGTGTAAGTTATAGAGTATTAATAGGGACTCCATAAGCAGTATGTTGAAAACAGTTGCTTGCCTTCGTCGAAATTGAAGCATGCATTCTTAGTACTGTGACAAATTTGAACACAATGTATGTTAGTAGAAGTAGAAGTTTGAAGCAGAGGAGTCAAGACAAATTGGATAGGTAGTCAAGATCATCCGATAAGCTTTGCTGTCCGCGGAAGGTACATATATACCACAAACGTTCTTTTGCGGTAATTTTCGGTGAAACTGTGTGGCGCATATATTTATGAAAACTCGTCACTAATTGGCTCCTACTACACATGCCGTTGATCCAGGGGTCTTCCCTCTTGATATGTACGAAATAGTTTCCGCATAACAAAGGACAAGCAAGGAAAGCAAATTAGACAAGACGTCGCAAGAAAATAATCCATGTTGTGCATGATAAAGATAGTAAAAATGTCCAATATAGTACTATGCAACAAGTCCAATCATCAGTCACAGAACCAAGTCCAGCAAGGCCCCACCTCCCCCGAAGTACACGAATATACCGCTAAGAACAAGCAGTGGATTCCATATCTCCATCCTGCCTGCTGCTCCAGTTTTCGTGGTGGACACGGTGACTGTTCCAGGTTTAACGTACGGCGCATTGTCCAACACTAATGTCTGCATGAATGTCTGCGTGTAAGTCTGACCCGAGGCGTCGGCATGTACATCTAAGCTCATTTGTACGCCCGCAGAATCGGCGGAGCCAGAGTAAAATGAATATCCTGATTGAGCAGGTATCGATGAGTTGGCGGTAAATTCAACTTCTATGTTGAGGGGAAAAGGGAAGTTCTGAATAGCAACATCCGTAGCTTCCGCATACACCCGCGAGGGGTTTGTGCCATCACGTACAGCAACAACTAGATCATAGTGCCGCGTGTAACCATCCCCAACTCGATTCGTGTAGGTTTGTGTAATTGTGCTGTTGGCGATGATAGTAGCATGGCTGGACATTGGTATGAATAAAACTTGGTCTTGGTCGATAACATATCCGCTACCGCCATTGTTGTATGTTGTCACCTTGCTACCGTCATGTTCATCGACCTCGAACCAGAATTTGGCAATAGAGGCGGTGGAGTCGATTGGTACGACATAGTTATAGTTGAGGAAATAATATCCAAGGCTTTTCGTGATAGGAGACACATTTGGATCATCAGCGACAGTTTTCACTGGCAAGGCTGTGTTCGTCTTGCCAGCGCAATTTTTATTATCACCGTATCTGTCGCACCAGAACAATGTAACGTTGCGGTTATCGTTAGCCGTAGCATTGATAGGTTGAGTAAGCTGTAAAGATGAATGTAAGGACATTGACAAAAGGTAAACCCATAGTTTGACGCACTCGGAACGATGTCTTGTAAACCAGTTGATTCCTCTCGAAAGTCAGCTGGGATGCCGTGACTTTGGCAGGCAGCAAAGTAATTTCGTCCGTTAGTGTAACACTCTTGGGCACGGTATCAAGCATTCGCGCCAAGATAGATTGGCACTCTGACTGAAATACAGCAGCGTCCGAAAGGCTAAGGCAATCGCGATCAAATAGTGGCACAAGTCCTTCAGGGAGTCAGAGATAGCTGAACTTACCTATGCATAGTACTATTATTGTCGCTCTGGAAGATGCGCAAGTCCGACACCATGGTTTTATTGGGACTGGTAACAAGAACGTTTTGCGTTGAACCATCGAGATATTCGGTAACACTGGGAATGAAATATTTATGAGGTCTTCCTTGGCATCATCTTTGCAAAGGAAACATACACTTTATTATCAAAGTCCATCGTGGTATCGAAGTCTTCGATAACTGGATTGACAGAGTTCGGATCGGGCGCAACGAGTTGTGGAAAATCAGCGCTCCTGACACCTCCCATAGTATGGCCGCAGGCAACGAGCTGGATCATCTCGGCCTGGTTGAAGCCTTGTTTTCTGAAGCTTTCTGTGTGCGTAGCCAAATCCTCTTGGGGTTCAGGTGTGCCAGTACCACCTCCAACCCAGGTATCCACACGTCCACCACGGAATGGAATGATAGGTCCTCCACAGGTATTAACGGCCATAATAGCGCCAATAGCAATAATATCAGCACCTGCACATTGTTAAAATTAGAATCACGGCGCTGGACAAGGGTGGTAAAACACACGGGATACTTGTTTATTTGGATAGGCCTCGAAGTCACTCAGAGTTTGATTAAAGCCGAGACCAAAGTTCTAGACAAGCGTACGCATTAGTGCACTGAAGTAGGATGTTCGTTGAGACTCACCTCTGGCCGGCCTAGTTCATAAACTATTGAGCCATCCAATCCACCAGTGCCATCGTCGACATTATGAGTTGCCATATCATGGAAAGCCTGCAAGAGAAGATTTCCGTCTAGATTTTTGTTGGAATAGGAAGGGTTGTACGCACAAAGCGAAGCCATTCAGCAGGGACAGAGGCAAGGGTCGCGCCACGCTTCCGGCAAGGGTGAACGAGAGAAGCCAGACTAGAGCCGTCGGATCTTCGACCTTCAAAAAGAAGACCTTCGAGAGCGTCGTATTGAGGGGAAGGCCATGTGTAGGCGAACGAAAAGGGGGCTAAGAGAGAGAGAAGGTAGAGAGAAGATGCAAAATGGGAATGCATATTAAAATGGATTATAATCCGTGGTATCCAAAATAAAGGTCGTTGAATTGAATTGAGGGAGTGTGTTAGATATGCATAAAGGAGGGAAAAGACGAGACGATGGAGTCGGATTTGACTCGTGTGGTGGTAGGTTATAAGTAGCTCTGGAGTTGTCCGGCTGGATGCGGCACGCACATAGTTAACTACGGCTCTTGGCTGAGACGAATCAAAAACCCGTGCATTTGTATATCAGTCTCACTTTCTTTCTTTCTTGACCAATACCTATACCTGGCTCAATGTTGAAATTCAAAGCCGTGGAGCATCTCGGTGCATGATAGTGTTTAAAAGCTTCCTCCAGTTTCCAACCAGTTTCCTTGAACTGCAGTCTCAATGGAATTCGAGTGGATCGCACCGTTAGTCGTATACTTATCTAATCAGATTTCACTAATTGATGCACCCACGTGAACTTGACGCGAAAAACTTCCTCTTTATTTCATTACTTTCCATGCAGAGTTACTTCACTCGACCTGCTCTTCAAAACCTTCTTTCGCGCTCAAGCTCTCGTTCATCTTTGTATAATTATTGCAAACGCTCCGACGCCAATCACCCTAGCCCCTTGTCAGACACTCGACAGCTATATACTTCAATGCCTAAAGCTACTGCGCCCTCTTCATACCCTGTATCAGGGCTTTTTGGAGTCATCAAACCTTCTGGTCCAACCAGTATGTCTATTGTAAATGATATACAGCTGCTGGTCGCCCGCTCCAGGCTATTCGTGGATGCAGACAAACTGGAAAAAATGAAAGACAAGAAAATGGATCGACGACGCGGAAAACATGGCCGTGAATCAATCAAAATAGGACAAGGTGGTACCCTTGATCCTTTAGCAAATGGCGTTCTAGGTCGGTAATTCAGCGGTACATCTGTGACATTGATTAACCAATTGTTTCTATCGCAGTCATTGGTGTTGGTAAAGGTACCAAAAATTGAATGATTTCCTCAGCTGTACCAAGGTAAAAAATTAATCCTCAATGCTATGCCCCAAAGTTCACCTGGACACTTGAAGGAATATCAGACAACATGTTTACTCGGATGCGAAACAGATAGCTACGACGGTGAAGGTGCTCGTGTACGGCTCGCACCATGGAAGCACGTCACCAAGGAGCAAGTCGAAGCTGCTCTTCCCAAATTCACTGGAGAAATCAAGCAGGTCCCTCCGATGTAAGCAGATCATTCATGTGCATTAAAATGATAATAATTCTGCTTTTATCATCAGTTTCTCTGCGCTGAAAATGGATGGAAAGCCGTTATACGAATATGCTCGCAAGGGACTTCCTCTGCCGAGACCAATCGAAGAACGTCAGGTTACTGTCAACTCTCTTGGGCTCGTAAAATGGCTAGGCGATGACCACTCCTTTTCCTGGCCCGAAAAGCAGCTTACCGCCGAAGAAAAAAAAGGCACTGGAGGTTGCTCTTCGAAGTATTCAAGACGATTCTGTCATTAAAGATGAACCAGAACCTCCGACAGATGGCCACTCTCCTTCCGCTTTTGTCTTGACAATGAAGGTTTCTGGAGGAACATACGTCCGTTCTATTGTTCATGACCTTGCACATGCTATCGACTCTGCAGGACATGTGGTCACTTTGACACGCTCTCGTCAAGGTCGGTTCGTCCTCGATCCTGTTGAAGACGGTGATCGTGCATGTGTTCCATGGGCACTCTTCGAAAAAGCCTTGACTGATGTCGGTGAAGTTGATGAAGAAGGTTGGACAGAATGGGAGAGAGAAGTGATCAAGCATCTTGAAATTGTTTGAAATTGTCGTCATCCCGTTTTCGACCCCACGGCCATCTAGGAATCATTGTACCCCGCCGGGCGAGTTCTTCATGCGATATTGCCTATCTGAGCTGGCACCGTTCATCCCTCAATGGCCCTAGGAATAGCTTCTGACATGGCAATTGAGAGAGTTGCTGTGAGAACAGTGATAGCGAGAAGCTCGTATCCTTACGATCCTCCACTTGTGACTTGGCAATTTGGAAACGAGATACAAACCCGTGTCCCATATTGCTTATAATCAAAGAAGCCTTTTACTCCAACCAAACGATCATCTGAAGCTCATAGGTTACTATTGACGGGCCACAGTATAGCAATTATAATTGGCAACCCCGTTCGGGCGACAGAGACCTTCTTTCCTTTTGCATGAATGAAACCTAATTAACCCGGTACTCGAGGCTCATGTAACGTGAATATAAGACTGGGACTCGTAAGTCGTAACACATTGAAAGACCTCGAGGGCGATTTAACGTAAGTGTTTGTACCAGGAACGGGAAGAAACCTCCTGTCAATTTTTTCAATTTATTAATTAACCATGAAAATTGCTCGTATGTAGATGAATTCAAGCGAGGCTCTCTCTCTCACCTGATGCCAGCTGATGCCTCCGAGGAAAACAACCCCGGGTGCTACTCCTCATCTGAGAAGAGCCGTACTTTCTTTCGGCCAGGCTGTAAATCCGACAACGGACCGGGAAGGCATATCGGCCCGCATTTCCCGGTCCGAAATCTGAGGTTTATATACTTTGTTTTGGCAAGAACGAATGCGATTCCTACTTCCCAACCAAAGTCAATACCTGCATACGCTATGGCCGCCAATGGTTATCACCCTAGTGGAACGATTCGCCAGCTGAAGGCGGGCATTTTCGCCCCATACCCACCTTTTTCCTCCCGGAATCTGAGGATCTCGGTTCGTTCTTCGCCAAACTCTTCATCCTTGAGCCTTACTCATTTCTTACCAGATATCCCTACCTTTGAGTCTCATGTAACACGCCTTGCTGCAGCAGGAGTGGGGCCTCTTATTGCGGGTTCCATGGGAGAAGCCATCCATTTATCTCACTCCGAAAGGGTGAAACTCATTCATGCGGCCCGGAAAGCGCTCGACAATGCGGGGCTCGGACACGTCCCAATCATTGCCGGTACAGGAGCGGGTAGTACGAGGGAAACACTCGAACTTACGAACGAAGCAGCAGCAGCTGGTGCTGACTACTCTATCGTTATTACGAGCGGATACTTCGCTGGCGCGTTGGCGAATGACAAAGCTGCATTGAAAGCATTCTTTGTCGAGGTCTCCGAGAAAAGCCCTATTCCAGTGATGATCTATAACTGTATGTCTTCTTTAATTGAAAAATTTCTCTCATTTACGCCAATTTCAAGATCCTGGTGCCAGTGGTGGAATTGATTTAGACTCTGATCTAATAACAGAACTTGCCAAAGAGTGCCCAAATATATGTGGAGTGAAACTCACGTGCGTCTATTCTGTCTTTAAATAACTGCTTTTCTGGTACGCTATAACGATTCGTGATAGTTGCGGAAATGTTGGAAAACTCACAAGAATTGCTGACGCCATTGCCAACTCTTCTTTTAATTCTTCTCACCCGCGCAAGAATACCAATGCGCCATTCCTTGTTTTAGGTGGATTCATCGACTTTCTTGTTCCGGCCTCCTATGCCAATGGTCACGGCGCTATTACTGGACTTGCAAATATATTTCCAGTCAGTCGCGCCTTTTCCTCGGCTCGTTTATCTTTAGATTGATTCTATAACCTTGGCGTCTTGCAGAATGCTATTGTCCACTTATTCAAGCTTTCCGAAGCGTCTAAGAAGGACCCGTCCATTCTCGCCGAATCTCAGCGTGTTCAAGGAATAATCGCTCGTGCGGACTATACGATCGCAAAGGCCTCAATCGCTGGGACCAAATACCTTTTGGAAAGAATACAGGGCTATGGAGGACTACCTAGGAAGCCTCTTCAACCTACTGCTCCGGCTGCCGCACAAATCCTTTGGGAGCATACAGATACCCAAGCGGCCCTCAAACTAGAACGAGAAGTCGCCGGCAAGGTGCAGGCTTGAGGAGTATACCTAATCTAGTTTATACGCCTTAGCAGAGGTCGGTGAGCTCTTCGTGCTCTTCGAAAAATTTGCCCGTATGATACTCATTTGTTATTCATAGAGCCTCGGGCCTCTGAATATGATACCGAATATGATGCGTGACGCTCACATTTAAATCGTCTTTCTTTTTCGCACTCGAGTCCATTCAAATGCAATGAGATATTTCATCTTCCCAAAATGATTCAGTGCTTCGTTCAATAGCTCAAACGTGACCATTCTGATCTCTCATAGATCCATCTCGCACATCTGATGTTCGGACTTCTTCAAGATGGATATTAGAAGCGCTACTTAGCAAGGCGCATGGTCGACAATGCGATGAAATACTTCCACAGGTCCTTTCAAAGTCTCGTATTTGTTGACGGCCTCCTAATCTACCTGGAATAACGGGTTGGGGTATCAATTATAATAACGGCAAAATATTCCGGAAGATTCGTCAGTACCCTTATAATGCAACCAGGCATGCGCCTAACAAGTCGCAGCAGAGTGTCTGCGATGCCTTTTCGAACTTGCATCATCTGCACCCTTTCAGGGGTCATCGTCGTCGACCGGGCCGTCGGACATCACTGAGTTGCTTTGATTCACGCCCATATATATCCCCCACAAGTACTCATCTTTTCAACGAGTGACTCGAGAGTTGGTGATCGCTACTGTCGATTGAATGTCAGCTTCTTCAAAAGATAAAACACCTCTTCTCCATTGACTTCCAACAACGAACCAACCAAAGAACATGCCTTCTCGAGCCCTTACTGTGACCCTAAACTATGATCAATCCCGAAAGTTTGTACTCTTGTTAGCAGCCACGCCGGATGCTCGCAAGAATTTGAACGAACGTATTCTCCGAGAGGGGAAAAATAAATTTCGCGCCAAAGCTCTTACATCAGTTTTTCTGCAAGGTGGCCTCTTACTTGATGACCAGGATGAACTTCCGGAGGACGCGACGCAAGTTTGGGTCAGCAAAGGTGAGCCCTACGCTGGCCCACCCAAACCAACGGATAACGAAGGGTGTCGCCCCGAGGATGTCAGAATTATTGGGTACTTGACCTTTTCAATACACCTCTGGGTTAAGTTTCGCTGAAGTGTCTCTTTCATCTCCCCTGTGCACTTGCCTTTGCCCATCAACAGAAGCAAGAGTTTCATCGACGACAAGGCTGTAAAACAACTGATGAAGGTGGCAAATCTACCAGGGGTTCGAGTCGCAGTCGGAATGCCTGACCTTCATCCTGGGAGCAGGTTCCCAATAGGTGGGATGCATTGCTTTTGCTGTCAAGACCTTCATTGATTTCTTGTGCTGTGATTAAAAGGTTGCGCCATCGCTTCGGAAGGCATTTACCCTGCTCTGATCGGATCTGACATTGGATGTGGAATTGCCCTGTATCGTTTATCATCCTCTGCGTCACGAGCGAAATCCAATCCTAAGAGACTAGCGTCATTGTTGAGAGGCCTCGATGACCCATGGTCAGGACCCGTTTCCGAATGGCTAGCACATTATGACATCGCGCAGTCTTCAGAATTCGACAAAGCCAATCTCGGGACAGTGGGATCTGGCAATCACTTCGCCGAGATCTGTACCCCCGACAAAATTTTAGATGCATCTGTCGCAGCTTCGCTTAATATTGATGAAGATGCTCTCTATCTGTTGGGTGGGAAAGATCAACTCTCTCAGATGTTTTTCAGTGCATTCTGACGTCAAATAGTTCATACAGGTTCCAGAGGACTGGGAGCCAGCATACTGGAACGAGAAACCATCCACGATTCAAATCCATACATACCGCCAGACTCTCCACATCTTTCCGAATATCTTGCTGAGCATGACTATGCAGTCAGATGGGCGGTCGCAAATCGTGATTTAGTCGCCCGCCGCATTAAGGAGTGTATATTTTCAACGTCAGATCTACCTAATAACTATATCCTGGATGAAGAGGAAACTCTACAGCAACAGCAGCAGTCTGGCATGTTGCCTAGCCTAAACAAAATCATCGATGTTACACACAACTCTGTTACACAACATTCCCTTGAATTAGGCGCAGAATCGCGCGAGTTATGGGTTCACAGGAAAGGTGCTGCTCCTGCAGACAAAGGGGTAGTTCCTTGTCCAGGAAGTCGTGGAGACATGTCATGGCTTCTCCAGCCGATTGGGGATGGACAATTCAACGGTGAGACATTTTCCAAATCTGATTCACTATCTTTCCTAAAATCTGCGCATATTAGCACACTCTTTGGCACACGGAGCAGGGCGTAGACATGGTCGACAAGCTCTGCATACATGGACGAAGATTCACAAATCAACTTTAACGACGACTTCATTGGACTCTGAAGTTGTCTGTATGGACCCTGATCTTTTAATCGAAGAACGACCGGAAGCGTATAAGGATGTTCAGTGCGTCGTGGAGGACATGGAGGATAAGGAGATGTGCCGAGGTGTAGTCGTGTTCCGACCAGTCGTGACTTACAAAGTCCGAGAAGCTGGGGTCAGGAGAAATGATAAGAGCTAGTGTAGATGTAACGGGCTCTCTTACGCTTGTTATTCTTGAATATTGTGTTTTACAGTCGCAGAGGGCTGTCGACTGCTGGGTTTTCCTTTGGGGAATCGTCAATGAACTGGCAATGTACTTTATGAATCTCGATCAGTCTCGATCAGCCCGGTCGCTGATCACAAATGCGGGGTACATAATACTACCTTGACCGGCGGCCCGGCGTTTCCTCTTCCAGTTTGGGGGCGGCAATCTCCTGGGATCAATTCAAGTGACTGCATGCTCTGAGAGAGGCAAGAGGGTTGAGAAAGTCAACAACCAACACCGATTTGCAACGTAGCGGACTTTTCCCTTATCAACGACACGCAGCACTCTCTCCTCCTCACTCTCATGGCCGTAGGGCCATACATTGCGATGAACATACCGTACAAGAGTCGTCGTGTTGCGTCGGCCATTGTTGTTACTCTTGCATCTCGAGGCAACACATCTGGTTCATCTTACTTAGAGTCAATGAGCTGATATCATCCATTTTGGATAGGTGCTCGATGCTTTCATGCAACGGTCAAGGCCTCCAACACGATCTCGGAGAAACCTCCCTCAGACGGCTCTGGGGTTCCCTATAGCTCTCTTACCGTTGGAGTTCCTCGTGAAATCTTTCCCAACGAACGCAGGGTCGCCCTCACTCCGCAGAATACTGCTTTGCTGCGCAAAAGGGATTCAGCAAAGTTTTGGTTGAACGTAACGCTGGGGCCGAAGCCCAATTTCTTGATGAACAATATGTTGCCGCTGGTGCAACCTTGGTGTCCCAGGAAGAGCTATACAAGTCTGTAGATATAATGCTCAAAGTCAGAGCACCGCTCATTGGAGAGGAATTGGAACGCTTGAAGGAAGGAAGCACGGTTATATCATTCTTATACCCAGCACAAAACAAATCCGTCGTTGATACCCTGGCTGCGCGTAAAGTTGACGCTTTTGCGGTATGCATTTAACAATCTGGACAACGAGGCTTAATTGATTCAAGCATATTTCTAGATGGATATGATACCTAGAATTTCTCGAGCACAGGTTTTCGACGCACTTAGGTCAGTAATGTCTCAATGACGTTATAGGTCCTCCTTTTACGTTGCTTCCTCAGTTCCATGGCCAATATCGCTGGCTACAAAGCTGTTTTAGAGGCATCCAACCATTTCGGTAGATTTATTACAGGTCAGGTTACAGCAGCTGGGTACGTAGGGTCTCTTCCTTAGAAATTTGCTTCGATTGATTTAAATTGCGTTCCAGAAAAGTACGTTCCATTCAATAATAAGAACTCACAAAACATTCTAATATTTCCGTCAGATTCCTCCTTGTAAGGTTCTAGTAATAGGCGCAGGAGTAGCCGGACTGAGCGCCATTGCAACTGTATGTCAATTCATTGAGTATACTAGACCGAATAATTACACTACTCTTTACAGGCTAGACGTCTAGGAGCCATCGTTAGAGGCTTCGACACACGTTCAGCTGCACGCGAACAGGTTCAGTCTTTAGGGGCTGAGTTCATCGAAGTTGATGTTCAAGAAGAGGGCGGCGGCGGCGGCGGCTACGCTAAAGTCATGTCTAAGGAATTCATTGCTGCAGAAATGGCACTTTTTATGGAACAATGCAAGGATGTTGACATTGTCATCACCACAGTGAGTCCTTTCAGAGAGTGGAATGTTAACAAAATCTGAAATTATACCTAGGCTTTAATTCCTGGACAACCTGCCCCCAAGTTGATCACGAATGAGATGGTCGCAGCAATGAGGCAGGGCTCTGTAATCGTTGACTTGGCTGCCGAAGCGGGCGGGAACTGTGAGGCAACTCGTCCCGGAGAACTCAATGTTCAGTCAGGCGTGACAATTATCGGTGAGCTTCAATGAATTTAATTTAGCATTCATATCTCTGATCCTGGTATCTTAGGATACACGGATTTACCGTCAAGACTGCCCACTCAATCCTCTACGTTGTACTCCAATAACATCACCAAGTTCTTGCTTTCGATTGGCGGCGATGGGAAATATTCGATTGATCTCAAGGACGAAGTTGTTCGAGGATCACTTATTGTACACAACGGTAGCATTCTGCCACCCGTACCTCGGACTATGCCACCACCAGTGGCTGCCCCGCCTGCGAAGGTTGAAGAGGCCGTTAAGGCTATTACACCTTGGCAAAAAGCGTCGCGAGAAGTGGCTCTTGTGACAGCTGGTATGGGCGGTATTGTGGGTCTCGGTAAAGCAACAGGAACGACTTTTATGGATAGCTTCTTCACATTCGGTCTTGCTGGTCTTGTGGGATACAGGTAGCTTCACGATTCCCCTCCAACTTCGTCTCTAAATTGTGATTCTTCAGAGTAGTGTGGGGTGTGGCGCCTGCTTTACACTCTCCTTTAATGTCCGTAACAAATGCCATCTCGGGCTTGGTAAGAACATTATATTTTGATAAACAAAAAAACTTGATTCTTATCCTCGATATTCGCAGGTCGGTGTTGCCGGTATGTTTGTTATGGGTGGGGGTACCTACCGGGGACTGTTCCTCAAGCTCTTGGAGCACTTGCCGTCTTGCTCGCAAGTGTAAATGTGGCTGGTGGATTTATTTTGACGAAACGCATGTTAGATATGTTCAAACGTGAGACAATGTAACCACGTGTCCTGTATGCCGCTTACTTTTTTGTAGGTCCCACTGATCCTCCCGAATATTCATGGTTGTACGCTGTCCCTGGAGTGGTGTTTACTGGAGGCTTCCTAGCAGCCGCTAGTACTGGCATGGCAGGCCTCGTTCAAGCAGGTTACCTAGCCAGTAGCATTCTTTGCATCGGTCAGTCATGGACTACTGCAAGGCAGCGCATGGGCGTTCCTCATTATTTGTATTTGTAGGCTCTCTTTCTGGATTGGGCTCACAGACAACTGCAAGGCAAGGAAACGCCCTTGGAATTCTTGGCGTCAGCTCTGGCGTTCTCGCTTCGCTAGGTGCTGTGGGATTTCCTCCTGAAGTCATTGCCCAGTTTGCTGGTGTTGCTGCCATTGGAGGTATAGTTGGCTCTATCATCGGTAGACGTGTGACTGCAACGGAACTGCCTCAGACTGTTGCACTCCTCCATTCTATTGTTGGTCTTTCGGCTGTTTTAACAAGCATTGGAAGCGTGCTTCAAGACACTGCTCATCTGTCGACGCTTCATATGGTCACCGCGTATCTTGGGGTTGTCATCGGAGGCATCACATTTACTGGATCAATCGTAGCATTCCTCAAACTTGCTGCCAAGATGTCTAGCAAGCCTCTAGTTCTTCCTGGAAAGCACTTAATAAACGTCAGTTTGCTTGGAGCGAATGCGGCCACAATGGCAGGGTTTTTGACCATGGCCCCAGCCACACCTGCCATAGCAGCTTCTTTCCTGGGTGCCAGTACAGCTCTCAGTTTCTTGAAAGGATACACCACGACAGCAGCTATTGGGGGAGCGGACATGCGTACGAATTGTAGAGTTATTTGTTCGGAACGATGTTGATTTTTTCTTTATAGCTGTCGTCATTACGGTTCTCAATGCATATTCGTAAGCTTTACATCTCAGCACATTTATCAGTTGACGCTTACATTTTCTCAGAGGATTTGCCCTTGTTGCAGAAGGTGAGATCCATACTGGATAGTACTATTTTCGTTTTTTGACAACGAATACTTAGGTTTTATGTTGGATAATCCACTTCTGGTATCCGTCGGTTCTCTGATCGGTGTCAGCGGTTCAATTCTATCGTATATCATGGTTCGTTCTTTGAGCGTTTGTTTGAAAATGTCTCTCCCTAACGCGAGCAAGATAAGTGTATTGCCATGAACCGGTCCCTTACGAACGTTCTTTTCGGAGGAATAGGGGCGCCTATATCCACCGAATCTCACAAAATTGAAGGAACAATTACAAAAACAACGGTAGACGACACAGCCGACGCGTTAGCAAATGCGGACAATGTTATATTGGTATGTGCCAGGACGATCGAAGCGTTCAACGGTTTGTCCTTACCTTATCGCTATCATATAGGTCGTCGGATATGGAATGGCGGTAGCGAAAGCCCAATATGCTATTTCAGAAATCACTGCAATGCTGCGATCAAGGGCATCACTGTCCGCGTGAGTAACGCCAGGTTTTTTCCTCACGGGCCTTCGCGGTGTTTCTTGGGTCGAGAGTTAACCTTTCATTTTGATTTTGTACAGTTCGCCATTCATCCAGTTGCAGGCCGCATGCCTGGACAATGCAACGTGCTGCTTGCAGAAGCATCAGTGCCATACGACAGTACGTCATCGCATTTCTTGAAGCCTTCGTCAAGCATTTAAATTTTGAGTAATGGCCAGTTGTTCTCGAAATGGATGAGATAAACGAAGATTTCAAGGATACGGACGTCACACTGGTCATTGGTGCTAATGACACCGTAAATCCTATCGCATTAGAACCGGGTTCTGCTATCGCTGTAAGTATATCTCAAACCTTATGCCACGGTCTTATCTTTTAAAATGCATGATAGGGTATGCCCGTTCTCCATGCGTGGAAGAGTAAACAGGTCATCGTGATGAAACGGGGGCTTGCCAGTGGCTATGGTTGGTAGCCCAACATTTTTTGCAATGTTTCACGGCTAATCAACACACAGCCGACGTACCTAATCCTATGTTCTATATGCCTGGAACTAAGATGCTGTTTGGAGACGCGAAGGATACTTGCGAAGGTGATTGATTATATAGTCTATCCATAAAGCACTGGCTAACAGGGTTCGCTTAATTAGCTATCAAGCGAAGTCTCGAATCTCGCTTTGGGAAGTAAATCTCATATCGAACTTTTGTACATATCACGTTAGCTGGATGCTTGTATTTTTAACCAACTATTTTTTCCAACGTAGTCGCACGTGGTCTATCTACGGGAAGTCTTCCACTGTGCATCTTCCAACTTAAATATTGTTTTCATCTCTCATGTAATTTTGACTTTGCCGAGGAACCGTTTCTATTTTAAAAAAATCTGTTCGTTAAATTCCCAGGCTTGTCCAGTCATAATATTAAGTCCATCATCTAATCCAATAAAAAATACTGAGTATGGTATTAAAAAAACTGCGTGAAATGTTAAATTATAAGATTAGAGCGTCATTTCAGACACATAAAAGTCCGTAGATTGTACTGTATCATCGAATAATAAATGACCTTGCTTCAGAGTCTGATAGGTTTGGTGTTGCCACTAGTGATGAAGACAAGGAAGATAGGGAACTCGTTGACGAGATTGCCGCGAGGCTAACGTACTGAGGTTGCGTGGGTAGAGGAGACCCACCGTCTTTCTTTTCATTTTTGAGCCACATCCACGACTCCTTGTTGATTGCGAGATTGATACGAGCCGGATGTTGGTTGTAAAGCCATGTGGCGATGAGGACGATAACGGAACCAAGCACGAAGGTGATGGTCATCTGGAAATCGAAAAGGGCGACCGATGCAAGGAAAGAGATGACGATGCTAAGACTAGTGGCGAACCCTTTGAGGATGTTGTCGGAGTATTTGATCACCATGGCTGTGACCAGACCGCCCAAAACTTGAACCCAGACGGTTGCCCATGCCCACGCGCCGAAGTTCTCAAATAGTGTAGAAGTAAGCCCTTTGCCGATCTGTGCCCCAGTGGTATGCTGGTCGAAAATAATAGGTGCGAATGCAGGGAGGAGGGAAAATAGCGACAGCTGCACATTGCGAACCCATAGGTCGGCCTGGGAGTTCTTGAGAACCATCTCAAAGTATACTCCAGCAAGACCGGACGTAAAACAGGCGGCAAATACGGCCAAGAAGCCCTTCATGGGATTCATTGAGTGCACGCCAGCAGTTGCTGATGCAGCCATTGAGGCCGATTTATCCACACCACACTGAATCTGGACAATTCCAACACCAACTGCGAGGAATAGTAACGATAGCCACTGAGTCGTCGATAGTTTCTTGCGTAATAGTAGGACAGAAAATGCAGCCGTAGTCAAGATCTTCATTTGATAGGTGACCTGGAAAGTGGCGGCCTCTAAATTGGACGCAGCCACGTATTGCAGATTATTTTGGATGACTGGGCAGGAAGAGAAGGTTATTAAGGGTACATGAGTAGCCACAAGATATTTACCATATAGAATAGCGGGTATTGACAATTTCCAGCAATCTTGACTGAAGATCTCCCTTGACAATTTCCGGAGGCGGACCAGTAGTCGTCTGGCAAATGGACGCTGCGATGCATATGGGGCCTGCCCCACTTCGTATGCAGATGGTGAGGGTTCAATACGCGAAAAAGCAATGAGGAGAGATATTGTTCCTTTCAAAATCTCGTTCATTAAAACAGCCGTTGCTGCGGAATAGGTGCGTGAGGGTGGGGTGGAGACACGGGAATAGTGCATGATGATAGTGAGCGCTGAATTCTGGACCGCCAGTGCTACCAGTCTACAAAACAAGACGATGGTCAGTCGCATGCATCAATAGTAGAGTGCATCGTATAAGACTGACGAGAGGTACTTGAGGGGAATGCCCCATAGCGACGGAAGAGTTTGGGAAGGCGCGTTATTTGGCATGGCGAGCTCGAGATCAGTGTCGCGGTCATTGTCCTTTGGCTTCAGATTTATACTGAGCTGAGGCAGATGGGAGTTGGACATTAGATAAATAGGAGGTTAAGAGGGATTTAATCTTGGACAGTCGTTCTAAAGTACTTGTTGATTGCGCAGCGTCCAAGCCCTTTCCTAATTTGATTCGATCACTTTTTTCATCTCACACTCAAGCGTATACGGACAAAATTGACGCGTTTCCATAGTTTGTGATAGAAATACATGTATATATACAATACCCCGAAAAGCAAATTATCTCACACTCTTATCTGACAACACTTTTTCTATCAGGACCAGCCTCATATAGTCCGTACAAGCTGTACGTTGGACTCCTGTAATTGGCGTAAGCTTCTGGATTGCTATGCGCTAACGCCATTTGAGTGAGCGAAGGCAGCGGCGGCGGTGAAGGCACACGGGGAGGTTTGTCCGTCTTCCGAGAGGGTTCATGCTGGTCTGCACCCTGCTCCAAAGCCGGACCCGTCAAGGACATTTGGCTCACTCCGAAATTCATCGTCATTAAGGATCCATTGCTCTTGCTTCCTGCCATTTGGGTTGGTACAATGACCGGTACATCTGGGACGGTCTCAAATGCCCTCTTCTCGCTCACAATGTTCCCCTTTTAGGCCGTCTGGCCTCCAAAACGCTCATCGAATCATCAGGATATAGTGTGGGTTGAGGGGAAGCGACGCCGTAGCCGGAATCTGTCTTTGGCGATGCCAGTCCCAATGCATACGTCAAGGCCTGAGTATCCCTCATCCTTTTCGAATTCGATCTTTGAAGCGAGAGCTTATCTTTGGAAAATGAATTCCTTTGGGCTACGTTAATCCTAGTAGCTGTCGCGATAGAGTATGTTGCGCTAGGTAAGGTAGAGATACGCGGATAGGTTCCAGCCGCAAAATATCCAGATCTAACCTTTGCTCGCCCTTCAAAATTCTCAGCAACAGGCGTTTCTTGCATCTGTACGTAATCCACTGGAGCCGGGGATGCCATATCTGCAGAATCGTACGCCAAACCAACGAAAGAACTCGTTGATTCCCTATATTTTTGCCTTCAGGTTGGCGGCTCCTTCTGTTGTTTGCCTTCAACTTGGAACGCTTCATGACATCGTGACCATCAGCCGTAAACGCCATCTCCTGTCGTTCATCATTGCTTTCGGGCATAGGATCGGTTAGAGCCTTGCAGAATGTGTTCGATGATATGGAAAATCGTTTGTTTGAAGTAACAGCAACATTCGAGACACCCTGCGAAGGTTGCGCCAAATTGATACCGGTGTTCTCAGATGATACTGAAGGGGCATTCTGTACAGGATATTGCGTTGCATAATGCGAATCTCCGGAGCATGGGTTGGTATCTTGAGAGCTATGAGCGGTTGGAGGCTGTACGGTAGTCACATGTGGATACTGTATCCAGTTCCATGTCGGTCCATTATTTCCAGTTGTCGATGACATCCTAGCTTCTCCTCCGAAGATAGGCGACTCCTTACTCTCGAAGTAATCTTCGTCGGCTTCAATATCCTTCATCACAGGAAGAGAAGGAGTGGGTCTAGGTTGACGCCTCGGACGAGTGCATATCTTCACTATCACGCAAACTCCGAGAAGTAGAAGACCAGAACCGACAGAAAGAAGGACTATAACCACAACCGTAATCTGATGCGATTTCAGGTTCCCAGGTGGGCTGCTCATGCTAGGATTTAACTGGAGTGTCTCAGATGGAAAAGTAGCCCTTGTATACTCAGTAGTTGTTACCGTCGAGGACGCTGACGCTGACATGAGCGGAGGAAGAGCAGAAAATGTAGCTCTAGACGGAGACCCTTTGATAGGACGAGTCGCCATAACAGTGGTAGGTGCGAGAGGACCCGTTGTCAGACTGTCACTAGATATTGCACCGAAAAGAGGATAACCAGCGCCCACAGTATTTGTTGCATTTACACTAGTTTGCTGGACAGGATTCGGAATAGCGGTTATCTCAGCAGCGACCCCATAGAAAGATGTGGTTGTTCGAGAGGCCGCGACATCATTGTGGGGGACGCGGACGGCAGAGATCTTTAGCGGGGTGTTCTTAAATGCCTGACCAGAAAAATGAAGATCAATAGGTTTCGAGGTCATCTTTGTAGTATCCAGCTTTCTGCGCAAACGGCGAACCAGGCGAGGCCTATGAGAGCCTTTTGGGCTTGCTTTTTGGACGAGTAGCTTTGACCTGGGAGAAATGTTGCCCAGGGCGAGTAGCACGGCGAGTTCTTCGATGCGAAGGCATGACAAGAGCTCAGCCAGTAGATTTTGTAAGAAACTAAGCGGGCGACCAGCGCAGGACAAAGTGAGAAGCGAGGCAAAGTCTATATAGTATAATAGTAGTATGTATCGGCAAAGTATCCAGAGAAAGGCTGCCGAGTACGGTTGTCAGTAACACTGAAGACGCGACAGCACACGTGACCGTTCCTTACGTTAGCTAGATTAGGCACCGTTCAAGTTAATGTGGTTGGTGTTTACGGGGTACAGCTTGGTCGCGTTCTTCAGGGAGACGCGCTGAGCTTAATTACTCCCAACACTGAGCACTCTTCTTCACATATCTCACATATCTCTCGCCATCGTCTGCACAAGTTTGGGCATAGACTTCCCCTCTTATTCCAAAACAGTACATTTACGTACAGCAGCCTCCATATAACGGGCTTCACCGATCTTGAACCTGTTTTTTTTTGCTCCGTCTTACTCCTGGCCCAAAACTCTACAAGAAATTTTTCTTCTTGAATTAAGCACTCGATAGTCCAATCTCGTAGTGCCTAAGCCAATATGGACGTGTTTGACTCCAGGTATGCATTACAATACCCTTTTGCAGCGTTATTCCTACCCCACGTCCCCAGTGATGCAAATGAAGAATCCCAGGCTACCCAGCTACTTCAAGAGCTCCTGGATAACAACTCAAGTCCAATTAAAAGACCTAACGAAAGCCGCAGTTCAGCGGCATTCAAAACCCAGGCCGTACATGCCAACGAGATTTCCTCAGACTCGCTTCCATCCTCCCGCACCTCCAACTCTTTGCCGCATTATCACTTCCATGGCCTAGCCTCTACTCAGACACAGTCTCAACACCAAGGAGAGGATGAGCAGGTTAATGAAGGCTCGCAGAAAGAGAACATTGGAGCATCGAAGCAAATCAAAGACCCTGGACGTGCCAACGCGTCCCCGATATCCAGACCAAGCTCCCCTCACCCATCATCGTCTAGGAATGTACAGGTCAAGGCAACAACGGTACAGGTCAAGGCAACAACGAGAACACAGGTCAAAGGTTCTGCAACACCTAATGAGAAGGTATGAAAACCAATGTTCATGGGTTGCAACGCCGTTTATTGAACTTTTTCCAGAAGACAAACAAAAGATCTCAACAACAGCCTCCTTTCAATCTCCTCATCTGAGGTTACCCTCCAATGCTACGACCAGCAAACCCGTGACTCGCCAAAGTCCTTATAAGCCAACTGTAACCGCATCGCGTTATAAACCAGTACGACGACGATCTTCTTCAGAAGACTCCTTCGCCCAGGATCCAGAGCTCAACGAAGAGTTATTTGTGGCGAGGTCTGAACAGCTTAACATTCCTATCTCCGAACTCGTAAGGGAATCTCCTCCAGAACGCGACGCGAGGCACGTCACAGTTGACTCCTCCATGTTCCAGTATCGTACTGGTGGCCGAGTGCCACACGGTCTTGGAACGGCTTCCCCGCATGGTAGGGTGCTTGTCGAAGCCACTCCCTCTGCATCAGGGAGCTCACAAAACGAGTCACAAGACATGTTTGAGCATTTTGCAGAGACTCAGATTACCGAAGAGCGCGAATATGGGCAAAGGTATAACCCCATCTCAGTTGGGCAGGTTGGCAATTCGAACTACCAAAGCAGTGAAGATTCTTCCAGCTATGGGAGGTTGTCGAAAGAAGGACATGACCTGCACTCCGAACCGGAACAATTCGAGCCAACCCAACCATCCACGCAACTTCAACTTGAAGAGACACAGCCGTCGACACAACTGGAGGATTCTGGCATGCTGGCACCACATACTGTACAATCGCTATTCAGCCTCAACCCTTCTCACGCGGCTGGTGCATCTACTTCTAATACTGCGCCAGGGCCGCGATCGTTAATAGGCCTTGTTAATCCTGAAAACAGGTATCGTTACAGGGGGTTGGAAGCTGATGATCCTTCTGGGCAAGCTAGCAATCGGGTTGTTCAGCCATTCAACAATTCGTTGTTCCCAATATCAGAAGGGTACGGAACTGTTGCATCGTTCCCCGTCCAGCGCGTCATGGCTCCCGCAAATGCCACTGCGGGTAAATCCAACCCATCTCCGACTAAAAGGGTGCCTGGCGAAAGTTTGCGCTCTCTCTCACCTCAGCCAATGGATTTGGATGTCGTGCCAGATTCCGAACCGTTACGCATTGACACGGACCCTACGACCAGGAAGACGCGAAATACAACACCGCAAACTCGCAACCCCGGAAGGCCAAAGGCTAATAAAGGACATCTTGACATGGCGGATATGTGTCCACCACCTCAGCTAAAGGTGCAGCCTGTACCTGAGGAAGAGGAGGAGGAGGAGGAAGATATACCGTTGGCCGCTACGGCAGCCAAACGACCAAGGGGTAGACCTCCAAAGAACGCCCCGAATAAAGGGAAAGGGAAATTGGTGGATGACGCAGGTGCTGCAGTACGTCATTCAAGTTGTCTTTGTATCTGGTACTAAGAGATAAAATTTCAAATAGGGAAAGGCGACAAAGGGGGCCACGCCCGCCGCTAAAGAACGGAAGGGTCAATCCGCAGCCACTAGAGGTCAAAGAGGGTTACTGGCGGTTCCTGGCAAACAGGAGTAGTCCCATCTTCTGTACCGGAGCAAGACGAAGCTCCCACTTCGCGAAACAATGCCATTAGAACAAATAACGCCGATGTCTTGAAAAAGAAGGCGCCTACTTCTCGTCAAAGTTCAAGATCAACCTCTGCCGTTCCAAAACTGGGTATAAAACATACGGATGCAGACTCAAATCTCGACGGCGATGTTCTCTTGGATGAAACGGATGTTGGAGAAGATTACGAAAATGAAGAAGATGGTGTGCCTGGCCCATCTCGCAAACGCAAGCGAGCGACACAGACTAAAGCTGCTCCAACAGGCAAGGGTGCCAAAGGTGCTGCAAAGCGTACCAAGCGCGAAGCTGCAACTCCTGGTGGTAGTCGGCAAGTGAAGAAGCTGCGATCGACTAATTCGACCGCGACGAGGGTTATGAATGCACCCGGAACTCGCGTCTTCGCGCTATGGAAACAAGACGGGCACTATTATCCTGGCACAGTGCACTCTGCTGAACCCCATGCCCAGTATCTCATTAACTTCGACGACGACACGAGCAACAAAGTGACGCTGGAGCAAATCCGACTCTGTCGTGTAAAGGTTGGGGACCAAGTCATTGTTGGTCCTGGCTCTCGTCCTACGGCAGTACTTGGCGTCAATATAGACGGGGAAGATACCATTGTTGAAGTCAAGATTGACGATATGGTTAAACAGGTTCCCCTTGAAGACCTCCGGATCGCCAACAAGACTATTGCATACGAGTGGGATGATCGTATACTGACCTCAGACACTATTTCCACCACTATCAAACCGGTCAAGCCTAAATTGAGTCCCTCGCCATCAAAGATGTCTATAGCCAGTTTTCCTTCTGTACGTGGGTCTCGTAAGAAAGTTCTTAGCAATACCGGCCTCATCGTCACTCTAAGCGCGGCCAATGGGAACTGGGAGAAGGAGAAAGAGAAGGTCGTAGGTGCGGTCAAGAACAGTGGCGGGTTAGTTATTGACGACATGTCGACTATTATTCGCATGGAAGGAAAGCACTCCTCCAACGGTAATCGATGGATTATCAAGAAAGACGATGTTGAGTGGGTAGGAGATGCGGAGATTGGTCGTCTCTTTTGTTGGCGGATGAACCTAATCAAAAGCCAAAGTTCTTGATTGCACTTGCTTTGGGGATTCCCTGTCTCTCTACAACCTGGCTCCATGAATCAGTTGAAAGCGTGAGTGATTATTTCTTTGACTATCCTACCATCTATGTTTCCTTGGGCTCATATTTTCCTTAGAATGCCGAAAAAGACTGGCTTGGTTATTTGTTGCCACAAGGATTTTCCCCGGCCCTAAAAGCTCGTATCTCGCAACAAATTGACATTGACTGGGGCAATAGCTTCTATCAGCTTAAGGACATCATGTCCAATGCCGTTGCCTGTAAACTTTTCGCCGACAAATCTATTCTGTGTGTTGGTCCCGAAATGGTTTGTCAGCCCAAGGGCAAAAGGGTGCGTTATCCTCTCTTTCTTTTCTTGTGATTTCTGTGTACCAATATGTTCTTTTCCTCTCTTCCAGAGGGCCGCTGTCGACGACAAAGCACAGGAAGCTACCAACGCGATCCCACAAATCATACTGGCCATGGGCGCAGACATCGTCGAAGCTGTCACAGATCCACGCTACGCAACACGCCAACTCAAAGAGTACGATTATCTGGTTATCCGAGAGAAACACCAGTATTTGTCTCAATTCTCTGAATGCGTCACCGTCCATTGGACCTGGGTCAAAGAATGCTTGATAGCATCCCGTTACCTGCCCTTGCCGTCATGGGATGGCGAGGACTCACAGGAAGCATGAGCATGTCTCTCAGATTAGCTACTTCATTTTACCCGCCATCTTTCTGTTTATCCTACCCATGTATCTATACAATCACTTCACAACCTTATCTTCAGATGACTTTTATTCACATCCACTTTTCCCTGTGTTATACTTTTTTTATTGTTTATACCTGACTCTCCATTAGCTAACCACCTTCATCGTCCACAGTAACTATGTCATATACATTCTTGTTTTACTGATTTACATATTCCAATCTTGTATCTATTGTAAATAGATTGGAAGTTCTTCTCTAAGCTTTTCCAAACAGATTCGTCCAGTTCTACGGTTTGTTTTCTAAAAACTGGTGGAGGTTGAATGTTGGCACAGTCTGCGTAGAGTAACTGATTCAACATGCAAGAAATGAAAAATACGAATAACACACCTCGCTTTCGCCGTCAGCTGTTTTATCCTTAGGAGGAAGCATTGCGCCTGGTCGCGGCTTCGCTTGATACTGATTAGCACCCTGCCACAATAGATGTGTATGTCGTGTCAACAATTCTACTGATGAAATCAGGCGATTTCCAGTCCTTTCTGATGGTCAAGAGCATGAATAATTAACGTTCAAACTTAATCAACAGGCCATCGACTTACTGAGAATTGCACGGTTGATCTGGTCTGCAACAGCCTCACGTCTCTCCATAGTCAGGTATTTTGCCATAGAACTCTTCTCTGGGACTTTATATGCCAATAAGCCTCCAACATTCTCTAATTCTTTTGAGATACGTCGCACGATCTGCAGGATTGGGTAGTGTGCTTGAGAATGCGTACAACTTTTGCGCTCGAGCAAGTAGAGCCAGCTGTTGCTCGTGGTATTCTTTGCTGTCTTCTTCTGATATGTCCAATGAATCAGAAGGAGGATCCGTGTTCATGGAATCTGGTTTGGGCGGATAATCCAAAGGGATCGTTCGACACGCCTCACTGAAAGCAAGAATGCGCAGATTCAACAGGAGGTGCGCAGGCTCAGTGGATGTCGAAGACACATATTCCATGTTGATCGCTGCTGGACGCGGCTCAGCGTCGTCCGATGCAGACCTCGAGATGGTTTTCAAAAGAACAGTTGGGAAGTGCTTATTGAGAAGTGCTATTGCTTCGTCGACGTGGCCGCGCAGTATCTCTGTTCTGATTTCTGCAGACTAAAGTTGTTTGCAAGACTCGAACTAATAAAGATAATGTGCGGACCTTGTCGAAGTTCGACCTGCTTTAAAAGAGCTTCAAACTTCTCATTTGAACCACTCGCACTCCCGCTTTCAAGAGGTCGTGAGACCCCGTCATAGTTTACAGCTTCGAGTATTTCGTCCCCATCGGCATCAAGGTGTCGAACTGTGCTATCCCTATTGAACGCCCTTGCGGTTCCAGTATAACAGTTGTGACATAAGTAATCGAGCACCAGAGTACGCTAGAATTAGATGTAGGCAACCCTTTATCGCGAGACTAATAACAAATGCGCGCACCAGCTGTAATGGCGTTGGATTTGCCAGGGAGGCTGAGCTGGACATGGATGTGAAAAAGCAAGTGAACTCTTCAGTGTCCCAGAAAAGGGTGCCTATGTGAGAGTAAGTAGAGATGATTTGCCGCCGGACCTATGACGGTCCATGCTCAAGCCATAAAGGGAGTGACTCTCAGGCCATGGAGTATGCTGCGCTTACACCACGTGCGCTGTGATTCTAATGCAATGATATTAGGCATTCAATAAGTATGTTAATAGTCCCAGGTAATCTACAAATAGGCGACTTTGGGTGGTCTCCTTGATGCTTGAATCAAAGCAAAACAATAGCACGATGCAATCCTAATCCCACTTCGTATCCATCCCCTTTCTATTTAACCGGCGCTGCGCGTGCGAGAAGCACGTCCTCTATTGAGAATAGCCGAGTCCCCCGGAAGATGAGGAGAGAGCGCATCGCCTGACAAAAGGCCAGCTTCCTCTTCCTCTATCGTCCTACTGTGAGCCACTGAGTTATGTCGTCGAGGTCGTGGTCGGTAACAGAACGATTGTGCTACAATAGTGATGTCAAATAATAAAACGCCTCCACTACCAAGGAGATATCTAACCAACAAGGCAATCAGTGAAGGTTGAATGTGCTATATGAGTAGTCTTGCACTGACGGTATGCTTTCTTTGATGTATTTTATTGATTCTGGAGGGGGGAGATATCGTCTCGGTGCAACGAGAAGGGAAGACACATAAAAGGTATTGCCCAAGAAGGCGAACACAAATAGATACATAGAAAGCCCCTATTTGAGATTAGCAATGCGTGAAGGCTTTTATTTAGTATTGACCAAAGTACCTCTACTGATTTTCTAGCATACTGCACGAACATTCTGTTAGCAAGTACTCCACCCAGTATCATCGAGCTCGAACACGTACATTCTTCCAAATTTGAGGCAATCGTGATGTGAGGTATAACGTGGTACACAGCCATGCAAAGATGCGACCGATTACTTGCTGTTGTGAAGGCTCTTCAGGCAGAGGAACATCTTCTGGCTGTCTTCGTATAGAGCTAATAGGAGTAGGCAGTGGCATCTCAATGGCTAGAGCAGATAGATCTTGTTCATCCACTTGTTTCGCATATATTCCATTTCCATCGAATGCTATAGGTATTGGATTTTCGAGGTGACCACGAGTAGAAAGCACACGCCCAATTTTTGTTAGACTGTCGGACGGAAGCCCACGTCTTCCACCTGTCAAAGTACCGATACCAAATAGCGCCCATACAGCAAGAAATACCATATTTGAGCCTTTGCGAGATGCACGAGAACTGCAAGTACTGGTTCCTGGCATAAGAGATTCTGTGGAATCGAGCATAGTGGGATCATGAGATGGCTGTGCTTCTGAATGCATAGTACCAGAATTATTGGCGGGTACTACATGTTCGGAGGAAACTATTTCCAAGACCGTGGGTGTTGTAGATCTACGACCCTGGCCAACGCTAGAGGCCCTACCATGATGGCGTTCGATGCTCCAGGACACCTGTTTGGGCTTGTAGTCCCTCCCACGTTCAGAGTGAAAACTATCCACCATGGTTGAAGGAGGATTCCCTTCGTACTCTTCTTCCCTTTGATCCATCCCTGCACTACTTGGCACTTCGTGTCCTCGCGACCAATTTGTTTTATTCGCGAAACGAGAATTCGACCTTCGAGTTCCACCTTGTTCGTCCTGCTGTGCCGCCAATGCAGCAGCAGCAGCTACATTGGAAGCTGCAACCGAAAGGGCACGGTACCTGGATGCGCCTCGGTCAATTGACATTCGACGATGTACTGCTGGAGAGGTGGCCGAACGAATATGTCCGAATGGGGTCGAAGGAATCTTAGTGGACTTGTAGTAGTACATGTACTGGACAACCAGCATGAAATCGACGCAGACGAAGTATGTGGCTAGCCACGTCTACAATAAGGACGATTAGTCTCCGCTCGATTGACCACCATGATGTCTGTACCTGGAACGGTAGTTGATGGGTCATAATACACCCAACAAGATTTGAAATGTCGCCTAATGGCCTTTATAAGAGATAAAAGAATGAGAGAAATCATAGAAACCATACCGAGCAGCCAATTGGCAAGAAAGGGCAATGCAAGGCCCTCACACGACTGCCGTCTAATGTTCTCAATAACCTGGCTGAAATTGGGACAGTCAGAAGACAAATAAGGGAGGCATACAGGGTGCAACTAACGGAAACTGTGCGCCCAGCCAGCATCCTATCGATGCATAGCCCAGAAAGTCGCTGAGCGACATTGATTGCAGCATTCTGCAGGCCGTTGAGAAAGAAAAGGAAGAGCCGAAGAAGGATCCATTCGTTTCGGGATACATATTATAGCCCCGGACCGGGACTAACCGACCACTATCTGGTCCTCACGATTTCGCCTGTGTGTGGATCAAAGTGTGTTGGACACATATCGCCGGGGAGCATTCAGTTACCTCCGGCCTACCACCCTTAGCGATATCGTTCAGTAAACTAGCACAGTTCAAGAGCTACAGAGTTCTATACAGGGCAAATGAACGCTTCCCAATCATAACAGGCACAAATATCTCGTCGCGTTCATCTCTCACATATTGCCATTGCTGAACCGTCACTAACAGCCAACCATGGCCTCCCGTGCTGGAAAGAAGCGCACTGCGACCCATAATTCCGATCCCTCTTCCTCCACAAACCACCAATCAAAGAAAACGCGCTTTGTAGATCCCTCAGAGGACCCCGCAAACTTTGCCGAACAGGTCGATTCAGCGCTCGAGCAGCCATCAAGGAAAGGCAAAGTCAAGACTGAGGGGTATGATTCTGACTCGACGGACGACGGGGAAGGCGTCGTTCCAAGTAGGAAAAAGGGCGATGACGATGATGATGTCGACGACATGTTTGCTCCAGAACCAGAGGCCAGTGAAGAGACTAGTTCTAATAAGAAGGAAGAGAAGTATATGCGCCTGGCTGATATAGAAGGTCAGGAATTTGGGGAGGGTTCAGGTTCGGAAAACGATACAGGAGATGATGATCCTGAAGACGAAGACGATGCTGAGAGGCGGAAAAAGGAAGGCATGGGGTATGAACTTTCCTCGTTCAACATGCGGGATGAAATGGAGGAGGGAAAGTTCACAGAAGATGGAAATTACGTTCGGACTTTTGACCCCCATGGCGTACACGATCGTTGGATGGAGGGCTTGGATGAGAGGGAAATTAAACTGGCCAGACGTAGGAAGCGCGATCAAGAAAAGAAACAAAAGGAACGTATGTTGGCCGAAGAAAAGGAGCTCGAGGAGAGTGGAGGCAAAAGCTCGTTGGAAAAACAGCTCTTGTGCCTTTTGAAGAAGGGAGAAACTGTATTGGAAGCTTTGCAACGCCTTGGATCTCTAGCGAAGAAGACCCAGGCTTCGAAGAAGTGAGCTATACCAAGGCACACTGCAGCGTTTCTTCTGACTATTTTATCAGGCCAAAACAAAAGGCAGCACCTGCAGGGACGAATGCCATGCAAGTCGATAAACCACAGGATCCTATTCCCACAGATATCGAGACCATCACCCATCTAGCATCTACTTTGATGTCATTAGGAGACACTGACGTCTATTCCAAAACTTACGAAGAACTGGTTAGAGGTGTCCGTTCGTCCGGCAACGTGGACCCATCTTGGGACCCACCGTCTGCTGATGTAAAATACGAATACAAATGGAGTTCACCAGAAGCAGGACAAACAGATGAAGTCTTTGGACCTTTCGGTGAAGAGGAGATTAAATCGTGGTACAACGCGTCATATTTCGGAGCAGTGGGTGAAAAGGTTAGAGTCCGTCGTACTGGAGGGGATTGGGGAGATTGGGATGATATTGTCCAATAATGAAATTTCAATGTATGTGTGTCATTCGGATCTGCAATTTGTATTATTGTTCCTATAGGATTATCCATATCTATGTTGCAGTGTCCTTGTCTATAACCCATGTTTCCTACGTCTTGGAAGTGTGCTAATGACTGATATATTGGAAGGCGAAGGAAACTTCTGGGAGTCCAGTTTCTGCTCGAAGAAGGTCGTCATGATTGTTTTTCAGCTCGGCGTTTGTGAAGTGATTCCATCTGCAGAAATAGTTTTAATGTGTTATAAGAATCAGCCCATTCCGATACACTTACGTGCTTGCATCTCCATACAGTAAGGCAGGTGCCTTAACCACCTGCCTGCCGTCTTTGCACCTCTTGCATTTGAACGTATCGTGTGTATCACATAATGTATTTTGGTTGAAAATGAAAAGCTGACGGAGAGCATCGATCGAGAAGTGACGCTCTGCGTCTTCTTTTCATCCACGACTGCAGAAGAAAGCGCCTGTTTGTTCGCCTGCCGCTGGAAGATTTTTTCCTCTATCGTTCCTGTGGAGATAAATCGATATACAAAACCTGGAGGAAAACCGATAAAAATATCAAACAAAAAAAAGAATAATAGGGGTGATACACACATTCTTTCTTTTGGCCGTCACGCCATACACGAGCTAATGCTTGCTGATCAGCTGCTGGATTCCAATCTTAATAGACGTAAGTTATTGAGCTCGCGTCCGTACTTGATAATAAATTCACATACCGGGATCGAAAAGGATGAGGCGGTTAGCTCCAATAAGGTTAATACCACATCCACCAGCTTTACTACTAAGGAGGAAGATAAACTCTTTCCCAGCAGGATTGTTAAATTGATCGACAAGTTTTTGGCGCTTGGGGATTGTCATCGTTCCATCAAGTCGAAAAAATCCATATCTGTCGCGAAAAATGTTAGCAACAAGATAATTTGAAGACTTCTTGGAAAATTCACTTTTGCTTCGACAGAGTTTCTCAAACAGATCGAGTGTTTGGGTATAATTGCTAATTAGAACAATTTTGTCATCGGTTTGAGTGTGTATCTGATGTAAGAATCTAGAGCATGGTTAAGAGCACAACCGATGTATTTTTCGAAAGCAGACATACCTCTCTAGAACCAAAATTTACCGCCCCAGTCGCAGCGAACTGTTTGGTGACGTCCTCTGTCTTTTACGCTCCCCCCTGCACCATTGAACCCCTCAGGTATCAAATGCTCACTTCCTTTAAGGTCGTCAGGCAAATTGAGAAGTTCAGGGTGATTGCACAATTTCTTGAGGATATTGATTGCTTTGAGAGGTTGCGAATCTTGGCCACGAAGAAGCGCCTTTATCTCAGGAGATGTGATGAAATGATTGTAGAGTGACAATTGAAAATCGGATAGACCGCAGAAAACAACTTGTTCGTACTTGACAGGCACTGCAAAGAAAGGTCAGCGAAACATTTTCAACAATAAATGAATGACCTTACAGTATTTTGACAAAAGATCGTTAGTTCTGCGGATGATGAACTTTGTGACCAGGCCACCAAGTTCCTTTAGTTTTTTTTCGCATTGAGCTTTGATTTCGTCGCTTGCTAAAGAGTCCCTTCCGCGTATAATGGCATTCTCGAAGTTTTTCCTAAAGTCATTCTTGGAACCAAGGAAATTGGGATTTGCGAAATTTAAAGAGAGAAGTATTCGGAAAGATCATTCTGCAAATGTCGTGTCAAGCAACGGTCACAGTTTGAGATCGAAGACCACGAACCTGAACGGGAGTGCCAGTCAAGATAACACGACGCGAGACCTTTAAGCCGAATAGAGTCTGGAAAGTCTGCGACTCTGGACATGGTATCAACTAGCTGACATTTCGATGTAATTTTGAAAGTACCCGAGTTTTTCAGTCGATGCCCTTCGTCGCATAGTAAGAGTCCAATTTCGCAATTTGCAATATAAGCAGTGAGAGTACGGAGAGTCTCATAAGACACGATCATCACTATGGAATATTTTACAATCAGAACGCCACAGCCCAACCACAACCCGAAGAAATTTGAAGCCTACCTGGCTGTGTTACATTTCGCCCACGTGCAGCTACCCACCTGGCTACGGCTTCTAGAAGTTGGGCCTTTGTTCCCTTGCCATCAACTGCAAGAGGTGTTATGGCATCTGGACCCAACCATTTTACTGAAAAATTTGAGCCTAGGCAAAGTTTTGCAGGACGAATAATTCGGTACCTAGTTCGTTGGCCCAATTCTTAACCAGACTTGAGGGGCAAACAATAATGCACTTTTCAATTGTTGGCTTCCCTGAGCGTGGTGACTGTTTCAACAGGGTCCATAGAAGTGCAATGCATTGTAGTGTTTTCCCCAGTCCCATCTCGTCAGCCATAATGCAACCATATTGATTTTCGACCAGCATTCCTGTTGTACATTTGTACAGAAACTAGTAGAAAATCAAGTCTATTCAATGCGCCAATAAGAAATGAACACGCACCTTAACACCTTCAATTTGATGTGGGCGAAGAACCTTTGTCAGTCTTGGATCAATGACCACCGGAACCTTGCAGATCTTGGTTTTGTCGGTCCCCTCTCCTAACAGAGATTTGAGGCTCTTATGCGGGTTATACAGACCTGCGTTCTTCTCTTTAGCCTCTTTTGCTTCCCTTTCTTTTGCTTCTTCTTTCTCTCTTTCTTTTCTCTCTTCATCTGTTTCGCGATCATCAATAGTTGGGTCGTACAATACAATAGCGTGATCCTCCATTGGGTCGTGTAGTGGACGAGGAATGACCTTGGCTTGCGGTCGTACACCAAGAGAGGCATGAGTAGGTAGTAGCGTAATTTGTTTCCCATCCTTGTTCATCATGGTTGGTAAAGAGAATCGTCGAGAGCTGACTTCGCTGAACGGTTTCACTAAATACACCGGATACTTGGGTATTGCCGCAAGTAGGTCTGCCTCATTATGATATACTCCATCTTTATCCATTGATTTCTTCTGCTTCTTCTTACAACGCTCTGCCTCTGAGTCCGAGTCCTCGCCAACTGCTTCTTTGTAGGAAACGCGTTTTCTCTTTCGCAACGGTTGAACATGCTTTACAATAGCCAAAGTCGGGGGCTTGAACGGTTTATTAAGGCGTGTGTTCTCCTGTAGTCGATCCAAGGTCTTTCCATCAGAAGTAGTGGGAGGACGTCGTAGCATAGTTGGAACAAGAAGAAAGAGATGCACGTCAGAGTCAAGCTGTAAAGACCAATTAGGGCATTGCTAATCGAGTTAGTAAACGGCGCGTTGTCTATTATTCACGTGACCGTGACCACAGTATCCAGTTCAAACCTATTGAAGACTTTGATTTAACTAGTAATCACAGAGCATGCATACCGCACTTAATTATTAAATTAACGATAACAGCTAAAGGCCAAAGACAAAGGAGGTGTGAATAAAGCACTGCATAGTAGTAAAATGAATATGTACAGTCTGAAACCTGGCAGAGAAACCCTCATGAAGTCTAGTTCGCCGCTATAAAATGCGACCATCGTCTCTGGTCTGCATGCTCAGTTGCATCTGCATACCCAGTATAGTTTTCAACTTCAACCTGGGTAACCAAGATTTTAGAAGGGTCGTTCAAAAGAGGGGATGGAGCGTTCAGCCTATGTAATAAAAGTGCGTTCCCAGTAGAGCAAAACACCAAGATATGAGTCCCTGCAACGGTAACAAACTGCATTTCCAATCAACGAGGACACAGTAATGAGAATGACTTTACTACTCACAAGATCGCCAGCTCCAAGGCGGGCGGAAAAGTGGGCAAAATGTTTTTTCTCTTCGGTAGTCGCTTCCTCGTCCACATCAGCTAGAGCAGATGCTCCTCCTGCACGAACTGTTCCGAGGAGTGATAATGCCGCATCTGTGCTATAGAATTTGCCTGGTGTCCCTGTGCTTCCAATTTTGAGACTTAACAGGTTTGACAAATCCGATATTTCTTTCAAGAGAACAGGGATAGAAACCGAGGCATCAAGGTTTACCACTAGTCGGGACGGTTTTGTCCTACGTAAAGATCGCTTCATTTATGTCATCAATCAGTGATAGAAATTACTCACTGGTCTGGCGTTTTAGTCGGGTCGGACCCTAGGTTACTTTGTGATCATTAGAGGGGATCCCTTAACAAGTTCGTAAAATACGCCGAACTTACAATCGACCAAAGATTGTAGATCTATTCCGCAATTCGGTAAAGTCTGGCATATAATGAGTAGTCGCAGTGGCTAGTAATGTATCTTCCTTCTCCAGTTTCTCGAAGGACAGACTGGAGGAAATTAGTCCGTGAAACAGAATACAATAAGGCGAGAAGTACCTTGAGTTTTGCATTTTCTCGTCAGACAATTGACTTTGGCTGATTGCATTGATACCAGGGATGGGTTGTTGGAGTTTTTCATTCTCATCATCCTCACCAAAATCCGGGAGAGTTTCAGCCGCCTCAGCATTAAGACCTGCTAACTGTAGTAATTCTTGTCCAGAAGGGGCAGGTTCTGGCATAGGGCTCTCCACTTCCTGAGCAACCACATGCTCGGTGAGGTCCATGAGGTTCATTCCCTCGATCGATTCGCTTGCTTTCTCCTTCGGATAGTTGCCTTTAACGGTTTTGAGAGAACCTTTGTCAAATGTTAGGAGAGAACTGGTGTTTTTGGACGGTTTCCTAAGTCCTGCAGACGATCGCCCTGGCCCCGGCTTCGCGCGTTTGGCCTGAGTAACACTCTCACTCGAAGATGAGATGGCGTTGAGTCGTTCAATGGCATGCATCTTGCTGGGAATGGCATTTGAGATGCTTGTGGTTTCTGAGTAGTCGACTACCTTGACCAGTGGGTTTGCTATTCGAGCTCGATGGGGCGGTAAGGTATTGCTCGATTGGGTCTCAACCTGAGGATCATGGTGTAATACGTCCACAGAGGAATACTGATCCAGGGGAGAAGAAGCGTGATTTTGGGTGGAACTGTGAGATTGAAGATAGTCAATATGTACGGTGGTGGAAGGATTCATCTCCTCATCTGAATCAGGGATGATTTCAGGAGATGGCGCCCTAGGTAGTTTCCTTTGCTTGCGAGAGGGGGTCACTGGAGAGGCCCTGCTCTTACCGCTTTGTGGTTTTGTGTCATGTTCAATATGGCGATTGCCCCTCACTTCCGAGGAAGGGGATTGTTGGATATGTTGAGCTGTATCATTTCGCGCTGTTCTCTGTGATTTTCGTGGATTTTCCACTGGCTCTAGCGAGCTACGACGACGTTTCCCGGATGCCCTAGAGGTGCCCCGTGTGGATGATTTCTCTGTCGGAGATGCCTGATGTGACTCTGACGTAGAGACATCGTTCGTTGACTTTCGTTTTGGACGTTCTAAAAGTATTTAAGAAAATGGAGCAATATGGTGATTCGACGCATAGCTTGTACCCACTAGGTGGACCAACAGGGCGAAATGTTTCTCCTACTTTGAATAACGACAAGTCATTTGTATCTCTCCCATTAGTTTTGGCGCGTTCCCAGAAGGCGGTTACAATGTGTTCCGATCCAACGAAGGAATCAACTGGTTCCCAGCTATAGAGATATAACAGCGTTAAAGATGTATGTTGAAAATGGCTCAATGACGCACGTATCATCATCTGGGCTGTAGCCCTTCCACTGTAAGGGGAAAGAAACCAAGTCAAGCCATCTCTGACCCAGGCGTTGGAAGATTATGGTCTCACCCTAACAAGATATTTCTATGCGCGATGAAAGTAAGTATGATAGTTATTAAATCTTAGAACATGAGACGCACCCAAACAAGTTTTGCTTTCTTCGACCGTGATGCAGGCTCTACACGCGCCTCCCTGATCGACTCTGTTCCAATTGCACATTCGCCTCATTGTCATTTCAAGCTCAAGAAAATGTCTTACCAACTTCGTATTCTTCTTCGTTATCGCTCATTAAGAGTCGCGAGAAATTTTAGTAAGATGATTGAAGGTGTTGTAAAGAACGCTTAGGAACACACTTTCAACAATATATACCGCGTGGGAATCGTTCACGCACACGCGTCAGAGACATTTCATTTGGACTCTATAGGAGTCCTTTACTCATTAAATTCAATGACAAATTTACCTAACTACATCTATATCATCCCATTTGCCTTGGTTGATCTTTTCTAGCAACTCAACAGATACAAAACAGCCTCTCAATCCCAGAACCTTTAGATGGCCCCAACGCGACCATTCAATTTTATCCAAGGCGTATGTTGCCCCTCCTACTGCATCATTGAGCCAAAAATTAAATGATAAATCTAATACGACAAGTAAAGGACAGATCTTTGGGAGTCGATGGAGCGACACGGACGTCGGAAGATTAATGAGAGCTAGGAGTGTTAATGAGGGCGGGAATGTCAATAATGTTGACGTGGATAAGCGTGTGGATACTAAGACCATCGAACGGAGGGGTGTTCCGATCCATCCTCTATTTCCCAATCACGACCTGCTTCAGATAGAATCGCGGTTCTTGAAGGAGGCGAATCACCACTATCGGGCGACGGGGACTGTCGGAGGAAATGGTTTTCCCGAAGGTACGCAGTAGGACCCATGATGATTATCTCACCGTCGGCGTGCCCATTAATATTAAATAAGGCGTAGAGCTTCCATTCAAGCAGCGGTGCATGTATAGCACAGTGACGTATCAGTTCGCGTCGAAGATGGGGTGGTATGAATGGAACTACATCCTCCTGGAGTTCCTTATTACTTTTACACCCAGAAATGATCAATTGCATGCAAAGCAAAGCCAGAGAAGGCACCCGAGGTGAATCCATGAAGTTGTCAAGATGCGGGGCCACAACGTCGAGAGCTTTTGCACGCCCAAGTGCAGTTTCATGGATGTCTTTCTCAGGTGTTGGCATCCAGCTCTTTGGAGGAGCTGGACCAGAATATAAAGGCCAAGGCCTTGGTCTTTGTGTACTATCGGCGGAGCCGACATCATAGTCAGGGATTGTCAATCCCATAGGTAAAGTTGGCGAGTTATTGTTCCGTATATATGAAAGATGTGTGCGGGAGTTGTTGACGTTTTGTGAATGGCGGAACTGTTCTCCGCTAAAAAGTTTGGTTAGAGCGAGGAAAATTTGGCTTGAGACGTCGGATCCCTTACCGTAGGGTATGTAGAAGGTGATTCACTTCCCGGGTCGACTGCATTGTCGTGCCCAAGTATATAATATTTAGTTATCGGTGTTTCTATGGAATTGTATGATTTATAAGTACGTGGTCGAGACAATGAGCAACATCAATGCGTGACATGAAGTCATAGACTCTTTCCCAGCAGTTATTTATGCGCCAATGTTTATTGAACGTTTAACCATTATGTTAAAAAATATCAGTTCTTTTGTAAAACCCCTCAGCTAATAATAATGATTATAATGTAATGTTACTATCCTCTAAATTATTCGAGGGGGGAGGAAAGGGCTTCTACGATAGGAAGGTGCGTCGATGATAGAGGGTAACGATTTTGCGAGTTCCGCAGTTCCTGCAGGGAAGGGTAGATCGTCTACGCCTTTAGGAAGAACTTTTTCGTAGAGGCCTTTCGCTTGATTATGGCTGCTGAGAGCAACCATCTTTTTCTTCGCGTCATGGACAAGGACGTGGGCATCATCCACACCCGGCACCGTTCCTTTCACAAAAATCAAGTTGAGCGCAGTGTCAACGCGGACGACCGGGAGATTTTGAGTTGTGATACGTTTGTTTCCCATTCGACCTGCCATCTTTTTTACCGGGGAAGATTCTTCCAGGATCCTAGAAGAGAACTAGTTGATCGATGCTGTAACACAGAGTCAATGTAACCCACCTGATGCTGACCAGTCGAACCGGAGGAACGATGTGATATGGACACACCATGACTGGCGGCAAGACCATGAAATCCCCAACGTTTCATACCACCCTGAAAGCCTTTACCGATGCTGGAACGAATATTAGTATCATAACGATAGATATGCACAAGAACACCGACGAGTTCGCGACCACGTCTACGAATTGTCCTGGGACGAAATGTATAGCAGACAAGGTTGTCCCTTGAGGCGAATACAACGTTAAAATATGACTGACAGACATATACAACCGCGCTTGGACTCACCCACCGGGACAAGTGCATCAGGCGTGACTGGAAATTCCTTCACTATTCGTTTTGGAGGAACCTTGGCCTTTCGGAAGTGTCCCAGCATTTGCAGAGACGTGGTTTTCGCAGGACGATCAGAGGCGGCAACTTGAACCGCGTGATAGACGGTGTGATCTTTCCTCACAGTCTTAATATTGCCTGTAACCTGACAATTTTCGAGCTATGAAGGTATATATTAGTGAGGATGCGTTCCGATTCGGAGATGCACGTTCGCGTACTTGCAAAACGGTAACGGGAATTCGAACTCCCTGGTCGTTCCACAGAGCAGTCATCCCACGCTTCCGAGCGATGAGACCTGTCCGAATTGAATTTGGGGTCCATTTTTGTGTACTGGCAGACTCTGACGATGCTGTGGTCTTATCCGAAGACGTTGTTAACGAAGCCGTAGAAGGGTTGGCTACCGTAGCAGAAGCATGTAACTGCCTTCGTAAAGCCAGCTGTTGGCGTCTGCATACTGTGCGGAGCCCCAGCATGAGTGTCCCGTGTATATTTGTGTTCGTTGAGACTGCACTCTAAAGCAAGAGCAACCTTGGAAGACGTTGGTCGGACTTCAAAATCAAATATCTCAACACCGGCCATCATAAAACTAACGAACTTGAAATAACTCTGTTTACGACACATTTTTCGTCGAACTCTCGATAGTTATCGCTTCAATGGAATGGCTTTCTGGCCAAGAGATGAAAGGATTAGACGACCGATTACTGCTAAACGTAAAGAACCTAAGAGTTTGGCCAAAGAAAAGGGTCGCGATTACCCCAACTTAGAGCCAGGCTTAATTGGTGCAGCGACATTATTGGAGAACAAAGACAAGAAGCTAGAGTGGGATTTTGTAACAACACCTACGAAAGGTCTGTTTCTGTCTGCTTTGAATATTTTCTTCTGACCTGAATTCTCAGGCGCTTTTCACAATCGTCTGAAACTCGGGAAACATTTGAATGTGTTACCAAAAACCCAGCCACCACCTAACAAGAACACCTCGCGCACTATACAGCAGCGAGCTGAACAAGGGGTACGTCTGTTCAGCAGCCTCATGAGATAAAAAAACAACTCATGAACTACCAGGCGAACTTCCTTCGAACATATCTCCCCGATGTAGAAATCGCGTCAGAACTCATTCGCGATCAATTGCTTGAGGAAGCTCAACTGTGCGAAGATCTTGAAGTATTCGATCCTTATGCAGGGAATCTACTAGACATATTTCAGCCTTCTCAAACGCCAGATTTGTCCTTCTTGTTTCCAACGGGTGACACAAACAGAGATTTAAGTTAGTCGATTATCTCTCTGAAAGAAATTGTTCAAGCTCATTTCATCAGGCATTTCGTATGTTAGCTACTTTGAAGATCTAAGCATCCTATTCAAACCTGTGGTCACCCCTCTGTATACCTTTTCTACACCTATACAACAGATAACTACATCACAGGAGCCAGGTTTGTCAGTATCTTCATTGAGATTTGTCGGAAACTGATTTTCCAATAGATGCCAACCTTGTTGTTCGAACCTACAGCTCCACTCAACTCTTCACAGCCAAGCTTCCCAATACTACGACCGCTGCCACAATATCGCACCTTGGCACCTTTTCTCGTGCGGATACTAACGATGAAGTAATTGTTGATGTTAAATGTCTGCCGTCCTCAGCAGGCATTCTTGCTATGGGCGACGGAGGAACTATCTTTAACTGCTCAGTGGAAAATGGTACAAAATCAGTGTTAGTTCCGTCCACTCCTGGTGTCCACATCACACTAAGCATGCAATGCAGAACTCCTCTGTACACGATCTCGTCGCCTGGTCAGATCGGCAGCGGATTTTGGCGCATATCTCTTGACTCTAATACGTCCATCGGCTACCTGATGTCTGAAAACAGCGTCCAACAAATTGACTATCGCGTATATCCTTTCTCTAAACCTATACCTTCCTATTCTCCTATTCTAACATCTTCAGTAGACAAACACCGCTCAACCTTTTTTCTCAGTTACGAATGAAAAGCATGTCTTCACGTCAATAGAGGACTGCGGGTCCCAAAACATGCTTCCGTTATGTTCCACCAATCAAATCATCTGGATGGATACTAGATATGCGAGAAAACCATTACTAGCCTATTCTCATGGAAGGCAATATGACCGATATCTTTCAACGCATACAACTTATCGCTGTGCAGATAATCGTGAGTATATATTTCTCGTTCGACGTAGTTCTATGTCTCACTTGAATATAGCTTTAACATTCTTAACCTCTCGAAATAACGGCATGGTCACTGTTTATGACGTCTCCCGCTCTTTGGAAGGGCTCATCCACCTTAACAACTTGCCGTATGTTTTGCCTGGGAATCTAAACATGTATCAAAAGCATCTCGGCCAGAAATTTATATTTCATAACGAAAGCATGGGACTTGTACGTCTTTCGGAGAGGAAAGGTGTTGAATATAGCGAAGTTTTGCCATCAACAGCAGAACCTCACGGAGGCCATACAGTAGAGTTGACGGAGGAAATGTTCAAGTGGAGGGCTACACATGCCAGCGTTCCTGCTAATATCAACCCACTTGGCCTTCAAGAATTCAGTCAAGTAAATTTACATTCCACCTATGACGGTAATGTCAAATTTTATTTGTTCTGTGTATGTTACTGAAGGTCTGCTTGGTAGCTCTCTTTTGCCGTTATTTCGAAGAACGCAAAAAGCCGAAGAAGAAAACGCAGAGGTAATTCACGACTTACTCGACTATTTTCCGCGTTATTTGCAAAGTAAGGACTCACCAGCGGACCACATGTTGACGATGTAAGCTTACTCAACATATGCTGGACTTGCAAACTCTGACGGGCCTATAACAGACACGATATAGCGTTCTGCGCTGGTGATGAACCCGATCATCCCAGTAGAGCTGACTTTCTTACTGAAAGCATGATCTGTTCTAAAAGGGGCTTCAGAGCACTTAAGCAAGGACGTTTGTCTGCTCGACTTGTCAGATCACCTTGGCATCGATCACTTTTACCCGTGCTTCGACATCTTGACCCGGCGTTTCCCGCGGACCCCATACAGTCAATGGATTATTTGCAGAAATTCCGCGTAGCGGACGATGAAAAGCACTCAAACAAATCTCGTGAATATGAACAAGACGCTTGCGAGCAGTTGACCATGGATCTCGCCTTGGGTTCTGATATTTATTTAGATGCTCCCATCTTCAAGGCTGCTGAAGTTAATGCACTTGAAGCTATGACTGAAGCCTTATTCATCGGAGATGGACCACCGCCCGTTCAATTTGGGTATCTAAGGCCCGTAGAGAAGACTCGGTCATACTATGAAGGAGAATCAAAGACGTCGGATGGGCCAGATATGCCATTGGGCATTCGACTTCTATTGAAAGACTGGGATTCTGGTAAGGCTGATGACTATATTTATCAGGATCCATACGACGCTGCCTCTCCGGCGCCCGTCAGGACGTTGAATCAGCCGGTGAAGCAGAGACAGAACCAGACATTACCCGTGAAGTTTCAACGTCCGCCACAAGTTCTGGCTACAAACACAGTTGCAGGCGCGCCTCCTGAAATACACAAAAAATTGGCATCAAAAATACAATCTCAAGATCGGTTTCTTCCTTCTGGGACCGATTTCAGGATTTCGCAGCCAACGATTAATTTTTCGCAAGAGCTGGCTGTTAGCACTCAAATAATGCCCGGTCCTCATGGTGGACGTCCAGGTCCGAAGAAAAAGCCACCAAAAAAAAAGACTGGGAGGGTTTTAATCATTCATACTTAATTTTGTTAAATAATGTTGTACCATCTTTGAAGCATCATGCATCCTCTTTTTCAACTTTAACGTTAACCGTCGCACAAAGACTCGTCTGGGGCTGTCTGCGTCTGGGAGACTGCCAAGTGTAAATTCAGGTCAAGTGATATTCGCGTGACCCTTAGAGCTTCTCTACTACTCCTCGTGCCGCACCCTCTCATAGAAATCAAGCTCTACCAGCTTCACGGCTTCAGTGACCTTTCCCTCAAGCCACAAGCGCCCCCGGTCTGAAAACAATACCAATTCTGTCGTGCAAGAGCACGAAACTGGACTTTGGGCCAGCCAAACTACCTGCTCTATGGATGGAAAAAGGCAAGTTGTTGAATGCATTTAGCCAGAGAAAATCTACATGTGGACTTTAGGACACCTAATCCTGCGTATGACCCAGACAAATTCAATGACTTCTTGCGACGTATGTACTTACGTCCCATTCCCGTTCGATATACGTCATCATCCGAGCGATTACAGGAAACAAGGCGGTCGTATGCGCACTTTCAGCCAGCTATGTATCAACGTTCGCTGGATATCCAGTTAGTACACACTGGACTCTTGAAATTATGCAAACTGAAAAGCATTGTACCATAGCTGGATTCTATCAAGTCTAGGTTGCAGACAACAAAAACGAGGATAACAGTCCCCAGGCTTGCTGCGTTGGTGTATCGTGAAGAAGGAATAATGGGATTCTATCGAGGCTTGTGGATCCCATTAATGACGATATCTTTTGTCCGTGAGTACACATACTTACTCTCTGTCGATTGAAGGGTGTAACTGGTGTACAGGAGCTGCAAGCTTTACCATCTATTCGCGTACCAAAGAGAATTTCCTCAATAACAACATCCTCTGTCGCGACAGCATCATTGATGTCTCGCTAACGGGAGGAGTAAGTGGAGCAATGTCGGGTGCACTCATATCTTTTGGAAGTGCTCGTACGTCTTGGTATCTATTGCAAAGGGAGAGCTTTGAATTGATTAATCCTATGTAACCACAAGCTTTCGAGCTTGTCAAAGTTGGTTTGCAGATATAGTTACCTTGGATATGGCTCATTTTATCTCAAGGTCCGTAGACAATTGGAATATACGATCGCGGCTAGCAAAGGTATCACAATGGCTAAACCCCCTGGAACCATCGAAGCAGTCAAGGAAATCTACAGAAATAACGGCTTCGCGGGCTTGTACACGGGCTTTCGACTTCATTTTGGTACGTTAAACGAAAGTCTAATTAATGGAGGTATCTTACTTATCTTTCTCATAGTGCGGGATACAGCGGGGACCGCGTTATACTTTCTTGAGTACGATGGGATGCGCCATCTTCTTGGAAGACAAAGATCGGGAGAACAAGGGCCGACACCTTCATGGCTACCCATTCATCCTTCTTTGGTTCCTTTCGTCTGCGGCTCGTTATCTGGGGTATGTATTAGATATCTATGTGGAAATCTAGGAGTTTTAAATAAAGAATGCTCATAGGTTACTTCATGGGCCTTGATATATCCACTTGACGTGTAAGCCCCTATTTTCTATTCTTGTATACCATTATTGACTCTCCTTTTCTTTCAGTGTAAAGACAAAAGTTCAGCAACGAGCACTAGCCGGAGAGCGTTATCGTGGACCATGGGAAACGTTGTACCGCCTTGTTCGAGGTGAGCCATTGGACAGAATGGTTATACTCGATAATCTCCAATTTCTTCCGTCAGGGCCTGATCCTAATTCACCTAAACCAATTCTTTCCGGTATTGCCAGAATATACCGAGGGCTTGGAGTGAGCGCTCTTCGAAGTATCACAACCCATGGCCTGTTATGGACGTTATTTGATATGACTGCACAATACATTGACAAACTACCTCCCTCAAGAGCGGGCAACCATTATTAATCTGTGACATCTAAGCGTGTTAAACACACAACCTCTCCTCCATTCTTTTGCAATAACATAGATAAAATTATAGTACTCATTATGTATCATAACTACTTCAAACTGGAAGGCAACAAGCAAGTTCTGAATGTGGGTTTGAGTGCATCTAGATTAACTTTGATCATTTCATTTTCATTTTTCATTTTCATTGGTAGGGTGGGGGAATGCTATCGACCAGAGACATAATGTTCTACAATAGTATAAGCCGAGCGATTATCGTGCTTGCACATAATCGTCAATTTTCAACAGTAGGCACACAGTTTCTGTAGAAAGTTCGACAGCGCTTGTAGTGACCAACAAAGGCTGTACGACGTCCTCTTCCAAGATGTTGGAGATCAAGCCCTGGTTTTGGCCGTCAGCATAGCGTCAAATTGTCAATTGATAAGAGGTCTACCTTGCGAACGTTGATTCCGGCATTCCTTTCTCCCAAAGCATGGCGATTGCGTAACTCTGTCACAATGGCAATGGGGTTCAAGCCGGCATTTTCAGCCAGTGTCGTAGGGATGACTTCAAGTGCATCGGCATAGGCCTGGAAACAATATGCCTCCATGCCTTTCAGCGATTGCGCATATTGCGAAAGAAGGCGAGAAACGTGAATTTCTGGGGCGCCGCCTCCACCAATGAGAGCCCTGATATGCATGTCAACCAAATGTGAAAATGACCAATATATTGGCCTTACCTCTTTTTTACCAAACATCGGACGACACACAAAGCGTCGTGCAAGCTGCGTTCGCACTCGTCAACAACAAGGTTGTTGCTTCCCGTAGCCAGAATGCTAACAGTTCGTCCTCGATTCTTGATGCCAGTGATGCGCACAACTTTAACTCCCGAGTCCCCAGTCTCTTCTACCAAATCGGCATATCCCAATTTGTCTTCGGTGAAGGCCTCTATATCGGAGATGGGCTTGCATCCCAAGCTTTTTGAAAGGAATTCGATCTCGTCACGTTCTACATCTTTGACGACAAGGATGTTCAAACGCTTGAGGTAGTTAAGTGACAAATCATCGACTGCGTCTCGAAGGATAGATTTTTGAATCAGAAGGACATTGCAATTGGCCTTTTTGATCTTTTGCACAGATTGAGGATATATTGGCGCCCTTCTTTTAATACCTTGTCCATAAGACGGTAATCGTTGATGACGACAGTATTATCCATCTGTGAAAACAGTAAATATATCGTTCAGAAGAAGCCTGGGTTATAACCTACGTCCGGTTTAGGGGCGCTCAGTTGGAATTGAATGATAGCGATTTTAGCCTTTTCCATGCGTGTCGGGCCTCCAGCGGCTACGACAACATTTTGGTTGAGGACAACACCTTCCACCAGTTCTGTGTCTTCGATGGTTCCTCCGATTTTCTTCACAACGCGGATATCCCTAAGGTCGACGTTTGACGATGTTGGAGTGACTAGTCGTGATACAGCTGCTACAGCAATAGGTGCCAATGTCGACGAGTATTGTGAAACAATCTATTTCAGCACGGTTAACACGGTGTTAAACCATGAAAGTGACAATTAAATATACCTTTGAATTCAAAGAGGTGCTAGCGGCTCGTAGAAGGCTAGACTTGTCGTTAAGATCGATAGGCGTTGACATTTCGGTCAAGTATTCTACAGCCTTGGCTGAAGCACGGAGGAACGATTCGGCCACGATAGTGGGGTGGATGCCCTTCTGCAACATCTTTTCTGCTGCACCCAGCAAGCTTCCAGCTAAGACTACGACAGAGGTTGTTCCATCTCCTGCTTCGATATCTTGCGCGGCAGAGAGGTCAACCAACTGGATCAAAAGTTTGGAACATTCAGATGCATTCAGTAGATCATGAAAATCGATTCACCATTTTTGCAGCAGGATGTAAAGCTTGGATGCTTTTCAGAATTGTAGCACCATCGTTTGTAACAATGACCTCTCCCTTGGATGTTTGGATCTGCCAGTAAATAGTGCACTGAGTATTTTAAAAGGAAGCAATAATATATGGAATACGCCACCATCTTGTCCATTCCCCTAGGTCCCAACGATGTTCGGACTGCATCACTGATTGCTGTACGCGCTAATGAGATAAAGCTTATAAATTTTAACGAGAATACGAACCTTTTGCCGCAACCATGTTGGACAGCCGCAGTTCCATTGGTTTGCCCTGTTTTCAAAACGCGTTTAGATGCCGATCGCTATTGTAAGGAAGAACCCACTTTATCCTTGAAAGAGGCATTAGCTCCTGACAGAACTTTGGTGACGCCCTGCTGGCTTTGAGAAGGTTGATTTGAAGGCATGGTAAGATAAGAAACTGGTGTTTGAAGGCAGAGTCGACAGACTCAGAAACGCGTCCTTCAAAATGGGTAATCTCGTGACACGTGTGACTGATACGTACTTATCTGCCCAGATCTGGTAAGCCATTGATTGACTCTCTCCTTCAACCACCACATTCTGTAGTTTCTTTGTAGCCTTACAACAAATGGCTTTTGTGAGGCATACTCATACACTTGTCTGCATGACTCTAAATCTCTCTCTAGTTTGGAAATCCTAATGGTCCCGGAGGTATTCTTGGTCAGATGGTCGGGTATGTGCGACGCGTCATATGCAGTTTCAGTACCTGATCTTCCTTGGATGTAGCGGCTTTCCTGCGGGATACGGACCTCCAAGACATGCAAATCCCAGAGCCTATGATGAATATCTCAAAGCATATAGTATGGCTATGCTTCCCGGAAGAGAAAGAGAGCATGTTTCTTATGGAGGCAAACGTACGCGTCATCTCTGCTCGAATCAAGTATTATAATAATCTTACAATTCCCTCAATAGTGATCATGCCACAATCATCGCTAGCGAACCTGAGCAATCTTGAAATCGAGTCGCCTTGGATGTTCAAACTACGGAATCCAGCAAATCCAGCTGCTTCAACTAATGCAGGTGTTCTGGAGTTCACTGCCGAGGAAGGCGTCGTTCATCTACCATATTGGATGATGAAGACTCTGCGGCTAAATGAGGGTGATCCGATTCGCATCACTGGCACAGAATTACCTAAAGGCAAATTTGTCAAGCTGCAGGCTCAATCAGTACATTTCCTCGAGATTTCTGATCCCAAAGCAGTGTAAGTGTGCTTTCAAATTGCGAGAGACCGTTTTCTGATAATGCAGGCAGTCTTGAAAGCGCTTTGCGCAACTTCACAACTCTAACTCAGGGCGATATCGTTGAGATATCGTACAACTCCATTGTATTCGGGCTACTAGTTATGGAGACAAAGCCAGGCGGAGAAGGAATCGCTGTTCTCGACACCGACCTTGAAGTTGACTTCGCACCTCCTGTAGGATACGTAGAGCCAGAAAGACCGAAAGCAGCGCCTCCAACGACCATGGCTTCGAAGTTGAAGATCGATCTTGACTCTCAATCACCTGGATCATCTCGACCAGGGTCTTCTTTGAGCGGTGGATTTGCGGGCACAAGTACAGGCGTGACAAATGTTAGCAAGGACGGCGATCAATGGGAAAGTTTCAAGGGTAAGGGAGAAACTCTCGGAGGCAGGAAGACCAAGGGAAAGGGCATCAGCCATCGCAAAGCCGAACAAGTGCCGGCGGGTAGCAAGATCATTCGAACTGAGTGAGCTTTATAAATCATATACAGTCAGCCCAACTAAACATACATCCCTTCCCTTGTAGAAATCATCGAATCGTCTCTAACAATACATTGGACTCTGATGTCAAAGTCCCAGCTGCATTGAATCTACCTTTTGGACAACTTTTCTTTGGCTTCAATGTGCAGGCGTATACCCCCAGAACCCGCCCCTGGTTCTCCAGAGGCGGTCCACCAGGTATGGGCCATCGATTCACTGGTCCGCATTGCACAACTTACAGCTTTCTTCAGTCGCCGCCTGCTTTCTCTGGTTCAGGTAATACTTTGAGTGGTCGATCGAATGCGAGGCCGTCAGCATCCAATGACAGCAAGGGAAAGGCAAAAGCAGAGTCTGCTTCAACGCATACGTGGGGGTCATCTGGTCAAGCGCTAGGTAGAAAGCCCGTTTCTCCAAAGGGGCCTGTGGGCGTCGGCGGTGCTAGAATTCCACAGCCACCTCAACGAAGGAGCAAGAAAGTAGAACGGAGCCCTACCCCGGAGGATTGGGGGTTGACGACGACGACGTTATCATGATTGACAGTGATTAGTTATCGTTTTGGGCGGATTTGACCTCTCTTGTATGATTACTTTTTCACAGAATACGAAACATGTACATTCAGACTATATAGACAATCACAGCATTACAACGCCGACGCCTCTCCCAGGAGCGACGCCTCCTTCGCTGTTCATACCAGCAAGAGGTAAAGTCCGCCAGTTGTAAAGGTAGAAATTCAAGAACCCGTCGCCTAGTCCAAACTAGAAACGATGCAGTAAGTAATCGTTCAAAAAACAGTGTTTAGACGTACTTTGAGATCTTGGAGGATTGGCATGTTGTCCATCAAAGTTAACGCATTGAATACATCAAACTTGGCCTCGTTTGCGATAATGAGGGCATCCCCAATCAATAATAACAGACGCTGTTTCAAGCGTTCGTCCTGCTCTGCTCCTTCTCCTTGAAGCCCTGTCTCCGAAGCGTAATAGAATAAATACGCAGCTTCGAGGATTGGATTGTTGACGTTGCCAATCACAGTTGATGGCAAAGAGTAGAATGAAAAGAAGTCCGTGATCTTTTTTTGTGTTAGGATCCTATAAAAAGTCTTGTCAGCAAGTTGCAATCTCATAAGTCCCAATACACCTACCTCTACGACATATGACCACGTCACTTGACCTTGCCTGCGACCAGCTCCGGCACTGCCAATATCCCCTCGACCCATACCGCTCAAGAACTGATGCCTGACTTCATCAACTTCGAAGATAGGAGCCATGTCGAATCGTTTCATATATTTGGTATAGAGGTCCGCAACAACCACTACATCTTCCTCTTTCATTTCTCTCAGCCCAGGTAGAGTTGTAGAGCTTGAAAGCTTATTGACGCGAACCATGCGCGCGAGGGTCATATGCCGGGGCACGTAGCAAAAACGGGTGTCAACAAGTTTGGGGATATTCAATAATCGGTGGTAGTAGCGGCAGACGGAGACCGGAGTGGGGATAACTATTCCTGCGGTGTAAATGGCCTGGAAAACGCCTTTGAGATGGCATTGGCGCGTCACTTCTTTAATGAGCACAGGAGCCAATCGTTTCGAACGCAATTTCTTGTGCACGCAAAGGTAGTTGATTTCGCAAAGTAAGATTGCACTGCAAAGGAATTTGTCAATTAGGCCAGCATTGGTATGGCCAAACGGACTCACTGTTTGCGGACGCGTAGCGTGATAGGAACACCAGAGATAAAAGCGACAAGTTTTTATTTGAGGAAACGCGTACTCCAACGTGCCATTCTTTATGGTATCCAGGAGGAGTCAAAGCCCTGTAGTTTTCTTATTGGAAGGTTCATCATATGTTGTGCAGAACAGACCGACCATGTCAAAAATTCGGCGGTATACTGGAATCTAAATGCCGCCTGATCGTCTTCTATGTAATTGAGCGACAATAAATCATAGACTTCTTTATTCTACACCCAGTTAGTAAGATTATGAAGAAGATAATTTGCTCCCCATACCTGAGCTGGATCACTGATATCAAGGACAGACCATTCAAAATCTTTGGGAAGTGGATATGGTTCTTGACGCACTTCTTCGCGTGGCTTTGAGGGTTCAATATAGCCATCTTCTACAGGTGGACCTTCTCCTATTTCGGGTATACTTAAGTATAAAGCCAGCATGTCGACTTTCAGCCACGTTACCTAGCTGTGGCACAGGCTGAGTTGACCAGAACTGGATGAATAGTTTAGAAAGATCAGCATAAGTAACGAGAAAACATGATTGAAGCAACGTGCTTTGTGTTCACCCAAATCCTTTTTATTCAAGCCTCCGATGCCTGCCTTTCCTTTCGCCACATCCATGATCTTCATTTGTTGCAAAGCCTGCCGAACGTTCTCGACATTAGCATCCGCCGCCCCTGCTCCTCCTTCCGCCTTGACTTGATCTAGCACTTGTTCAACAACTTCTTGTGGAATCTCATCTTTCCCCCGCAAAATATCCAGCACTTTCTTAGCCTTGGATTTCTTCTTCTTCTTTTTCTTTTGGGATGCGGATGTCGAGGGCGCAAGCGAGCTTTCTACAACATTGGTATCTTCTTGGACTTCTACATCGGAATCAGACTGATCGTCCTCGTATTCCGGATCTCCAGTGGCGTCTATGATTTCAGGCGCCTTATCTTTTTGCTTGGAGGGAGTGGACATGATAGTAGGGAACGGATGTTATAATCGTAATGCCCGAAGGTATATCGAGCCTCAAGATGATATTTGGGTGACACCAAGTTTACTCGTACTCCGATGGCGTATCAAGTCATGTGTACTTACTGATCCGGCCTTCAAACTATAACTTACACCGAAGTTTTATCTTGGATTAATAGCATACATAGAAAAATAGAGAATAGAGAGTTAAGCACGATAGTATCGACTTTGATAGAGAATTTGGGGGAGCCAACGAAAATTAGACTAATTTACAGTGTCGTGGTCAAAGTACTGGCATATATGGTCCTTGAGACACCAACCTGATTATAGCACATGCCAAACATTACAGTGTGGCGGACTCCTTGATATTTTATGACATTCGGACTGGCAATATTAGACCAGATTGAGGTCTATGTGAAGATGATAGGGGTGTTGCAAGCTTCGAAGAACAACGGCAAGAGAGCCGAGGAGTATGATTGAAAGCGAAGAAAGCGAAGAAAACGATGTACAGTGCAAAATTTGGTGAGACAGGTAGCAATTGGGTTCAATATTCAACAATGGTCATGGAGGTACTGGTCCAGGAAGCAAAAAAAGACACAATTGCCATGATCCTTCTGGCGGAAATTGTATATGTAAACCTTGGAATCGCCTATGTCCCCCAGCACGTCAACGCGCCGATACCCTTGTGCGATAACTACCGCTTCTACTTCAGCGCTGTCCTTAGCGCGTTGGTTGAGAGCGTAATGCAAAAGATTTTTGGTTGCCAGGTACCGAATTGATACGGAAGATATCGTCTGGAGTTAAAAGCTCGCGCAAGTATTTGTAAATTCCGTTCAAGACGTCAGCGATGGTCATGTTTTCTGACTTGATCGACAAAATACCCCAGCGATTTATCCAGTATAAGAGGACAGGGTGAGCAGAAACCACCCTGACCTTCCTGATGCAAGTGGTAAATGCGGGCTCTTTAAAATCAGGCGCCACTCGATGCAAGAAAGGGCGATCGTAGAGGCGCGCATATATTTCTGGAGGGTGGATGATGTCCCAGAAGATCCAAGGACTTGCCGGGTTCTCATAGTTTATCGACAATTGCGCATTGAGTTCCAGTGTTGGTACAGGCGGAGGAGGCGGAGGAGGTTGGTACCACATGTGTGGTGTATATGGATGGCGCGGAATACTCTCTGGTCCTAGTGTCGGCCAGGCTGTAGGTGTCATTTGCCATGCATTCGGAGGGGGGAGGGTTTCGTGCTGGAATGCAAAACGTTCTACTGTCGTCGTGAAACGGTTTCAGTATTCGCATGCCATTCTCTGTAACAGAAGTAATACGACCCGGGGGGATGCCTGGCGGAAGATCTTCATATGGATAGAGAACCTCACGAGGGGTATATGGATGGTAATAGGGCTGGAATCCGGGTAGATCTGTGGAATTCTGGGTTAGTTGAAGGAAATAACTCTGAGAGGGATGGTACTTGCCAGCCATAACGATCAAGAGGAAGAAAGAGTACTACTAAAAGGTGGAATTAAGATAAAATATATGCACAATGTCAAAAACCATATTGCGCATCAATAATGGGATATGTTGGGAGTAGGGAGTAAGTGGCAGAGAGGAAACGGTCGCGATCGATGGAAGATTGATATTTTACCGGAGCCATACACACAGATAGATATGGACATGAGTGGCATACATAACAGAAAATATTGCAAAACTATGGAAGACCAAGCCAGCAATAAGCGAGCACTGTTGCCAGATCAAATCTTATCCCATGACATCTCCTGAATAATAATTCAACATGGAAGTAGCTGCGATACCATTACAATTATGAACCGGGAGAACTGAAGTCTTGTCTTGACAAGTTGAACCGGGACTCCAGAGAATTCCAGAAAAATTTCGTTCGACGCTGGTAGGCAACACCAACTAGGCAGCCTTCATGAGACTTAGAATCGAAAATTAAGCTTGATGGACTCGGAGCTGGTGGAGGGATGTGTTGTTCTCGGGCAAACAGTCAGGCTGCTGCGTACGAGGGAAACAATTTCTGCATTGGGAAATGTCGGGACTTAGACGGTGGGTAATATTTTCGACCCCTCCTTCAATCCACTACCCATTGGCAAGGATGGTCGCCGCGTGGGCCTTCATATCCTTTCTCTTGTTGGGTATCAGTGCTACGCCCACAAAGCGTACATACGATACCCACAACTATTATGTTCTGCGTCACAACCCATCAATCTCTTCAGGGGCATCGCTGGACGATGTGGTCCGAACTTTGGATGTCGAATTGGTTGAACAAGCCGGCGAGCTTCAAGATCACTGGGTAGTCAAACAGCTCAAGAATCTAGATATCACCTCCAGGGATGCATCTGACCCAGTTCTTTCAACTTTTGAGGCCTTCAAGAGGCAAGCACACTCGTCTTTGAGCATACGCTCAGAAGAAACCCAGTTGGCCCGACGAGTAGTCTCTTCCGTGGATTATCTATCTCTACAAACTCTCCGTCGACGAATTAAACGCGCACCCCCTCCGATACTTCCTTCTTCTACTACTTCTTCGAAAGCTGTAGCCGCACGCTTTGGAATTGAAGACCCGATGTTTGACAAGCAATGGCACCTTGTGAACGAAGAATATCCAGAGCATATGATGAACGTCACGGGTGTATGGGATATGGGACTTACTGGCAAAGGTGTCATCTCATCTTTAGTAGATGATGGTTTGGATTACGAGAGTGAAGATCTATCCTCCAATTTCGTACGTTCTCTACAACTTCAGGTTCTCTTCTTCATCTTGAATTGTCTCGCAGGATGCAGAAAACTCATATGACTTCAACGATCATCAAAAATTACCAACTCCCAAAAACTACGATGACCATCATGGTACACGTTGCGCAGGCCAAATTGCTGCTGAGAAAAATAATGTATGTGGTGTGGGTATAGCCTACGATTCTAAGGTTGCTGGCGTTCGCATTCTTTCTGGCCCCATTTCAGACGTTGACGAAGCAGCCGCCCTCAATTATGGGTTCCAAAACGTCTCGATATACAGTTGCAGTTGGGGCCCTCCCGATAATGGCATGTCTATGGAAGGTCCAAATTACTTAATCCAGAAGGCAGTCGTAAATGGAATCAACAACGGTCGGGGAGGCAAAGGTTCAATATTCGTTTTTGCCAGCGGGAATGGTGCCGCCCATGGGGATCAGTGCAACTTCGATGGTTATACAAACAGCATATATTCTGTGACGGTGTCAGCTGTCGACTATAAGGGTTTGCACCCTTACTATTCCGAACCTTGTGCTGCAAACATGATTGTTGCATATAGCTCTGGCAGTAATCATCAGATTGTGGGTCCATTTGTCTACATTTACATCTCTGCTAGCTGAAATTTCGTTTAGGTAACCACCGACAAAGGCAAGAATGTTTGTGCGACAACTCATGGCGGAACATCTGCTGCTGCTCCTAATGCTGTCGGGGTCTTCGCATTGGCATTAGAAACACGGTGTGTCGCGCCGCACTCATTTCACTCACTTCCATTGATTTTATTTTTAAATAGACCTGACTTGACTTGGCGAGATATTCAACATCTTTGCGTCGAGACCGCCGAAGTGATTAACAAGGACGATCCAGATTGGGAAGGTATAGCTAATGGCCGAAAATACAGCTATAAATATGGTTTTGGCGTTTTAGATGGATACAGATACGTGAAAGCGGCCCAGACTTGGAAGCTTGTCAAACCCCAAGCCTGGCTTGAAACCAAGACGATCCAGCTCAATAATGGGACTTTTGGTGACGACAAGGAATACAGAGGTGGTGAATTTATTCCTCCGACTGGCCTTGAGAGTAAAATGACGATCACAAAAACTATGATGGAAGAAAGCAATTTGGAGGCCCTCGAACATATCAATGTTAGAGTTTGGATTGATCACGCATCTCGAGGAGAAGTCGAAGTCGAGATTGTTAGTCCAAACGGAATCAAGAGTGTACTCGGTGGACGCCGCACATCGGACAGGGATTCTTCGGGGTATCCTGGTTGGATGTTTATGTCCGTCAAGCATTGGTCAGTTTATATCTTTGGCTATATTATGGACTGCGTTAGCTCACTTTATATTAGGGCGAAAATCCAGTCGGAGACTGGACTATAATGGTCAAGGATCAGAACAATCCACAAAGTAACGGTTCATTCTTGGGATGGAATATGATACTGTGGGGTCTACCATCGACCCAAAGCAAGCCATCAAATACGAAGTTCCTCTAGTCTCCGATGTGTTACCTCCCGTGGAAATGCCGCATAGACCAATCATTGTGCTTCCACCCACAACAACAACTTCCACTAGGCAACATCCTAAGCCAACAGCAAATCTTCCGAGTGACCACGCAGTAGCGACAGGAGAAAACTCGAAACCTGCGTTCTCATCGGCTGCTGAATCGCAACCTTCGCCGACAGCTAGTCCTGCTACCATATCCGGAACACCAGACTTCGGCTGGTTCTCAGATATGTCATCTCTGGTCACTGGCCAGAAGTGGTTTTTGTAGCCCTTGGAGCCGTTTCGTTATTTGGAATTGGCGTTGGCATCTTCTTTTGGAGACGCAGGATGGCACAAAAGGCAGCGCAATACACGGCGTTGAATAACGACAATGAGGTTTCAATGACAGCCCTAGGTACCTCAATATCTGGAGGACCCCGCACCACAAGGGAACTGTACGATGCTTTTGGAGAGGTTTCGGACGACGACGATGACGAGACTACGGCACTTAGGCAGCCTCTGGCACGTGGCGCCGGAATCGGATTCCATTCTGGATTCCTAGACGATGACGATCCGCCCACGGCGGCAGGCCCAACTCCAATATACCACGATGAACCTAGCAACCATGAATATGAGACTCGAGCGAAAGCACGAGATGCACCCTCACCCGAAGTGACGAGTCCAATAGGGAGCGCTGATGGCAGTTGGGAGCACGCTTCACGAGAGTGATTTTTACCCGACTAACATATTTGTACTATATTATATCGTAGAGCATTAATTCATTTTTCAGGGTATCAGATGAACTTTATAAATACTGGTGAACACTAAGTGAAGAAAACATCAAAACAGTATAAAATATATAAGTGAGAAATATCAAACAACATCTATGATACATGCGGAAATATGCGCCTCCATGATTTCTGTTATCCTGCGCAGTGAAAAAACAAATTGATATACAGTGGGAACAGTGGGTAAAATGATTAAATGAATTGGATCTTGGATCCCCCTGCAACACGAATCCAAATACCAAGATCCTCGTACTACGGTAATAAAACAAATTAGAAGGAATGCGCCACATGAAGAAGGGAGACTCACTGAAGTAATCGTTTCCATGAGTTGAGCTTCAGTGTAACCCGAGCTTAATGCCCTTGCACGGATATCCACCAAGGACAGAATACGACCGCCCTCTTCATCAGAATCCATATCCATATCTCGCTCGCCTCCAGGCCCCTTTCCAAATCTCTTCGGTCGCTGATTCCGCCCGCTCGAAGATTCTGCTGATCCAGACATATCCTTGATCAAACGGAAGAGTCGACTGATTGGTGACCTGTCAATGTCGACCTCACGATCATCTTCGTCCACGAGACTTTCTTTACTACACTCCATAAGGCGAAGAGCTTCATCAACATCGGCATGCTCGACGACATCTGCCCATCTAAGACGGGCGAGGGCTTGTGCGAGACGCAGGATGCCGAGGAGTGTACGGGCAGATGTGTACGTGTGTGATTTGTTCTGTAACTCTTCGTCCTTGGACATTTTGCGAAGGCGAACGTAGGAATCGACAACGTAGCTGGAAACCTCTCTGGGAACAGTAGGGCGTCTTTGTCGGGCAAGAGCAATATAGTGTCTGAAAAAAGTTCACAGTGAACCTGAATATCTAACACACACAAGGAGAAAGAAATACCTCATGACATTGGGCTCAATTACCTCAAATTCTAGTTCGGGATGTCTATTGTGCATGTGCACATACGTAACATGCTCTGCAAGTCGTTCGTCTCCGTCTCGCGTTGGCTTATCCAGGATCAAGAAGAGGAGATCGAACCTGGACAAAAGGGCGGCAGGAAGATTGATGTTTTCTACTGGAGATATCTTAGGATTGTATCGTCCATACAAAGGATTAGCGGCTGCGAGAATTGATGTCCTTGCATTAAGCGTGGTCGATATGCCGGCCTTGTTGATGGATATAGTCTGTTGTTCCATGACTTCATGAATGGCTGTTCGATCTGATTCCTCCATTTTATCGAACTCATCAATGCAGCAGATACCGTTATCAGCTAATACAAGGGCACCTCCCTCTGACGTGACAAATGAGTGAAATTGGAATAATGAAAGCGATGGTGACAATTTGACTAACCTAATACCATTTCGTCCGTGACTGGGTCGCGCATAACGGCGGCCGTTAGACCGACACCTGAGGAGCCTTTTCCGGTAGTATAGACACCTCGAGGGGCGATCTTGGAGATGTATTTGAGCAACTGCGATTTGGCCACACCAGGGTCACCCATCAAACAAACATTGATGTCTCCACGAATTTTCATGCCATCACCAGTGACTTTGGTGACACCTCCTACAAGAAGCAGAAGAAGGGCCTTCTTGACATCATCATGGCCATATATTTCAGGGGCAATACTCTGTGACAAATTGGCGTATAAGTTTGGGTCCCGTCGGAGTTCTGCAATCTGGCGCTCCATATCTGCGGTGATTTCCATCTCATTGTATTGCTTCTTAAGTTGATGAACGTAATGGACTTCGAGGTAGGTGTCGGTAAGAAGGCCGGCACGGATGGCTTGGAAGCCGGTATATGGGATGGGGAGGAAAATGCCTCCTAGATGTACAATATCTCCAGGGTTCATGAGCCGAGTCAGGTTGCCGTTGACGTGTACTGTCATCGACCTTGGTATATGGCCCACGGGAACTTGATCTGGCTATGGATTATGGCACATGAGACACTTACGCATTTGTTTTTGGAATAACACTCACCATTTCCTGAATTTTGACTTCCTGGAAGGGACTGAAGCGGCAGGCTCTTGTTTGCATGTGCAAAGATCCACGGATGCCATTCTTCTTACACTCATTCTCGTTTTCGCAGTTGAAAATAGGCGTAAATGTTTTGCTGGATATGTCCTGGAATGTCTCTGACCCGCAGCTGTCGCATGTATATGCGTTGACTTGAAGTAGAGGCTTGACCTCAGATACACGCGTCACGATTCCTCGGACAGTGATCAATCGTCCGAGTGAGGCACCTTTCACCTCACGTACCGCTATTGGCAAGTCAGTGGCCAGAGGTTTAAAATACAAATTACTGAGCGACACGTCAGAAAGGTTCAGTCAGTCAAACAGTGAAAAGTCGACGCACTATCTTCGAAGCAAATGTTCCGGGAACATGTCCTGAGAGCCTTCCATTTGCTCGTTGCGTTCACGCCTCTGATGCAAGATAACGTCAATAACTTCATCTTGATCACTTATGTCTTTCGTTGGTTGTGGCATGAGTTTGTCGACGACCTCACTGAACAGAGTAACGTATCGCCCAGTGTTACTTCGAATCCGGGTCACAAGTTCAGATGTAGTGTTTTCATGCTAAAGAGGATGAGTGAAATTTCGTTTTTATGAGAACCAATAGTTCTTACTGTCAAGACATCTTCAAGGTCGACGATGAGCATTTGCTGGTCGCGATTGGCAATTTGTTGCTGAATGAGTGGTCAGTCGCGTAATCGACGCGTCAAATCAAGGCATGACGCGTACCAGCTGGTGCATATATTTGAGAGATCGATTTTCTGCAGCTGCAGCATCATTTTCGTCGTCGATGCCGATATTGGCGAAGTCCTGTTCGAGGTCTTTTGCCTGGGCCCCTTTAAACTTGGACAAAAATCCTTGATTCGCTCTAGTGAAGTCAGTCACAAGCAAATAGCACAGTAAGCATGTATTATCACCTTTCTCGTCGTCGTACTTGATGCTGATGTTCTCAACGGGAAGGGACATGTTGATGTGGTGGTGGGGAAGGTCTTGTGGTCGGCATTTAAATTTATGCACTTCTCTCTTTGGACGTGGTCACTCTGGTGTGACTATTGTGACATCCACGTCAAACCTTCCGACTGAGTAACTTTGTAAACAAGTTGTAGTCCTTGATCCTTCAACTGCTTTTGGCCCCTTGTTTGTAAGAATTCTGTGGTTTGAAGAAAATAGTTATATACACGAAGTGTTAATGTTAAATTTTTTTAGAAACCCCAATGAACCAGACAGAGCAACGTCTGATTTGTTAAGTTCAATTTCAATCCGTTCACCTAGTCGCGTCTCTCCGTCGCGTCAACCCTTCCATCTCCCGCCGGCTTAGCTTCCGACTCGGCCTCCGGAATTGGGTGCCGTAATATCAATAATGAGCGCATCCCGCCTAGTTCCCTACATCGAGATTTTAGTCGACCGCAAGGCACAACTTCGTCGGCGGTACTCTTCTCTACGAAGCCCGTCTACATCGCCAACCCGTGACGGTGAACCAAGGAACTCTACCCCATCTCCGCGTAAAAGAGGAAGCTAAAGGCGGCCCCAACGGACTATGTCAGTGCAAATTCTCTGGCTCAATAGGTCTTACGCTGCTATTAACCTCCTAATCATCGCCATCCCAGCTCGCACCAGAGAAAGTGATTAGAAACCTGTCCCCCACTGCCTCTGAATTTGAAGTCCGCATCTCTTTCTATTTTGGATCGACAAATATTCTAAACGCATTGAAAACAGCTGCCTGAATCGGAAACAGTTGCCTTAGACAAAGAAGAATTAGAAGATTCTACGCGCCGTTCCCCTAGCCTGGGGGCTGTCCCAACTCGCGGAAGACGTAGCGGAAGAATATCTTCCAGCCTGAAGGGTAAAGCTGTTGATGGTGGCGACAATAAAAGGCTGGCTTCTGAATTCGCATTCGAAGTATGTATCACGGTTTTGAGGAAATACGTCGTTGATTAATGTAATTACCACAGCCTGAATCAGAAACGGCTGTCGATGACATTCCTTCGGACGAAGAAGAATTAGACAAAGCTGCTCGGCGCTCTCCTAGCTTGGGAGCTTTCTCACATAAGGAAGAGATATCCTCGGACTTGCCAGTGAAGGGCAAAGCTGTGGATTGTAGTGACAGTAAGGTACCTGCCTCGTATCTCTACTCTTTTTTGATTGCTGTTCCAGCTGCCGTGTATTACGAACCCGAATCGGACGAATTGGTCGAGGATGAAGAATTCCTACTCAAAGACGAAACACATCCAGAAGACGACGACGACTCAGATGTGCCAGTCCGCCTCCTGGAAAATTTCACCGTCTATGACTCGGCGACGATGGAAGTTATTCATCTAGCACAACTTCTGATGCTGGAGTATTCAAACGCTAAGTATGGAGCCTCCGGCCTTGTAAAGCCATGGGTGGACCCTGATAGCGAAGTTGACGAAGTCGACGAAGACGTCGATAGCCGCGCTGAAGATTGCGAAGAGCAGCTATGTCTATCAAATATTCTTGAATTCTGTGTTCACAACATGTTAGAGGGTCAAAGGTTTCTTGATGCGTAGGTCGTCCTTTCTCTAATCTTGCACCCTACTGATCTAGGTGTTGTAGTAAGATATATATTCGTACCCAGTATGCATGGTATATTCTTGGTTGTCCTTCGGCCGTTTATATTCCATACTTTGCTCCTTTCTGGTCCCAACATCGACTTTTACATCTCCTCGTCAACTCTTCTTTGAAAAATTATCGTTTGACTTACGAAGAGTTCAAGAATGGTCTTGAAGACATCGATGCAGCGGACGATTCAGGAACAGTCTCATCGCTTGATATCTTCGGTCGGAATCTCAGCGAAGATGATCTAACGTCTGACGAAGCAGTGCGTAAAAAATGATTGGCGGTTTCCTTTCGCAATATACTGACTTGTATTACGCAGCTAGCATACCTGCTCTCCTCTTTACCAGAGATCTGTTTGGTGAACAGGATCAAGATATCAAGGGTGCCTGCTATTCGCGAAATCATGGGCGCCGAACATTACGACTTCGACGTTGATATTTCGCGACAAATCACAAAGAAGGAAAAGAAATCACGTCCAAAGGTCATTTCCAAGTCTAGTAATAAGGAAATAGAAGTCCTCAAACACCGAAACAAAACATTCCTCACCCCTATCGTCAATGAAATAGCGAAAGACTTCTTCCATGGGTCGTTGGAAGCAATCCCTGATCAAGAGGATGCTGATGATACTGCTCGGATTCAACTTCCCCATTATAAAGGGCATTATTCAGATCCTCTGAAAATTGTCTGGGGTGACAGCTTCCCTGGTGGAAAGGTATTCAAGAGTGCAAATGTTGATGGCATTGTTTACAGTGTAAGGGAACTTTTTTCCTTGTTAGCCTGCCATCTAACACTGACAATTTATCTCACTTCATACAGATTGGTGATGTTGTCATGGTTGAACCAGATAATACACGCGAAACTATTCTCAGAGCGTCGCAAACCGTGAACAAGTATGGAAATAGGTGGTGGTATGTTAAAATATATCCATCTACTCTGATATTTGATCATAACACGCTATCGAAATGTGTTTCAGGTTCTGTCAAATCCGTTATTTCTTCGACAAGGTGGTGAAAGGCAAAAACCAAGATGTTCCACGGAGTCTGGTTCAACCATGGGAGTAAAACCATTCTCCAGGAAACAGCTCACTCGAAGTCACTCTACCTCTTGGAAATGTGTGATCACATTCATGTGACTGCCATTTTCAAAAAGTGTAATATTAAGTTCTTGAAGCCCGGTTATCCAGAGCCATCAGATGATGGAATATCTGATTCGAATGACTTTCATTGCTTGTATGTATTCTTTTCAAATACTCGGAGCCCAAATTTCTGATTCCAACTTAGATATCTTTATAATGAGGAAAATATAGCTTTTCTTGACATTCCAGAAAATGTACTGGATGTTGATCTGGAAGACGGCTACACATGCTTTTCCTGTGATGCAAAAGAAGAACATGAACGTCTCACCAGCATTGAACATTATTCTGAAAAGGTTGTCGTGCATGGTATTGACTATCATATACATGATTTTGTCTATGTCCAGGCATCTAATGACGACAAAATTCTGGATATTGGTCAAATTACCAAGCTCCATCATTCTGACCAAATTTCAATCAATCTTCTCGGACGCTATGATGATTATGTTGAGCATCAAAAGGTCATGATCACAGTTCCGATTTGATATCTGATGAGGTGCGTTATTCCATATTGGATGATACTTTACTAATGTTGATATCTTTCTTCTAGAGGAAACTCTTTTGACTACCAAGACCGAAAAAATTCCTCTCCATCGACTAGATGGTGTCTGTCATGTTCTCCACCTTTCTGATTCTCAAAAAATTCAGGAATGGACCAAACATGACGACCATTACTATCTGGACAGCAAAGGGGATGCAGAGAAGCTTCAAGTCATATCGAAAGCCAAGTTTACGTATTGTACAGTATGCCATGCAAAGGACAAGGAAGCCATACGTCAAGTTGCACGGCTTTCTCTCAGAAATAGCAAGCTTATTGGGATGGAGCTTTTTGTGGTATGTTACCTTGTGAATCATCATTACATAAGTCTCAAACTTATATATTTCAATCCAGGCGCTGGGGGGCTCGGAGTTGGGATGGACCTTTCTGGATTTGTAGAAACAAGACATGCTGTGGAATTTTCGCCATCCGCAGCCAAAACCTACATGTCAGTTCTAATTTTATTTGCTTTCTTTAGTTTCTAATGTGTTCCATATTTCCTTAGGAAAAACCACCCCAACACTGTAGTTTATTGTCAGGACACGAGCAACCTCCTTAAACATGCTATCACAGGCTTGAATGACGAGGGAAAGCGAGGACCTCTGATGTCAAAGCAGGACGACCAGGCAGAATGCCCCGCTCTGCCAAAAAGGGGGGAGCCTGTGGATTTTATCTTTGGGGGTAAGTACTTTCTTATCAAAATTTTTGATGATGTGATTGACAACATTTTCAGGGCCTCCGTGTCAATCTTTTTCAAAGGCAAACCACTCCAAAGTAAGTCGTACTTGATTTTCACCCACCGAAAGTTAAAAACTGACTCAATTTCTTGTTCCAAATTTAACTAGCGACGTGACGACATCAGGTAATAATCTTTACTTTGCATACATATAAATTGAGAAGCTGATTTTTCCGGATTACAGATCATCTTTAGCTTGCAATATGCTCAGCTACGTTGAGCACTACGAGCCGAGCTACTTCTTGCTCGAAAATGTTGCTGGGTTTTTGGAGCACAAATTCTATTGCAAACGAATGACGGAGTCGGGTGAGGTCGAGTGCGTAGTCGAGTCTGGAATGATCAAGTTCTGTCTACGCACACTCATTGCTCTGGGGTAAGAATTCCCTTCATTTATTGTTGGGCCAGTGTCTTGACACGTGTTTAGGTACCAGGTCCAGTACAGGCTTCTTCAAGCTGGTGAATATGGAGCACCTCAGAGCCGCAGGAGGGTGATTATCTGGGGGCGAGACGCGGTGTACCATTACCACAGTTCCCTGTGCCTGTGTACGCGTTTCCACAGCGCCCGTATAATGTGTCCCTGCCTACTGGAGGAAAGCTCTGTCCACCGACACGCAGCAAGGCGCCAGGCGAGTATCATAGCTTCGCCCCGCTCCGCCCGCGGACAGTGGATGATGCTATTGGGGACTTGGTATGTCGAATTCATTCAACTGTTTTCGATGTAAGTGAACTAAGCCCTTCTTTCCGTTCTTTTAGCCGCCGTTTGACTGGTATGTCGATGACTATACACTAAAAGTTGAGGAGCTCACACACAGCATTTTACAGGATTAATCCACACGAAATCATTCCTGAAAATGCGCGTGATCGCAAGGAGGCTAACAGACGTCTGGAAGAGACGGGAATCCCACGCTTTGACGCGGTCTCGCATCCTGATAAGACCTTCATGGAGCTTCCCGGGTACCCTGGAGGCTCCCCATATCCGATGCCGCCGCAGAACAGGTATCAGAAGTGGCTGAGAGAAGGCATGGATGAAGATGACTTTGTTACAGGCCAGTACACGACGAGATTCAGGCCGCGTATTGTTGAAGCGTAAGTCTTGACTTTCTCTCTCTATTGGATTTGTAGCGATCGATTTGTGGGACGCAGAACGATGAACGTGCCGCTGAGACCACTGGCTGATCATCGAGGTACGTGAAGCCTTCCATTTATCATGGTGTGAATACTACGACTCACGTTGTGGGTATCATAGACATCCCCGGTGTCCTTCTTCCGAAGAGAGCGCAGCCTAACGCAGCGAAGAAGGGTAGTGTTAGAAGTGAGTCGGTTCTTTTTTTTTTTTTTGAAAACAGTGGGCACGCGGATGGATTTTAACACGTCTCTTTATTCAGTTTTCTACGGCAGAATGGACGGTGCTGGGCATTTCAAATGTGCCGTTACAATACTTTCACCGGCGACGAAGAATCAGTGGCCCGTTCACCCACATGTGGGTGGATTACATGGTGGAAACATGGACGGAAAATGCTGATGATTATTGTGAATATAGCAAAAACGAATCATCACCGTCCGAGAGGCAGCGAGATCACAGGGTTTCCCTGACCACTACGTGTTCATGTCAAACAACAAGAAGCCGTGCCAAATCATAGCGGATGTGAGTTGGAATTCCTTTGGTTTGGTTTGTAGATGAATATCTGAGCTGACGCTGCGTGGTTAGCAATTGAGACAGATAGGAAATGCGGTCGCGGTACCGTTCGCACTTGCGCTTGGGAAAGAGCTCGGAAAGGCACTGCTCCAGACATGGGAGAGGGAGGAACGCGAGGGCAGCGTCGAAGCATGACATATCGTTATTCATCTATTATTGGAAATGTGACATAGAATCTCTGTAGAGTAGATTTTCTTGTTGTTGTATTAGAATTTTTTGTTTTTTTGGTAGGGTACATATACGTACTACTTAATGCTGTTGATCTTGAGCCAAGATGGATTGTACGCGAGTGACCTTTGCGTTGTTGCCTTGTCCGACGGGAATGTCACGGTCGACGCGGGTGCCGATGCGGATGTCGGTAGCGATGCGCTGTGCGCCTTTGGCGTGGACTGCTGCATGGCAGTCGTGGATCGCTTGGGAAACTTTTGACCAAGGGCCCTCTGAGAAATACGGGTGGTGGGTCGGTGGTGGATGAAAGTTGTTATTGGAAAGGGACTGACCGATATTAGTGCCGTACCCACTGGGAAAGGATGTTGGCGGTTAAAAGATAGAGTCGGAGGTCAGAGAGCTCACTGCATCTAGAGGAAGGGAGGGATGAAGACGGTACTGGAGGATGGACGATAGAGCAATACGACGCACGTTGTATGTCAGGCCAGATGCAGCGAGAATGCGCTGACATTCGGCAATTTCCTCTGCGACCTGAAGATTAGGGTACGGGTGAGTGGGCGAATGATGACAACGACAATGGATGGATTAATACAGAGGTGTTGGCGGTTCCTATTGGAATAAGACAGAAGTCTGAGGAAAGGGATGAATGGAGTGGGTAAAGTGGGGCGAGAGTGGGAGGAGATACCTGCTACAGCATACAGATCGGACATGGTGGTATGTAACAAGATCAGAGGAGTGACTTGCTGTTCTTACCATCTTTATGCCTGCGACAAGCTCTGTGCAGACCAGAATATCGGCCTTTGAGTCTCTCGCTCGCCCATCGCCGTCGCCTTCACCACCTAATCTGGGCCGCAAGACATCGCTGCTGGACCTGAAAGACTGGATTGTGGATGATGGCCCTGCGTCAAAGACTCCTACCGCACCAGTCTATCCGCCCCTCATCAGTCTGCAGTCTCCAAGCCCACGACCCATTCCAAAGCCAAAGCCGCCATCGCTCACAGTCGAGCATTCCCACCGATACCCGCCCTTGAGCTCGACCCTCGATTCTCCCCGCAACTCCGCTCCAGGCCATGCGCCCTCCTCCTCAATATCCTCCTTCCACTCCGTGTCCCTCTCCTCAGACACTGATCCAAGCACTCCCGGCTCCGTCGCCGGCTTTATAGCCACCTTCCCCATGGACGATGACTACAGACAGCACACCGACTCGGACTCTGTCAGTCTCTCCGAGTCCTACGAGCAAGTCTCAACCTCTTCTCTCGCAAGTCCCGCAACAGAGCGCCTCATCTCTCTCGACTGGGAAAAGGCCCTGGCAAAGCGCGGTCCTGTCCCTCCCAAGCTCCCACAGCGCCCTCCCTCTACCAGATCCTCCTTCAAACCCACCCCGCCCCCGTCCCATCCCGTGTCCCGTGCAGCTTCAGTCTCGGGCTCCACCCCAACCTCCCCTATACTCCGCCCCGCCATATCCGCCGCAGCCTCATCGAGCTCTCTCGCCCTAGCAGCAGCCACGATCAACACGCCCTACACCCCACGCCGCCCTGCCCCGCCACCGCCCCCGTCACGCTCCTCCGACCGCTCCTCCATCCGCAGCATCGCCACCACCAACAGCTACTCCTCCAGCAGCTACTCCCACTCCCAGCCCCAGCCCCAGCCCCCGCGCAGCGTCCACCACACTCCCTCCCTGCTCAGTCTCAAGACAAAGCGGCCCACCCCCGTCCCCCTCGCTGCCCGCAAACGCTACGAGGCCGTCTTTGCCAACAACGTTATCCAGCGGCGCAGGGCCGAGAAGCGCAGATCCGACGACGAAAAGCCCGCCCTGCTCAGTCCGACAGAGGCTAGAGGCAGGCGCGCCGTCGGTTGGCGTGGTCTTTCGATCGATCTCATCACGGCCGACGAGTTGGCCCAATCGCCTACAAGCGACCACAGCGTCGACGAGCGCATCGGTCCTGATGAAAACCTCGAAGGCCCCATCGTCAGGTTTATTTGGAAGCGGTCGGGTCTCAGCAATGCCCAGCTCTCTGACATCTGGTATTCACATTTCCTTCCCCCCGCCCTACCTATTGTTACTATACTAATCGAATTTCTCTTAGGAACGAATGCGACATAACAGGGAAAGGCGCGCTCAGTCTAGAGGCTTTTGTGAAAGGCATGTGGCGGATAGACGAGGAGCTCAGAAGAGCTCAGACGCAAGCCATAAAGTCTGCAACAAACGGCGCAGCAGCCTACCGTTCGAACAGCCTGCGTTCTGCCCATAAACCGCCCCATAGACCACGCGATATTCTACGCTGACCCTCTACTCATCAATGCTATCTTTTCGTTTTCAAGGGCTTTTATGGTCTTGTAGAATCTAATCCACATGCATTTCTTTACCTGTTGTTATCTCTTGCACTTTACACAATGACATCATGTAAAATATATAAAATGAATTCATGAGGAAGAATAGCAAGGTGAGAGAATCCATCACAGTTCTAAAAAAAATAAAAGTGATAAAAATGATATGTACAATAGCTATTCCAATGAAGAGTGTTCTTGAAAGTAAAAGTTTACATGACCACAGCAGGGCCATCCCTCCTTCCATAGATCTGTGCCAGCAACCCTAAAACGCCTCCATCCTCCATGCCCTCCTCTTCCTCTTCCTCGCCGCCGCCTCCTGCTCCGGACCGCCTAGCACCGTCCACATAAGATTCTCCCAGACCACTGCCCACACCGCCATCAGCAGCCACCTCTTCCGGCAAAATCCCAGATCCTCTCGACTTCGACGCGCCCAACTGCACGCTCCCTTGCGAATCGCCAAGCACCACACTAGGCGCCGCCGCCAGCTCGCCCGCTCCAAACACAGACGCCGCCACGCCTCCGCCCGACGGTCCCGCAGCAGCAGCAGTAGCAGCACTCGCACCTAACAGCGTCGACATCCCCATCACGCTCGCGCTCGCAGCACCGCCGCTGCGCTTCCTCACGGCCGCCGCCATCCTGCTCTGCCTCAGCGCCTGGTCGTACTCCTGCGCCCTGCCCATGTACATGCTCTCCGCTGGCCCCGCCCCCGCGTCTCCACTCCTGCTGCCCGCCTCGCTGCTTGCAAAGTGGACTGCACCCCCGCTGCCCTCCGTTTTGAGCGTGGCATTCGCGCCAAACCGCCTTCGATAATGCGGGTACTGGAAATGCGAGTTGAGGTCCGCCATCCTGCTCAGGTAAAGCGAGCCCGAAGGGTCAGCCGGGTTCCAATCAGGATTCGCAGCCTAACCCAGATAATCCCATGTCAGGAACATAAACCACAAAAAAATATCAATAAATCTAATTCACCTTGAAGTTGAGGAAGCTCTTCTCCATCTTGCCCTCGTTCGACACCATCTTCGTATCATTCGCCGTAGACGGCGCCCCAAATTGACATTCCCGTGCCGCTCAAAGTTGAACTCCGCAAAGCTGCACACATAGCCGCGGCCGTCCACATGCACCGAAAACTCGCGGAAGAAATCCACGATCGCGGGCGCACACTCGGGGAGCGAGAACCAGAGGATAAACGGCGTCAAGATGACCGAGACGATCTCCTGCGCGAATATCAACACCTTCCTCGCAAACAGTTCCCCGAAATCTTGGTGGACCTGTACGACGTGGATGTTCAGTATCGAAGTGTTTATTGAAGGAGAATAATTGCGCAAACCTTCTTGCTATGAAGTTGGCCCTTCCAATGATCAGGCATATAATGTGTGTAGTTTACTACCTCAGACATAAGGAGTTCTGGGTCAAAGACGCGATTGTCCTCTGGTATCATCCCCCTTGCTACTGTCACAGTAGCGGTGAAAACTCCCAGGTAGAAAAACACGTTCCTATGTGGAGTGATCTCAAAGTTGATGAATAATTCCGGATCCAAAAGTGTGGCAAGCACTAAGACAGCAGCGAATGAACCAGCGATGAAAGCGACAAAGCTGTTATGCACAGGTTGAGCAAAAGCTTTTCAAAGAAAATGTGTTGCTTACCGCATCAACAAAGCAATCTTTTCGTTGGGGAACTGATCAATGTACATGTTGGCTAGGGGTAGCTCTCATCTAGTCGACGGACAAATATGTGTGGCAATTCGTTGAACTCTCTAAACTTCCACTGCGCAAAAGGAGTGTACCGTCGACTTCCAATGGTCGAAGGATCTTTGTGGTATTGCTAGAGTAAAACATATATCAATTGCAGGTTTGTCATACATAAGATGACCTGCACTTACTTCAAAATATCTGAAGAATGAATACATAAGGTAATAAAGCACAATCAATGGTGCGAAGATGGCATTGAGGATTCCCATGAAGATGAAACGACGCCTCAACCTACAATCGATCTTGATGAATACATGTTTCGTATACCGTGATAAATTTGATTCTTACCCTTCGATGAGGACTGTTCTATTCTTTGACTTCAGAAACACCTTCCTCACTTTTCCATGTTGGTCAAACAGATATTCCATGAGACAGAACCGAAGATTCCATTCCAAAGCCTGTGTCAACATCTTCCCTTTCCCCTCCTCTTCTGGTATAAATTGTTTCAAGACAGTCGGCAACGGCACACGAAGATCCAAAAGCTCCTTATTAAACAAAGCGATTAAATAGTTTTCTTGCCGCATGATCCTGTTGGCGATGTCGTGCGCGTCAAGCTTGGCTGTAGCTGTGTCGTCCGATGTCCTCCCTTTCTTCGAAGATAGAGCAGTCAGAGGATTCTCTTCGCGAATGGCTCCAATTCTGCGGACTACCTCAGACCATGCGATGGTTTGAATATCAGCCTGCCAAAATAAAGTGAGCTCTTAATTTCGTTGATTGCGATCAAGACTTACGTCTGGGATTTTCAGAAGGTATGTGTAGAATTTGTACATGTCAACAAGACGCTGAATTCCAAGAACATAAGATATTATTTGCCAGATATAGAATGCAGTGAATAGCAAGAAAAATAGTAATGTGAATCCCGAGAATCTTTATGACGCATTTAGTTTTGGAGATTGAAGAGAAAATACCACGTACCTTGAGACACAGTGAGGAACAATGACATCGGAGAGTTGTGAGTGGCTATGCCTCCGCAAGCTAGAGTAATCTATGCATCCGAGCAGAAAAGTGGAGAAGCCAATAACGAAACCAACAGTGCTATAATTCTTGATCATTGAACACAAAATGTTATGAAGAAACAGAGGTAACTCACAGTAAATTAAGTCCTCGAGAAAGTGCAATGCTGTAAATCCCCTTTCCTTCATAATAGGCATAGACTTCTTGTAGAAAGGCATCAAGATTGTACACATTGACCCAGTTCCATAATGCCTTCTCATAGTCGTCTAAGCCACGCATAGTCGGCCTGTTTTGTCGCAAGGGAGAACCAGACCGTTGACTTGGTGTTGTAGCACGAGGGCTACGACTACTTCGCTCATCCTCGTTTCCGCTGAATCCTGACGGTCTTGGAGGAATCCGGGCAGGGGAAGGAGATCTGTCGAAGACTGTAGGAAGAGAGGGCGGTAGCTTCCTGCCATCGCTTGTGAAGAGTGCATGATTTCTCCGAGACTCGGGTCTCAGCGACTGCTCACCAGACCGAGGGGAAACAACAGGGCGTGAAGTTGGCTCCACCTTGAAACTCTGTGGAACCTCGTCGTCTGAAGACTCGTGTTCGAGTATCTTATCTTCTTTGTGTATATTGGGGTGAAATGAGCTCATCTCCGAGGCACCGGGGTCCCAAGCCACTCGCCGCTTTCCTTGGGCATGCCTCGAAGGTTTAGCTTCGTGTGTGTTATGAAAGATAGTACTGCGACCAGACTCCAGATCAACATCTTCATGAGGCCCATCTTCATCATATTCTTCATTCTCCTCCGTCACAGCCTGGTTGGCCTGATTATAGCCATGATATTGGCTGTTCATGGGATTAAGCATGCTGAGAAAGGGACGCGAACTCGAAGGACCAGCAGAAGTAGACAGAGAGTACGAAGCTTGCGCGGCCCTCGAAGAAGACGACGGCTGCCTCTTAGAACGAGACCCAGATTTCGACATGGTCGATAGTGTAAACAAAGAGTATTAGAGCTGCAGAGTCGCGCGTCTGCGCTTCCTCTCTGACGGCCTCTGACTGAGACTTAACCAAGTAGAGTGCAGGTCAGTTCGCGTACCAATTCCCACACGTGACTCATTTCCACTCATTTGTCGGACTCGGACGCGGGGGCCTCTTATAATTTAGCAGTCGAAATCAATGATGTATATTTGTTGTGCTTTAGATATTTAGTAGATGACAAATTGTATACCTACAATGTGTATATTGCGTCGAGTTACTTTTGAGTGTTGTTTACAAAAATCCGTTACATGTCCATTTCAGTTCATCAATACCAAATCCAACTTGCTCGCTGCAGTCAAGACTGCCTTTATCCCAGACGCGGTAATGTCGTTATCGACGGCAACACCCCATGCGCGAGTCTTTTTAGCTTCAGAAATCTCGTATGTGAGTTCCACGTAGGACGCTGCACCGACTTCGGCGCCCTCTCCGATCGAGTGCTCCGAATATTCGCGAATCGTTAGAGTTCCTGATACAAAGGAGTGGAGAGCCGAGAGAGCAGAAGATAGGGGACCATTTCCTTCACCAGTGACGAAACGTTTCATGCCTTCTACTATGACGTCTCCTACAAAATGCCGTCGACTGCCGTCGCCGACGTGCTCCAACTTGAAGTTTCCGAGAGAAAACCTGTTGTTGCCGCTGCCCGATGGATAGAAGCCGTAAGTCGACTGGAAAAGCTCGGTCAAAGCACCCAGAGAAATCTCGCCACCGGTTTCCCCAGCTGATCGCTGAGCAACCTCGAAGAACCCTGCTTGGAGACGTCTGGGAAGTTCGAGGCCAAGGGAGTTGACAATAACACTGGAAATGTCTGCTTGTCCGGAACGAGCATTGAAACCGACACTCAGCTTGAGCTCAGGCAGAGCACGATCACCGATAGCAAGGTTGACGGCACTAAGGAGAGCCCGTAGACCAGAGCCAGCGATGTCAGAGTCGACACCAACACCCCACCATGATTGAGCAGATTTGCGATCACCTGCAGGCACGACTTCAACATAGGAAGCGGCTTTCGCATCTTTGCCCTCGCCAACGGAATGCTCCGTGTAATCACGAATTGTCAAATCGATATCCAGATGCACCCGAAGGGCGTCTAACAAAGCGGAGAGGGGTCCATTTCCGTCTCCTCTGATGACGCGGTACACACCATCGACAGCCAGCGTTCCATCGAACCTGCGACGCTCATCAGGGGTCTCTTCCGTTTCGTCCACAGGATCTTCTGATGGTTCGGTCGAAATCTTGAAATTGCGCAGGGCCAATCTACCCTGGTATTTGGGTCCACCAAAGTGATAGGTAGTGCGGAATGCAGTGGTGATGTCGTCGACTGTCATCTCGCGAGCCTCTCTGTCCGAAACAGCCTGGACAACCTGGTAGAAAGCGATCTGCATCTTTCGGGGAAGATCCAATTGTAGATGTTGTTTGACGAGGTACGCAATTCCACCTTTGCCGGATTGTGAGTTAACTCTAATGACAGCTTCATAATTCTGTCCCAAATCAGCAGGATCGATGGGAAGGTAAGGAATGTCCCAATATTGGGGTTGACCGTTTGCTGCAGCCTCTGTATGTTTGACTCTTTGAGCTTCAAAGCCTTTTTTGATGGCATCCTGGTGAGATCCAGAAAATGCAGTGAAAACGAGTTCTCCGGCGTATGGGTGACGCGGGTGAATGGGAAGATCGTTGCATTGTGTCACTGTATCAATTGCGGACTGAATGTCGCTGAAGTCCAATCCAGGATTAATCCCTTGTGTGTATAGGTTGAGGGCCAGGTTGACGAGATCGACATTTCCTGTTCGTTCGCCATTTCCGAAGAAGCAGCCTTCCACACGATCTCCTCCAGCGAGTTGTCCGAGTTCTGCTGCTGCAATACCGGTACCTTGGGTTGAAGTCAGTAAGGGTAAAATGTACAGGAGGGCTAAATAAATACCTCGATCGTTATGTGGGTGCAAGCTAACAATGACCTTCTCTCGCTCCGAAATTCTGTTGCAGAAATTTTCAATCTAGAAACAGGGTAAATGATTTGTTACGCGTACACAACACATTCAACGAACCTGATCAGCATAATGATTTGGAGGCGCAATTTCAACAGTCGCTGGCAGGTTGAAAATGATTCTATCATCTCCAGTACCTGCTTTCCCCAAGCTTCCTTGACAGCTTCACATACTTCCAGGGCGAATTCCGGCTCAGTTTGAGTGAATGTTTCAGGGCTGTATTCATACTTGAACACAGTTCCATACTTCGCTGTGCACTCTTCAGTCAATCGTCGCACGATTTTGGTATGTTCAACAGCCAATTCAATCGTTTTCTCCTTGGAATTTCGGAAAACAACGTTACGGAATGTGGGTGAGGTCGCATTATACATGTGCAGGATAGCTTTCTTGGTTCCCGCGACTGAGTCGATAGTCCGCTTGATCAAATCTTCTCTTGCCGGGGTCAAGACCTGAATTGAATTTTTTCATTGGAATAAGTGCTCTTGTTCTCATTGAGAGCACACGAACCTGGATCCAGACATCGTCCGGTACTTCATTGTTTTCCACAAGACCCCGAACGAACGAGAAATCGGTATCACTGGCAGCAGGATATGCGACTTCGATCTGTTTAACACCACATTTGACGAGCTGTCTGAAGAAAATAGTCTTCTGTTCGATCGTCATAGGGTTGGCAAGGGCTTGGTTCCCATCGCGCAAGTCGGTGGACAGCCAGATCGGGGCCTTGGTCAACGTTTTGGAAGGCCACTGACGATCGTTAAGGTTCAAGGGAGTGTATCCCTTATACTTTTGGGAAGGATCGGCGCTGAAAAGCATCCCAGATTAGATGGGATATGAGGGCAAAAACGAGAACTCACAGCATAGGCATGGTCGGGAATGAGAAAAGAAAGAAGAAAAGAGAAAGTCCGAAGGGTACTGGAACGTTTTTTGCTATGGCATAATGGCTAAATTTATACTTAGATGCATGTGACAATGAAATGACTCGATCTTATCAGTTGCCGGTTTTTGACTCTACATAGATCTAGAATTCTAGTTTGTTCTCCTACCCCCTGCCCCTACCATGGCGTTCATCTTGACCGTCCCTACCAAGCAGTCCCCCTTTCCGTACGCTGCGACCGCCATCGCAGCATACTCCGGTAAAGCCGAAATCAACTTTGACGATTCTGCGTCCGCTGTGTCTTTAGTGGTTGGCGATTCAACCATCAATGAAGAAGATGCCATTGTCCAGTATATTGCAAAGAAGCAGGCCTGGCCGGCGATAGCGCAAAGGTGGACAATTAACATCGCGTTTATTTGATAATGATCTCATAGAAATCTCATTAGGCACCAACTTTTTTCGCCCTAGCAAAGAACTTGCAAACGCTTGCTGTCTTCCCGGAGATAATTGCAGCATTGAACTCTCTCGATGATCATCTCGCTTTCCGCACTTTTCTCGTTGGCCACGAACCTTCTGCAGCAGACTGGATCGTATGGGGTTCTGTCAAAGGTAACTACAGATCGAATGCTTCTGGACGTACGTTGAACATGACGCCTTTCCAGGAAACATCAAGATCTTAGGACTTCTCAAAAATAACCAACATGTCCACCTTCTGCGTTGGTTCTCATATTTGGAATCCTTAAAGTCTACACAGACTTTACTTGCCAATTTGACAGACGCCAAGGCAAACAAGGCTCGTTCAAACAAGACTGCTGCGGGCTTTGCCCTCGGCCTCGAAGATGCGATAGATGGACAAGTTGTTACACGTTTCCCTCCTGAACCTTCTGGTTATTTGCACATTGGACACGCCAAGGCTGCTATGTTAAACCAGTATTTTGCAAAGATGTACCACGGCAAATTAATCATCCGCTTCGATGATACCAATCCTTCCAAAGAACGCGTAAGTTCGTCTTCCAAGTTCAACTACTCAGTATCTCACTTGGCTGCAGTCTGAGTTCGAGGAAACAATTCTCGAGGACTTACAACTTCTCGATATTCACGGAGACGTGGTTACCCACACATCTGACCATTTTGAAACCCTCTACAATTTTGCACTCAAATTGATAAAGAATGGAACCGCGTATGCAGACGACACCGAACAACTTCAGGTATCAGCACTTCTCTGAGTTCCCCACTTTTGTGCTGACCAAGGATTCCAGATGCGTGAAGAACGGTTCAACGGAATTGCGTCCAAGCATAGGGAAGATAGCGTTGAGGAAAACTTGAAACGTTTCGAAGAAATGAAAGCTGGCACCACTGAAGGTCAGCGATGGTGTATTCGGGCTAAAATCAGCGTGGACAACCCCAATAAGGCCATGCGAGACCCAGTTATCTACAGGTGCAATGTTCTGCCTCATCATCGCACAGGGTACGCTGCCTCGTTTTGTATGCATGTATGACTTGCAATCGCTAACTCAGAACGCGTAAATCAGGGATAAATGGAAGGTCTATCCCACCTACGATTTTGCCTGCCCTATTGTGGATTCAATAGAGGGAGTAACTCATGCTCTGAGAACAAATGAATATCGTGACAGAAATCCTCAGTATTTCTGGATGATCAACGCCGCAGGTGTTCGAAAAGTTAACATCTGGGATTTCAGGTAAGTCAAACATCAACTGGTTAACTAGGAACATCGCGGAGCTAATACCATAATTGATAGTCGACTTAATTTCATATACACGCTCTTGTCGAAGCGAAAGTTACACTGGTTTGTCGACCAAAAACTTGTCGGAGGCTGGGACGATCCCAGATTCCCCACAGTCCGCGGTATGTGGCATTCCAAGGAACTCAATATCCACATTGTTTATTCTGGATCACAGGAATTCGACGACGTGGTATGACTGTCGAGGCTCTCACTCAGTTTATGTTGGCGCAGGGTCCTTCCCAGGCAGCCGTGTCTATGGAGTGGGATTCTATCTGGACAACCAACAAAAGATTATAGATCCTGTGGCTCCACGATTCTGGGCAATTGCGAAAGAAAATGCGTGAGTTTATCTTATCTTATATTGAAAGAATGAGACTCAGCAGACTATAGTGTTCCCGTTATTATCAAAGGTGGCCCTTCCTCTTCTGAGGTAAAATTGGTCCCAAAACACAAGAAAAATTCTGATGTCGGAGAGAAAAAGACTGTGTACTCTTCCTCTATTCTGATTGAGCAGGAAGACGCTCAATCATTCGACTACGAGGCAAACGAAGAGGTCACCCTCATGGATTGGGGAAATGCAATCGTCAGGTCAAAGGAGGCTGACGCTTCTGGCGTCATTACATCCATCACAATGGACCTCAATCTCGAAGGTGACTTCCGCAAGACCAAGAAAAAGATTACATGGCTCGCCCAACCTACAGCTGACCACCCCCTTCCATCCGTTGCGCTCGTCGATTTCGACTATCTTATCACCAAAAAAAAATTGGAAGAAAACGACAACGTGGCTGACTTCGTTACACCCGTTTCTGAGTTCAAGGAGTTTGCGTATGCAGATGCCAACGTCCTCGAACTTACGAAGGGGGATATTATCCAGTTCGAGAGAAAGGGATACTACATCTACGACCACGAAGTCAATGGCGAGCGCACGTTCTTCAAGATCCCTGACGGTCGCTCAGCAGGCATAGCTAGTAAAGCAGGCCCACCGGCTGCTGCTCCCGCCGCCTCGTCGAAAAAGGCCGAGCCTATATCCCAGCCACTGTCGTCTATGTACAGCCTGGAGAAAATCTACGGAAACGACATCAGTGCTGATTCGGCATCGCAAATGTATAAAATGGACAGTATTTACAAGGTCTAAGAGAATATCAACGCTTAATTGTAACCCAATCCAACGATAATTCTATTGCTCTCAAAGTTTCAAAAATTAAGCGCTGCTAAATCCTCGTGGAAATCTAATAAAAACACTGTTTTTGAACTCCATTTGATCGTCCGAGTTCAAACCTGTCATTAGATTTTTATAAAAGAGATGCGTTCCTGAGATAAAAATTGGACGTGTTTGCTTGTCCGCAAACATAGAAAGTCCTGAACGATAAGCCTTTTACTATAAGTATCGCTACGAAACCCTCAAGATACGATGTTTTCTAATAACAATCTATTAATAACCCTAGATCAGTAATTCATACCCTGATCGGCACTCGTGACCCATGCTTGCTACTCTTTGAATTTCCACCATGTGTGTTCAATTTCAGACGTTCATCCTTCGTATTCATCGCTCTGTCAATCCCAAGACCTTAAAGTAACGGCTTTGATGCCATTTAATATGGCAAACATTCTACAGACTGAACCAAATCACTGGAAGTACGTCTCTGAAGGAGGCGCCACGATCGTATTCTCTTATTGCGGACCCTCTCACCCCGACTTCGACGGTACGGTTCTCCGTTTGAGGAAATCTATAGTGACTGCAGTTAGCTCTGGGAAGACAAAGTCACAGAAAGACCTTGATGCCCTCGCAGATGGAGACGAGCCAGATGATCCAACCATCGAATATCAGGTAAGGTGTATGGAAAGGCTGATACCTCAGGAATATCTACCGCGATTGCGGACGGTCATGTTGGATAGATCCTGGTTAGAACGCCTGGTTCAGCTGCAAGATTCTAGTAGACCGGAGGATCGGAGAGAAAAGGATGAGGTGGATCTGGATAGGAAGAAAGGTGTATTAGCGACCGATCTGGTGGGCGGTAATTGGTTAGCCGTCGAAATAAAGGTCAGTGTATCCTTTTTTTTTTTACAGTGAAACCCGCTGGACTCAATGTGCAACTTAAGCCAAAATGGGCCTTCTTACCATCGCCGAGGCACCTTTCGGAAGAGACTAAATCAGTCAAGACCCAGACTTGTCGCTTCTGCATGCAGACTCATTTGAGAGCCCACAAAGGGCAGCAGATTGTTACCAATTACTGTCCTCTTGATTTATTCTCGGGCGATGAAGGTCGCATCATCAAGGCAATCTGCAGCTTGTGGGATGGTTGGGTTGCGAGCGATGCAACTGCTAATAATCTCAAGATATTCGCCCGAGGAAAGTTTGTAACTCCTTCAGAAGTTAGTTGCTTTTCTTTTTATACACTGATATCCCTCAGCTAATTTCCCATTTATAGGCCAAATTGATGTTAAAGAACGATGCTTGTGCTGGAGTAGAATTGAACGCAATTCGGGATGCATTCGCGATTACCCTTCTACGACCATTGTTTCAAACACCTATTCTACATATCATTTCCCGATTGCAACGAACACTTGATGTCCTGGACATTGAAGGTCTTTCTAAACTGTGGCGAGAAACTGAATCATCGGCTCCTCTCTACAGGACAACATTTGCGCCATTTTTAAACAAAAAGATCCTGCATCGCAGTCCATACCCCCTTCCACTCCGATAGGCGTGAGTTCTCTGTTTCTACAAGCCCCAGAGCCCGATATCTCGGACTGGATCAATTTCTTGGACAACTACTTGTCACCAGACAAACCTAAACTTGATCATTCGAATCCTTCTCCGGAAAACCTGCGCGAGTATCTCATGGCGTATCTGCTCTCCGCCACTTTCAAAGATTGCTCAATCATTATCAAACTTGATTTCCTGGATCTTTTGAATCCTCCTGAAGAGGATACATCAGATTCAGTGACCATCATTGACTTGGATCCGAAAAGTATGAAGAAATTGAAAAGCTGGGAGAAATTAGATCAGGAAATTGCGATTACCTATGCCACTTCTACTCAGCAGAAGAAAATATGCATTGACCAATGGCAACATTCAAAGTAGCAATTACTGCATTCGAATGAAATTGTTATAGTTCACTACTTTTAAACTTGATTCTATATTATACTTCATTTTTATCTACGTTCAAATGATGAGCTGCAAATTTACGGGAAGTTGCTTACAGTACTGACCTCACCGACATACGACCACCATGCATGTTGTCCTAACCTTGATATGAGTTCCGGGATGCCGCCCATGACCTCATGATACCAAGGTCGGATTAGGTCCGAATTACAGCGCTATTAATGGATGAGGTGCTTGCATCTAAACTCGTTTTACCCCAGCATACATTTCTGTTTATTGCTTAACAATGACCTCTTTTCGAGCTGTTAATTTAATGCGCGTGTCAAGACGCGGATGCCTGGTACATCTTGGGAAATTGGTCGGGTGTCCCGCACTGAGCCCCTTCAAGTTGAACCAACAGAGACGGAATGCATCTTTCTACAACACCGACATCGCAGGACTGACAGAGGAGGAGAACGAGGTATTATGCTTTTCTGTTATCATGCATAAGACAGAAACTCAATGAGTCACATCAGTTCAGAAATGCTGTAGCGGAATTCGCTGACAAGGAGGTTGCACCTCGAGCTGACGAAGTCGACAAGACTAACAAGTTCCCTGATGTATGTTATTATCATAATGCTATAATATCAAGATCAATTATATATATATAACCCTCTATGCAGGACCTTTGGGAGAAATTTGGGTCTATGGGCCTGCTTGGAGTCACCGTATCACCCAAATACAATGGACTTGCGTTGGGTTATTTGCATCATACCCTCGCCATGGAGGCACTTTCGACTGCATCAGGCTCGATAGCCCTTTCTTATGGTGCTCACTCCAACTTATGCGTAAATCAGATCCATCGACATGGTACTGAAGAGCAGAAGCAAAAATATCTGCCCGACCTGGTATCAGGCAAGAAGGTTGGAAGCTTGGCTATGAGCGAACCTGGCAGTGGCAGCGACGTCGTTAGCATGCGATTGAAGGCCGAGAAGGTGAAAGGTGGATGGCAACTCAATGGAACAAAGTTCTGGTGAGAATTAAAAACTGATGCAATGCGAGAACATCTAATCAGTTTGGGCAAACTAGGATAACTAATGGCCCTGTTGCATCAACACTTGTTGTGTATGCTAAAACTAGTCCTGAGAAGGGCTCTAAAGGAATCACAGCCTTTATTATCGAGCGAGACTTTGAAGGATTTTCCTCAAGTCCTAAACTTGATAAGTTTGGCATGAGAGGGAGTGACACGTGTGAGCTAGTCTTCGAAAACTGCCGTGTACCCGACGGTAAGTGGACTACTATTTACTATTATCACTTTACTTACTTGGTATTTCAGAGAATGTCCTTGGAGTTGTAGACAAAGGGGCTTCTGTCCTGATGTCTGGCTTGGATCTGGAAAGAATCGTACTGAGTGGTGGACCTCTAGGGTATTGTTATGCTTTTCGGATATATCCAGAGTGATTCTGATTCTTAAAGAAGGTTAATGCAAGCAGCGTTTGATTATGCTGTTGAATATGTTCACCAGAGAAAGCAATTTGGACAGCCAGTCGGGACTTTCCAGCTGATGCAAGGTCGGTGAAAGTTAAATCATTGCTTTGTGTATGTAGACTAACCATTCGCTACAGCAAAGATAGCTGACATGTACACTAAACTCAATGCCAGTCGTTCTTATGTGTACGCAGTGGCTAGAGCGTGTGACCGGGGTCAAATCAGTCGAAAGGCAAGTACTACAGTACTCTTTTAACTTTATGATTTCGGTCGTGTCACTCCGAGAATGCCACGGTCCCTTCTCAGGTGGTGCTATCTAACCTTCAATCTTTCCGCAGGACTGTGCCGGTGCCATTCTATATTCAACGGAAAAGGCAGTAGAGGTTGCCTTGGAAGGGATGCAATGTCTTGGTGGCAATGGCTACATCAACGGTTTGTGTTTGATTATATTGATCCATGACCAGGCCTATTTTGACTTGAGATGCTTCTGTTATTAGACTATTCGATAGGTCGTGTCGTCCGAGACTCTCGACTATATACGGTTGGGGCAGGAACCCAGGAAATCAGACGAATGCTCATTGGACGAGAGTTCAACGAACAGTTCAAACGCTCGAGTTGAATGTTTATTTCGCTTCGACCCCATGGAGTCGGAACTATAACTTTTGCCGAGCATTTGTACAGAAAGTTCTAGTCAGGGCTATTGAACCTAGTATTCGGAGCACTAGGGAATCTTTAATTGCTAGCATGGATATAGTAAGATCTGTAAATTACTGAATATTGTTGGCAATTTGTTGTGAATATAAAGAAGCGAGACTCGTGCGCATTGGAAGTGTTCCCTTGAGTTTCCCGCTGGTTCTTGGTTGGTTCGCCTTAAGTTCCAATTGCGTTTCCCGTCCCCGTCGTCTCCGTATATGGTAGCATGTTGCTGGGTTTGAAAACGAAGCGCGGCAGTGCGACAAACAAGCGCTCGGAATAACTTGGTACGGTTATGTGACCTTTTCACTGTCGATCTTGGTTCTTCTATATTCCCTCGATATGAACAAACAAAACTTTCTAGTGGCTCTGTCCAGTGAAAATATCCTGCTCACTGACTTTATATCGACCAGCGAAAGTCAGCAGGCCTGCAACGTCCAGCGTTCGCCTGGTCCGGAATAATCCTTGTCAGCCGTCTCCTTTAATCCCTTTTCTTGTTTGTGGGCATTTCTCTGCTACTCTCATGTTTTATCAAAACGATGGCTCTTCTGGAAATGGCGAGAACGATTTTCAAAACGTCAGAGTCGGTGTCGATTTGCGGCACACCCACCGCTCGGATAGTGGTGTTTCGCCCTCTGACCAGGGTTGGCTGACAGAAGGTGGCGACCTTTCGGGAGAGTATCCCACCGGGACATCTCCCGGGTCTCAAGAAGGCAGCAAGAGCAGGACACCTTCTCCGAAATCCCCTTCTCACCAGTTACAGTCGGTCAAGCCACAATCGTCTCGCCAACGGACATCTCAGGCCTGCGATAAGTGTCGAGAGCGTAAAACAAAGGTGCGCTCAGTGACATCTTGCCATGTTGATGTATCTCTTAAATACACTATACACAGTGCTCTGGACATCGCCCTGTCTGCCTGCGTTGCACTAACAGGGGTCTCATCTGTGAGTATTCGATGCGTGAATCAAGATCGCGCACGCCTGCCAGACCACGGGTTGCCGTTCGTCCGGAAACTCCTCAGGTCGAACACACGGGCCAAGGGAGGCCAACTCCTGCCCATCATTCTCGGATTGGAGGGAGCCGAACCAATGCATTCGCCCCTTCCACAAGGTCTTATACGGGCACTACTGCGACTCGAAATGCAAATCGATCTTCGCTCTCCGCCTCGTCTGCTCACGGTGCGACGGATATTATTACTCCCAATATTTCAGTCCAGCAAAGTCATCGTTCCCAGCAACCTCAACAACTCCATGATACGTCTACGTCCAACGCATACAGCAATCAAACTACTGTAAACTCTCTTTACAGCGCAAGGGGAACATGGCCAATGTGTTACACATCCCTTCCTCTGAACTACAGCTTCGGGTCTTCTTCCTATGACCACGCCTTGCTGCAACCCGACTACGAGATATCTAGGTGAATTTCTTCGTTTGCGCTGATTTGAGCCAATTATTGACACCGGAAAGTCTTCTACTTCCCTCAACTCCTGCGTTGCCACATGATTTTGACTCGAGGCCTGCGCAGACATTCCCATGTTGCGTCAACGAAGATGCCTCTTGCTATATACCGCCGTACACGCCAAACGTCGATTCCACATGTTAAGAATTAAATCCTCTATCCACATGTATACAAGTTGACCCTTTTTTTGTTTTTTTGTTTTTGTTTTTTTCAGATTTCCAAGGGGGGTTCCCGGACCCAATTTACCATGTCAATAATAGCAACAGTATTACGACCACCGTATCAAATACTCCTATGGGATCTCAGCTGGATTTGGCCTGCCCGACGCCCTCTATTCCAGTGGACCCTGCTGCCTTTCGGGAGGTCGGAGGAGCTTTCAGTCGAGGCTTCGACTTTAACCCGCCCTCCGAATTTCGATATCCCTCTCCACCCCTCGCGGACAGAACCGACTATTTTGGTTATTCCTCGTTCAAATGATCGGCCCCAGGTCGGCCTGTCTTGTTTTCCACCAGTTTTGTTTTGCTGTCGTTTTTGGATCTTATACACTGTGATGGCCGCGGTGGCCTTGTTCTTTTACATGCAAATTCTTTATAATGATTAATATTTCTGTACATACATCTTTTACTGTTGGCGCTAGTTTAGTGAGCCCTTTATATCGACCGAGGTCATTAACTGTGTTATTGCGCAGTACCAATTCCGCATATACGACGCCTTTTTTTTAGTTTGTACATACCATGCGTGTCTCCTAGACTGTTATGTAGATCAGGATAATATTCCCATTAGAACCTGTAAGCTGCCTTACTCGCTAATGATAAATTTTTACACTGTTCGACATGGCCTTGGTACAATGGGATTAGATCAGGTGAAATATATTATTAGAGTTTCTGGAGTTACATAGATTATATAATAAATCTCGCCCGCGGATATCCCGGACATGAGACGCTCAAGCACGACATCGAAAACCAAATCGAATTTGTCTAGCGACCAAGTTCAAGATCGCGGACCGAATAGGTCTCCAAAAGGTCCAATGATATTGAGGGACTTTTGAACGCTAAACAGGCCAGAAAGCATGAGAAGCCTAGCCTGACGACTGAGGTGTTGGCTGTTGGTGTCGAGAGCCAATTCCAGCAGGAACTTACACTCTTGATTGAGAGGAGTCGTCGCTGAGTATTTGTCCGACCGACTCTTTGCGAAATTAATTACGGGTCGTACATCCGAGTCATGAAGGCCTGTGATCGTTACGTGCGTCAGCTTTGGGCACAGCCAGGTTGTGCCGGCGTTGTTGGGATTGATCGGCGTCAGGGGAATAAGAAAACGATCCCCTCGCAAACAGTTGTTGATTTCAAGCCTTTGAATATTTTTCGATTCTTGAAGCAGTCCAATGGATTCATCCTGTGTCAGCAGGTTGCATCCTGTCACAGACAAGAAATGTAGCCGTGACGCCGAATTTAAAAGTCCTTTGAGCGAGGAAAGTGTATGCAGCGGTACCACTAACTGGCGAGACAGATGGACAATACGTAATGTGAGCAGATTCGGAGCTCGGAGTGCTCGAAAAATGGGCGATGGTTCGAATAGGAATGGCCACTCGAGGGTTAGCGATACAAGCTCCGGAAGTTCTATCGGTTCAAGATCCATAAAGAAAAGGGTGCTGGGGAAAGTGATGCTGCACGAGCGCAAGTTGGTGCACTTTGCGAGCATGCCTGGAAATATACGAGAGAATTTCCACGACCGACACTCGGTCACGACGAGAGTGTGCAGGGTCGGCAGCAGATCATCGAAGACATCAAGAAAAGGAGTTATGTCGCAGACATGAAGGTGCTGCAACCTCGGAGAATGCAGTCGACCCAAAAGAGAGGAGCTGATGTGATGAGTGTCTATTACAAGACTCAACTCCTCGATCATGGGCATTTTCACCGAAGTCCTGGCTGGGAACACGTCGGGTAGCATTTCAATGCCCAGGTGTGTTTTGAGAGATTGGATGCGTCCAAAATGCGGAATCAGGAAGCGGATTAAGGGTAAAATAATTGCAGTAATGCTGTGCCTGTCTCCATCCACGCGAGAAAGGTCGACTGGACAGATTGTTACGCGTATAGGCATATTTCCTGAGCGAGAAATGAACAGACGCGCCCTGTTGATCTCAGAGGTGCTATTTATATCTGGACGGAGGTGCAGAGTAGTCCATAAAGCAGGATTCTGAAGGACCATGGCTCGCCACCGCCAGCAGACACTAGCCAGGACGAGGGGGTAAGGCTGCTCAAACATGCGGTCTGAATTGTTGCAGTCTAGAGAGCATTCTGCTTCGGCACAGTATGCGAATATGATGTCACAGATTTCTGGAAGCAGGGTGCGCATGGGTGCGTATCTGACGCGCCTTGCGGCGACATTTGCAGCAAGGGTTGCACTCTGGATTGCAAGAGACTCGTGCTGGGTCTAAGAAAGGAGATAAGGGAGAGCTACAGGGAATAAAGGAGGGTGAAGTTACCTTGAGCATGTGGAGGCCAGTTTCTAGCTCTGCAATGCGGAACTGGAGCTGGGAAAGACGAAGCTCATCGCGCTGGAGCTGAATGAGCGGGGGAGACGAGGACATTTGAGAACAGAGGCAGACATGATTTATTGTAGATATAGATATAAAGTCTTAGATGTACGAATATGGGCGCGGACGAAAACGGATGAAGCCGGGAGTGTGAGAACTTTAATTTCTACGTGTCGAGTGTTTTCGCTCGGACTCAACTACTCTCAACTCTTCTCATCCACCATGCTGACTACTAGAGGTGCTGTTGCACGCCTTTCAAAACGGGCTTTCAAGAGCGCCAAGCAGACAAACGCGTTCTTCGCTTCCTCTGCTCTCTTGCAAAGGCGTCCATCCCCGCCAGCACCACCCAGTCCCGCGTTTCTCCTCCCCGTTCTTCCCCTTCTTCTTCCGGTAGGTTCATGTTCAAAAATGCTCTATTCGCGCCCTTATATACTACCAATAGCGCGCACTTATGCCACTGAAGCAAAGGGTGCAGTCGGTTCAGTGAAAACCGTCATTGGTGCCGTCGTCGACGTCCAATTCGACACTGACGACCTCCCCCATTCTCAATGCCCTGGAGGTTCAGAACTTCAGCGGTGGTCGTCTCGTTCTCGAAGTCGCCTCCCATCTCGGTGAGAACTCCGTCCGTACCATTGCCATGGACGGTACAGAGGGTCTCGTCCGTGGTACCAAGGTCGTCGACACCGGTAACCCCATCATGGTTCCCGTCGGCACTGCTACCCTGGGACGTATCATGAACGTCATTGGTGAACCCATTGATGAGCGTGGTCCCATCAAGGGTGTTAAGCTCTCGCCTATCCACGCCGAGCCCCTCCCTTCGTCGACCAGTCGACCACCGCTGAGGTCTTGGAGACCGGTATCAAGGTCGTCGATCTCCTTGCTCCCTACGCTCGTGGAGGAAAGATTGGTCTCTTCGGAGGTGCTGGTGTCGGAAAGACCGTGTTGATTCAGGAACTTATCAACAACGTCGCCAAGGCCCATGGTGGTTTCTCCATCTTCTGTGGTATGCAAAATTTTGGCGCCTTTCGAAATTTCTTTTCTCACAGGTTTTGCAGGTGTCGGTGAGCGTACCCGTGAGGGTAACGATCTCTACCATGAGATGATTGAGACTGGTGTCATCAACCTCGATGGTGACTCTAAGGTCGCTCTCGTTTTCGGTCAGATGAACGAGCCCCCTGGTGCCCGCGCCCGTGTCGCCCTCACTGGTTTGACCATTGCCGAATACTTCCGTGACGAGGAAGGCCAGGATGTGTTGCTCTTCATTGATAACATTTTCCGTTTCACCCAGGCTGGTTCTGAAGTGTCTGCCCTGCTCGGTCGTATCCCCTCCGCTGTCGGTTACCAACCCACTCTCTCCACTGACATGGGACAGATGTACGTTGTTATCATTTTATACGACTTTCTATCTCATTCAGCTCTTTAGGCAAGAGCGTATTACCACCACCAAGAAGGGTTCCATCACTTCCGTCCAGGCTGTGTATGTGCCAGCTGATGATTTGACTGATCCTGCTCCTGCCACCACCTTCGCTCATTTGGATGCCACCACTGTGCTTTCCCGTGGTATTGCTGAGCTTGGTATTTACCCCGCTGTTGATCCCCTCGATTCCAAGTCGCGTATGTTGGACCCCCGTATTGTAAGTTTCACGGATTTTCCCGTGGATATCCGGAAATTCACGGAACCCATATGCAGGTTGGACAAGAGCACTACGATGTTGCCACCGCTGTGCAAAAGATTCTCCAGGATTACAAGTCTCTCCAGGATATCATTGCCATTCTCGGAATGGATGAGTTGTCCGAGGAGGATAAGTTGACCGTAAGTATATGTTTTGGAAGTAAGGTTTTGCAACAATGTTATTAAATGTTCTTTATAGGTCGAGCGTGCTCGTAAGATCCAGCGTTTCATGTCGCAGCCTTTCCAGGTCGCCCAAGTCTTCACTGGTTATGAGGGTAAGCTCGTGTCCCTCAAGGACACCATCCGCTCCTTCAAGGAGATCCTCTCCGGTACCCACGACGCCCTCCCTGAGTCTGCTTTCTACATGGTATGTACCTATTCTCTCTTAACCCGCATTGCTTATTGACATCTCTTTTTTAGGCCGGCACCATCGAGGATGTCAAGTCCAAGGCTGAGCAACTCGCCAAGGATATGTCCGCTTAGATCGTGTAGGGCATGGGAATGGATCGGCCTTTATACTTAATTCTATCAATGGCTCTAGAGTATACCGCCTATCAAAATTGAAAACTCGCATTTATTCTACAATCCTTTAGCTACCTGAGTGTTATGTTTATGGCAAATCCATGATATAAGCTTATTCTAAGCAAATTATTGTGAATTATCTGTGTTTACCGACACAGTATATGAAAGAGTTCTGTATCTTAGTTGAAGCATACTTTCCAAAGAACGGAATAAAGCTGGTTAACAAAAAAGGTTTAACTTTCTGATCAAAGTAAGTATCAAAGTAAGTATCAAAAGCAAACGACGCCAGCAGGATTCGAACCTGCGCCCTCAAAGAGGAATAGATTTCTAATCTATCGCTGTAACCACTTAGCTATAGCGCCCCATAACTGCTCAATATGACAAAGTAATACGTAATTAATCACGTAAAGTCTGAGTCAAAGCCGGTCTGGAATTGATTTGGAATTGTTCGGGGTTGCTTGCCTTTCTCCACAATGCCAACATTCGACAACGTCGAGGAATATCTCGCGTCGGTGGAAGAATACTTTCATTCTTCTGTTACCGCCGTCACACACAGTTTGCCCGATGTACATGAAGTCGTCAATCAACTTTGGATCGATATATCGCGATATGGCCCAGGAATGCCCGGATTTCCTGAGGTGAATATTCCAACCCTTGGTGACTTCCAAGTACCACCTCCGCCTCCACCTCCGCCTTCTGTATCATCATCATGGATCTCTCAATCTACGGACTGGATAGGTCGCCACCCGTGGAAAGCATCTGGGATCGTTGTCGGGGTCGTGGGTGCTGGCTTGTTAGTCGGTTATCGGGACTCTTTCGTCAGGCGACAGCATCAGAAACCCTATCACGTTACCAAGAAAGTGCAGTCTACAGAGCGTCGACAAATCGTCGGTCAGTGTTCATGCACTGATCAGTATCTATGCACAACGTCCTGATCTCATTCTAGTTGTACTGGGAGGGGACACGGCCTATGCCCTCCCATTAATCATTGACCTTGAAAAGACAGGCTACATCGTTATCGCAAGCGTTTCTACACCGGAAGCTGTCGAAATTCTTGAATCTAGCTGTCAAGGATATGTTAAGGCTCATGTTCTAGATCCCTTCGAGGTATGTGCCAGCCCGACATTGTCTTCATCATGTCTCATGTCTATTCATAGCCTGCAACAGTGCCAATCTTCTTACGGTCTCTGTCGGCGACTCTTTCGAGAAAGTTTCCCATCAAGGCCGCTGGAGATCCGTATGCCTCTCCGTCTTCAATGCCATACATTCACTCTATCATATCTCTCCTCACGCTCTCAGCACCTGTACCAGCTGTGAACGCTCCATTGGAACACATATCACTCCGGGATACTTATCTACCCTACCTCACTGCAACACAAATTACTCCTTTACAGGTCATTCAAGCCCTGCTGCCATTGCTTCGCACCGTTTCTGCCCGCAGTAGAGACAAGGGCAAGAAGTCCATCATTGTTTGTCTGCCGGCAACTGATGCTCGGGTTGGGCTCCCATTTGCCTCTGTGCAAGCTATGAGCGCGGCTGGTACACTAAGAGGAGTGGAAATTTTGAGACGAGAGATCCGTATTGCTTCAATGACGGAGAAATCAGATTCGATGCAGAACATCAACGTCGTTGTTGTCGATGTTGGTGTATTCAACACCGAAACATCGCCAATTTCTCTTCCTCCAGAAGGCATATATAAATCGATGGAAGACTGGAGCGCATCGGAGAAAGTTGTGTATGGTCCTGCTTTCATCGGTGTTATGTCTGAGAAGCCCGCACCGACATCTCCTCTGGAGCGCATAAGATCGGTCTTGAAGCCACGCTACACATATGGTTCTCCTCGACACCCAACGGATTTGTCTATTTTTGTGGACAATCTCGTTCGTGTCGTCAGTGGAGGTCGTTATGGCCCTTCTCTGTTCGGTCTTGGTCTCGGCTTAGGCCGTCTTCAGAATTGGATCCGTGGGGAACGTTTCTCAATCGGTGCAGGTGGTAAGTGGATGTCTTTCTATTTCCTTAGCTTTCGCTCACATGATTCCAGCATCTACCTACAAAGTGGCATCCTATCTTCCCACTATTGTACTTGATAGCTTGTTAAGCCTCCCTCATTTTCTGATTTCTATTCGCAATCGGCTCCTACCTGCCCAGCCTTTCCGAGACCCACCAATTGATCTTCCTCTCCCCGCCACCGCTAAACAGGATAAGCCTGCAACAGCCGATATAAAAGTCGAGACGGAAATCTCTTCTGACTTCGAACTTAATTCCGACGCAGACGTCGAGAGCAACGCGGGGGATACAGTGGAGAGTAGCTGGGTAAGCTTGAATAAGAATACTTCTGAAGCATGAGAACCCCGCTTTTTTATTTAAGCTATCAAGAACCCCACAACACAATCCATTCCTCCCTACTCAACATAATTAACATGCTGTATTATATGTATTAAACGTTGTAAATTTATATGTTCAATTCTATTCGGACAGTGTCGGTTAAAGTCTACCAGCGTTCTAAATGTTTTGTGTGCAATTCATTAAGAGATTTTTGTGTCTCTGAAGTGTCTCTTCGCCTATTATTTTTAACTAAGCACATTCTGCTCTAATGGAGGGGGATCTTTCGCAGGACGTCCCAGCCTTCGACTGGCCCTTCAGACCGCACGACCCAAACTTCATGAGCTTCGAAATGGTCCACTAGATCTGCCTTCCCTCTAGTTCCGCAGTTCAATTGAATGCTATCCTTGTCTTCTGATTTCGTATCTATCACCCCGTTAACCTGTAGATCCTCATAAAATCTTTGCCTCTCTCCATTCGCGGCATCAGCGTCGTCGATATAGCATAGCGACAGGTGGGGAAAGCGGGCAATCGAGGTTCGATCTCCAACATTTTGTGTACTTCTTCATAGAGAGAAAGAATATCCGATGTCGGCTTTATTGCGACATATACCGATCGAAAGTAGTGCTCTCCTATCTTGACTTCCGCGAAGTAACACCGCATAGGTGCGTTGCCAGTGGATTTCGGGATGGACCCCTCAATCCTATCTAGTTCGTTCTCCAGGGAAAGAGGCAATGATGCCAGGGTAACATGTGGATAAAATTTTGGGTATGACTCGAGTGACAGAGAAGGATCCTTTTGCCGGACGTTCATAACCAGCTCCAGTTTCTCAGCCTCTAGCTTGTTAGGAACGAGCCAAAGAGATAAACCTGAACATGAAAATGAATCAATGAGAAGTCGGATAAGGAAGCCTACTACAACTTACCCATAATAGATCTGTGGGGATATGGTAGTCAGTACTACAAAAGTACTACCAAAGAATACATCTTCATTAGGCCACGTTCCCCAGCGTGGGCAAAGCCCTAAATGACTATGTCACATTTACACGTGATCTGCTACATATCGTGTACAGCGTCACAAGCCGTGGTCTCGTTCTTGATTCCGTTCTTCCATGTTCTTTAGAGCGCATAACTTATCTGCAGACATTGACAGCCTTTGGAGTTCCCTCAAAGCTTCCGGATAGTCGAGCGTCCTGAATTCATTATCTTCATCTTTCTCAGGGTCCTCATTACGTTCGTCAACCTTACCTCAGTGACCGGTGACAATTTCATGGTTCTTAAAGAGAAGAATCCCGAATCCTGCCCAGTCTTTGAACCCGAATATTGAGCTTTGCCAACAGAATTTTGAACAGTCAATTGCCAAGGTTGAAACATAGACGGAGCTTGGAAGAAAAGGCGCTGGAACACCGGAGTTGTATCATGGTCAACTCCCGCAAGCTATAGGTATACCTACGCACCTCTGCTCGACCTCTCGGTAATCAAACTTGCCACCGCGCTGCACGAACAGTACGTTCTGTGAGACTTTTCAACCATATTTTGCCTTCTCTTTCTCGAGTCTACGCTCTTGTTCTGCACCACAGACCATAAAGTGCACTTTGCACTCTTTCTTACGCTCTAATCAGTAAATTTCTGCTGGCAGCACGTTATGCAGTTTAGCTGGTCATTTCTCAAACCTCTTGCAAACCCGCATACTTTTTCTTCCCCGCTTCAAAAAAAAATCACGCTCAAGTGCTAGATCAACGTATGCTTTAATTCAACATTCAACATCTTCAAATTCATGAAGTGCCAAATTATTCATGTTGCCAGATCAAGATGTGGATCGTTCGATTTACACGGAATGTTGCTTTGGAGAAATTGATATCGAAACAAGAATAACCGTGAAAAGGGAGAAGCTCTCGGCTAACTCGTCGGAATCAAACCGGCTTCCCCAATTTGTGCCTCGCTTTTTGTTTTCATTCAGACAGCAATTGGACATGCGGCGGTTGGGTTGCATGGTCACCACATGTGATGTGATGTGATTCCCCACTCTACAATCCACATCAATGACATTAACTTCTCTGTTGGCAGTTTTTTCTTTAAAAAATTGGCATCGCAACCAGTTTAACAATAAGCTAGACAAGCGCCGAATTGAGTCTATTCTTTGAACTTTCCAAGAAGCGCGCCTGGGAAGTAAAAAAAATTCACATTTTCTCATAGCTATCCACAAAAAGAGTGCAACGGTCTCTCACATGAGAGAAATCCAATAAGAATGAGGCTATACAATAAACGTGTTGTACAAGGCGTGTGTGTATTTTGTTTTTACTGCGAAACACTACTGTTCTGCCAGCAAACTATCCAGGGAGTCGTCCGTAAACGCGCCCGACAAAATGGCAACAATGTGGTGAATAAAAAAGCGGAGAGTGAGTGAGAAAGATGTCGAATCAACGAATGGCGGTCAGGTGTCTGCTCCTGGTAATATTAAAGCAGCCCAGGAAGGCAAAGCACGCTCGAAAGGTCGAAAGGAACGTGGTGTTGTACCCCTGATATAAAAAGCAAGAAAAAAGAACAGGAGAAGAAATAAAGATAGGAAAGAAAAAAGATGGGGCCAAAACAAAGGGAGATAAAGTGAACCAGAGAGTTTAACATGACCATAGAAGTATAAGGCATGCCCGGCTAAACGCTAGGCGAACGAAGAGATTGGAAAGATTGGAAGGATACTGAATGAATGCCCGCCACCCTCCCTCGAAGGCCGTACTTTTCACTGTCATTTTCGATAATGTCGTCGAGTTCCGATGCGGTTGAGCAGTCATCGTCGTCGTCAGAATCGCTATAGACGGTGTCAGAGTCGCCGTCACTGCAGAATTCGGTCTCCCGTTCCGGGTTCAACCATGCATGATACCAGTTGCCCAAAAAGATTTTGATGTCCGCAGTGAGTCCCAGGTATTCGACGTTCCGGGCAATCCCCTCCCATTGAATAGAACCTTTGAGAAGGCATTCCTGGATATACTTGAAATCGCCAAAGTACATCCAGTGAACGAGGAGATGAAAGGTAGAGGGATCGGGCACAGGAAGGAAAAGAATAGGATGATCAGGAGAGCAGGGCATTAATCGGGGTTGACGGTCGGCAGGAACAGAAGAGCTCGAGCTTGAGCTGGGAGGTGCAGTGGAGTACATTAGGTCGAGTGGTAGCGCACCACTGAAGAGGCCACGCAGGAAACTCGAATGGGCAGAAAGATAATCGATATGCAACTGTAAAGTCAGGTGAGCGTTTAAATGTTGTGACAAAAGAAATAGGACGGACTGGAAGAGAAATACGCGGAACAGCATTCAGAGGAGGCTGAGTGACTCTCCGCCCCAGGCTGGTGCTATCATAGCTTGTGGTATATGAGAAAGTCGGTGCGATGACTGATATCTGAGAGAAAGCAGGCAGCTCGGGTCTTCCTTGTGCATGAGGAAAAGGAACGACTGGATGGTTTGCAGAGATCAGCAAGAGGCCAGCTAGGGGCTGATAGACCTGACATACTTATTGTGCAATCTGCTGTCTCTGGCTGATCCCAGAACTCAGTCGCCAGAGAGTGAAGCTGGCTAGTGATGTATTCAACAGGGACATCGGTCAAGGAAGGAGGTGGAAAGATTCTTGGTTGAAAGGAAGGCATTGTAGGAGGAAGAGGAAGAGGACAAAGATGGCTGGCAGGCTTGAGCTGGAGCCGGTATATGGAGACAGGGGATCGATTGGCCAGACCCGCGGCAGCACTGGGACAAAAGAGAATGTTTGGGCGGCCTTTTAAGACTCAAGTTATTGTGAATAGACATTGGTGTCTCAAAAAGGCAAGTGCGACCCGAAAAGCGGGCAAAGGAAAATAAAGAGATGGAACCTTGTACCTCGGATTAAGAAGGAGATAACTCTCTAATTGTTTTCACTTGCCCGATTCGTATCCATCCCGTTTCTTATTGTCTTTGCGCCTCGCGTCAACTGATTGCCACCACATCATCAGATCGCCTAGTGATCTCTGCATTGCGTACAACATGGCACTTTTCCAACAATAAGCGGAGGTGACATTATTGTACAGTCCACAGGAAAGAGTAACGGGTCTTGCTTACTTGGCGTCCTACTCGCACAACCAATCTCCGAGCTAGCCTTGTTGGCATCCAAGACTCGAGTTCCAGCTGCATTCTCGCCGCGTTCACCAGTGAGTGAAGAGCAAGTTGAAATTGCAGCGATTTATCTCCTGCCGCTGTGACCCCGATGTAGACTTGCATGTGACATTCGTGTTTATTGTCTATAACCGTGAGAAACTCGGTCTACATCAGGCGGGATCTGCCGTCGGGACCGCACAAAGCAGTCGTGGGAAAGTGATATTGGAACGACGTGCTCACAACCTTGCAATGACCACCCAACCACCATCAAATGAGATCTTCACCATCAACCCATACGAATCACATCCGAGCCTAACTCCTCTGGAAGCTTCCGTGCTCTGGGAATATGCAAAACTGGCTCAAAATGTTCGGATGGTGTGTCGCATCCATGCTGATCACTAGGATTATGATGCAGATGATCTCCCGCAAAGGTCACTCAGAAGACGCGACTTCTTAATGAAGAGCCTGACAGAATAATGCTCGCCAAGTTGCGTATTTTAGAGAAGAAGATGGGGCTCGTGTTGACTCTGGTGTGTAATCTTTTATTCTCGGAATCATCGTCCGTTCACTTCACGCTATCACGACAGTTCAAGGCTTCTGTGTGGGGCGTCATCAACGACCAGCCTGATCCTTCAATGCATAGCGAGGGCTTTAGCGATGCTAATGATATGACCATCAGACGCTGATGATACATCCATTCAACATGTATCACTAATTGTACTTTAATCCTATTTCTTGTCACATACATAGCACGCCGATAAGTTCTGGTTGTCCGGTGAAAGCTTGTCTCTCATATCAAGACAGAACGCGGGATATCCTGATTGCATATCCACCGGCATATCAAGAGTGTTAAACGGATTCTCTTCGACGATCTTATATTGCATTAAAGTGATTAAGGATATCTTCTACCTCAAATGTGCTCCTCCCACACGGGCCGTCAACGCCGATACTGCATCAACATCCCAGATAACCAGCATACCATCCACACCAGACGTGCTGACCCTGGACACGTTGCTGCCACTATAGTCGTAAGGTCTCACATTGGTGATAGTGTTCTGATGGATCGTCAAAAGCGTGTCTCCAGTGGTAGATGACGAAGATGTCTGTCCTCGAGTATCCGCGTCACGGAACGTCGCGAATGCACCGGTCTTGAGGCGCCCAACGCTGCTGCTCCCGCTGAACCCAGAACGAGATTCTGTCGATTTAAGCCCAGTGGCGTCGTCCAAGGTGCCAGCTTCTTGCCACCCAGCTTCCGATCCAGAGAAGATTAGGGGCGGCAGTCGTGTCCAGCTGCTACAATGGTATCTTCCGAGGTCCATATAAGGCTCACGAGGGGAAGAGAAGGCATTCTGATATTGTGAATGACCGGTCCACCTGGATATACTATATTGATCGAGCTGTCGTGGCCTGTAAGATAGCTTAGTCGATACATAATGTGAAAAGAAAGTCCAAACTTACTTGCGAAGGCAAGAACGTCGCCCGAGGGTGAAAACCCAACTGTATGCACCCATCCGCCAGCGGGGCTAGCATATTCACCGCAAATGGTATTGAATGGCAACTTTGAACCCCAGACGGTAGGAGAGGGCCTAAACAATCACTTACAGCTAAAAGCAGTGACGATGTTGCGAGATGAAATACCTATCGTCAACTTCTTTGATATATGCTGAGAAAACTCGAGCTTTCATATCTGCGCTCCCAGCGGCGAGAAGAACGTTGTTTGGATGCCAATCCACAGAGAGGACGGTCGATCGGATAGGTTTCTTGAGGAGCTTGGACACCCACCAATTGTTCTCTGGATCAAAAGAACAGATGGCGATAGCTCTGGAAAATACATACGCAGATGAGTGTCTGAGGGCCAGAAAGTGGAGAGATAGGCAGTGGCAAAAACTCACCGCGCACCGCTGGCCACAGCAAATTTGTCTTCTTTAGGACTCCATTTGACATATGTCGCTGCTCTGTTGATTCGCAGAAGAACCAAGGTCGGTTTCCAGATTAACTTTCCAGTTTCAGCGTCTGGTTGTTCTTGCCAGACATATGCGTTCCTATCTTGAGAGCATGTCACAATGCGATTCGAGTTAGGAGCCCAATCGATCGAGGTAATGAGTTTGTCGTGCTGAGTAAAGAGGGTCAACGGAGCGAATAGAATAGGATATAAGTGCATACCTCGGCCAAGGTTACGGTAGGGACCCATTCAGATCCTTGTCGAGTGAGAATTTGAGCGTCATTGCTATTCAAGCTGACCGCGATTTCTGCAAAACATGATCAACGGCGACTCTGATATCAGGTGCGAAATAGACTAACGAGAACGGTCTGCACTGAAAGAATGAGACGTGATAGGAGCTTGAGATAAGGTAAAGACTTCGGGCATGGTACTAAGAAACACTGCAGAGGACTAGCAGTCGACTACTGCGCTTGGTGTGGTACGGTGAAACAAGGATGGGTCTGATCAAAGTTCAAACCACGAATCTCTTCACCCAAACACATCACAACTTTCAATAGTGTCAGGCTGTTGAGTCAAGTTGCAAAGAAACTATTAAATACAGGCTATATCATTGAGCTATACCAGATTATATACTATGATGTATCATTGTGGCGGACTCAGATTTGTTGGGGAAGCCTCTAGGGAAGACCCAAGGCTGAGTGTGTCTTTCGAAGTCCTCTTCCAATCCTTTCACGCTTAACTTAAGGGAGACAAAACATCAGGTAAAGCAAAGACGAGTGAAAGGTTATGTATACATCAAGCATTCGCGATGTTAGTGGAAATCGTCCTATCTGTCGGATCTTCCACTTTGCGCATTTGCTTCGCCCATCGAAGCCCGCACGCATTGCATAAAGTCTTTGGGCCTTGAGGACCCTAGTATATCGCATGTCAGGTATATAGTAGTGCCTCGCGAGGTAGATAACAAATTTCCTCACCTTTCTCCACTCTGGAGAGTCGGTGCGTCCGCATGTAAAGCAGACGTATTGTTCGGCGTTCTGTGCCCTTTTCAGCTAAAAGGAAGTCAGGTACAGCTTCCACGGTGGACAGTGGGTAATAGCTTACCTTTTTCTTCTTTGAGCCGTCTTCGCCTGGGTCCTCGACGTTGAATCATAAAGCGACCCACTAGAGAAGTCAATTGAGTCTGCGATGCCTCGTAGACCGCCATCCAGCGACTTTGACAATACGTTGGGCAAGAGATAAGCATTTGGCATAGAGTCCGCAGACTTATGAGCCGTTGTCCCGAAATATGCGGAAGTTTTTGTCGAATTTAATGACGATGTGGCGTACATTGAGGCTGCTTGGGAGGAGGGGGATTGTGCTGTGGACGGAGACTCCGGAGGCACCAGCTCTCGAAGCTCTGCAACTCTACGTAGCAAGACATTTTGCCTTGCTTGCAAATCAAAGATAGTATCCAACCTAATTGGCAAGATCAAAAAGACAGAGGACAGGGCAGGTTCGTTCGGCCTACATTGCCGTGTTATGGCCAGGCGACGGTACAGCCATTGCGACAAGACATTGTGTTTCTGTTTCCTTCTCAACACTGCTGTAAGGGTGGCATTTCATATCAAAGATTATGCCCTTAGATCGCAATGGTGTTATTTGTGGTATGGAAGCATCACTACTCTTCAACTTGATAGATAAGTTGAACTCGATGTTGTCCTGCATGGCAAGTTGGAACGCTTCGGTGAAGCGTACTTGATCAGTTGCTGCAACGTCGTCCCGTGAGTACCAGCAATACTAGACGATAATTTGGAGCATACAATCAATCAAGTCCATAAAGTCGCAGTCGACTAGTTCGTTTTCCTTCCAACCCAGGATCTCTGTTACGGCTGCACCACAAAACCAAATTTTGCATGACGGTGACAACACAAAAACGATATTATCGACAAGTTCTGTTACTAGTAGGTCGGCCCAACGTTTCCTCTTCGGAAATTCATAGACAGAAGGAGGTTTAGCGCCGAGGGCATGAGGTAGCTGGGTACCAACATTGCTCATGATGGTCAAGAGACAAGAGACTGACTTCCTACATAGTATGTAATTGAATGATACATAAAGTTTAGTTAGGGGTAACTTCCAGTGGGAAGATCAGTTACATGTGCATACATACAATATTACGGGTCTAAAGTACAATGTTCGGTCGTGATAATAACACTACTAACAGAAGTAGTCCATTTGAGAGTATGGCATTACTCGAAATTCATCGTTAGATTGTACAATAGCCCCCATCTACCCGAATCTCGGACCCAGTCATGAACTTGGAGGCGTCGCTGGCCAGGAAAACGATTGCTCCCTAAAAAGAAATGATGAAATACACGATATTTTTGGTGTCCAAATTCACCTACCGACAGGTCCTCAGGTTCTCCCAGCTATACGATGAAAGATCCTTCAGTCAACAGTAAAGAACGAAAGAATCGAACGACTTGCTCGTCCCATTGGTGTCAGCCTTTCCCAAGTAGCCTTTCATAATGCTATGTATTGATAATCTGTTTAGATAGCAATCGAGGGATATTGCGTACCTTTAGTTCACTATCCTTCTCCAAGATCGTCTTGGTTAGCTTTGTCGCCATATAGCCTGGGCTAAAGGATCAAGTGTAAATAAAAGTTCAAGAACCTGCACCGAGAGGAATAGGACCATACCTCAATGCGTTGACACGAACACCGTCCTTGGCCCATTCTACGGCCAGGCTGGCTGCCATGTGTTTGACGGCAGCTTTGGATGCGTTATACGGGGTTTGGAGCTAGAAAACATCCGTCACAGGTGAACTCATGTAAATGACTATCACCGACCTGTGGCACGTTTACAATCTGAGAGTTTTAACATAAACAAAAATTTAGCTACCAAACCACTGAGACACACGTACATTGGCACTCATGCTGGAAATCAGGATGATGGAACCACCTCCTTGTGGAATCATCAGACGCGCAGCCTCGCGAGCTGTATAGAATACACCGTGAACATTGATGTCAAAGAGACGTTTGACTCGATCGGCAGGATAGCTAGTGGTGGTCAATAAAGTTGACAAAATAAACCGTGAAGCACACGTACTCGAGTGCGGAATATGTTTCAACGATGCCTGAAAGAGTTGTATATGAGCCTAAGGTGTCGAGAAGGCATATGGCATCAAAACAATACCGGCTGAGGCGACTACAGCATCGATACGTCCAAAGATATTGAATATTGTCGCAAAGGCTTCCTGGACCGAAAGCTCTGAAGATACATCACATTCGATTCCTATAAATTTGAGATCTTCAGACTGCAGACCACAGATTTCTGAGGTTACGGTTTGTCAGCCTATATATAACCCGACAAGAAAATATCTGGTTGGTCAAACCTGTTGCGAACTGAGCAAGCTCGACAGTAGCTCTTTTACTGTCAGATTCCTTAAGATCCAAGATTGCCAGACTTGTACAGCCCCTTGAAACATGGTATCCTGATCAGTCTGGAATAACGAGAAGTAAAGAAAAGTTTTCGTACGATTGAACAAATGCCCGGCAGAACTCTAGTCCCAAGCCTCTTGCTGCGCCTGTTACCATACAGACCTTGAGATGATGGCTGAATTCCTCTGTAAATGGAAATAGACACAATTTTCTTACCTTGCCTTGCATGGAGAACAATGGCAGCGTCATTGGTGTGTTGACCGAGTGAATCGTCATAGGAGCCTTAGTATGCAGAACTCAAATTGGGTGTTGATTGGGTGAGAGGAACCGTATGGGTTGGATAAGAGTGGTTCCCAGATAGCTATTATATAGCTCTCAGTGCCTCCTTTGCCGATCCTACCATGTGCGTGTGGGGAAAGCAGAGTCGACCCACAAATAACTCGGATAGCCTATTACATCAGTCGACGACTTCCCATCACATCACATATCACATTGGCATGGCCCATTAAGCTTAGCGAAGACGCTACAACACCTCATACAAATATGATGATCTAAGAGAATCCGCAATGTATATGCAATAGCGTCGACATAGGAGGTAGACCAATAAAAGAAACATGCAAAATAGAACAAAAAGATAAGAGACTGAGGGTATCTACAATACGGAAGTCGAGAAAAGTAAATGTACAAAGAGCGGATCTGGTATATCGTCCAGAAAGTAATAAAAAGACAGTAGGACAGCAAGCTAATTAAGCGTAAAAGAGAGAAGAAAGGAAAAATAATTATAGGCAAGCAAATTTTGACTTCCGTTTTTGCAACTCTTCCATGCGGGAATCTAGTTGTTGACGAGCGCGTTCTTTTGCTTTGCGTTCTTCATCGAGGCGTTGTTCAAGCGATTGTTTCTCCTCGACAATAGACCGTCGGACAGTCACAACTTCTCGCTTGGCTTCTGAGAGTTCATTACGCATAGCCTCGAGTTTGAGGTTCAGCGTATCTCGCTCCCTAGCAAGTTCCGTTGCCTGCATACGCGCCTTCCGCACTGAGAATATCTATTATTATCATAGGCCATGAGAAAGAAAGGGAACCATAACTTACAATTCTTTTCAGAATCGCCCAGAGAGGTCTCCAAGGTCGTGACTAGATCCATATGAGTCTGCAAATCGGTTTCACAGTGCATTAACTGTTTATTCAGGGTCTTGATCATAGCCTCCTGTTCCTCGATTTGTTTCGCTTGCTGTTCGATCTTTAGGCCAGCCTTTGAATCGGACTGCGAAATGCCATTCAGTGGAGCATGTCCGATGGACGTCGACGGCGATTCAGGCTGTGATTCTCTTGAAGATACTGAAGAGTTGAACGCTGAGCTCTGGGAGGACGTGCTAAGATTGGAGTCGCCATTTATGTGATGAATACTGGCAGTTGCAGATCGGGGGGCGGGTGGGGGTGGTACTGAAGGGGGGAGGGGTTGGAGGCGGTAGTTTGATAGCAGGGAGATTTGTTCCACGCTGGAATCCGATATTTCGCTCCGGCGAACGTACATTTGGCGGGGAAGCGCTACGTGCAAGTTGAGCTTGCAAATCGCGCACCATGGCATCGGACTTGTTCTTTTCCGTCTGGATGACATCCTTCTCGTCCTTCACCTTCTGCAAGTTTTCCTGTAAATCAGCGAGAACGGAGCGGTGACGATCGAGCTCTACGACAAGCGACTCGCGTTTCGAGGCTTCCTGTATAAGCTGAGACTGCTCATTCCGTGTCCTACTGAGTTCCGCGCGCAACTTTGCAACCTCGCTCTCCAGTTCATCGCGATCACCTCCAATCCCAGCCAAACTTTCCTTGAGAGATGCAATGTCTTTGTCTCTTGCTGCCAACTGGTGTTCGTGAGTCTGCCGATTTTGTTCGCGTAATAGTGTGAATTCATCCGCTGCGACTTTGTGTGCTTCAATTTCTTGAATCAACATATCGCGATCTTTGCTGAAAGCGTCGCGTTCGTCAGCGTGGTTTTTCTGCAGTTCTGCTGTTATGGCAGCGAGACGATCCTTTTCTTGCTGGAGCGAGTTCTTGTGGTCAGATAGAAGTTTCTCAACGTCTTGTTGGTGACCCTCCCGAAGAGCAACTATATCCGACTCTAGCTTAGACACTTCTTGATCGCGCCCAGCTTTCAGCTGCAGGAATTCCTCTGTGTACGAGTCCAGGATGTCTGCTCGACGCTGTTCTTCCAATTGCGCACGCTCGTCATGCGATCGGACCTGTTCTTCTGCGCTCTGGAGGCGTTCATTTACGAGAGCGAGTTCAGCAACCTTTTCGGAAAGTTCTTGATTATGATCGGCCTTTAGCCTGGTGACATCCTTTGCATGGGACTGCAATAACGCTTCGCGAATTTGTTCCAGTTCCGCACTGAGCTCCTTTACGCGTAGATCGTGCTTAGCGTGCAAAGATGCAGTTTCTTCTTGATAACTTCGTTCGATTTCCTGAAAAATGGCAGCTTGTTGCTCTTGTACAGCACGTACAGTGGCCTCATTCTCCTGTCGCATTTTGAGAACGAGTGCTGCATGGTCGTCCTTCTCCGAAACCAAAGTTGCCTCCAGCCGTTCGACTTCTGTTCGCCAATCACTCTTCAATTTAGAAAGAGATGTCTCGTGCTCCAGCTTAAGTCGATCTATCTGTAATGAGTGGTCATCTTCTTTAGCCTTGGAGGTTCGGAGGAAGCCGGCATTAAGACTTTCGATTTCTTCGGCAAAAGCAGCCTCTTTCCTGGCAATGGCAGCAGCATGCTCCTCCTGGAGCGTTGTCAGAGCTAGGGTGCGATCTGACTCGCTTTGGGAGATAGTCCCTTCTTTCGCAATTTCGGCCATACGCAGTTCACCCGCGTGCTCCCTGACGAAGTCGTTCGATCGTCGCATTCGTTTCAGCGGCCACAGCTTTGATAGATTCAACCTGATCACCACGTAACTTAGTAAGGGCATTGTAATACTCTTCTTCGGTGGATTGTAGTGCAGTCGCAGCTTCTTCATCCTTTTGGCGGAGAGCCGCTGCATGGTCCGCTTGGATCTTAGCCAAAGCCCTTTCGTGATCTACTCGAGTCTTTTCCAAGATATCGCTCGCCTCCTGAAGTTTCGACTGAAGTTCCTTTTCGTGTTCGGCCTTCAGTTTCCCAAAGGAAACTTCATGATCTTCTCGAGCTTTTTCGAGAGTAACTTTGGCAGTCTCTAGATCGTCACGAAGGGTGGTCACAGACGCATCATGATCGCGTTTCATCACATTTGTCAACCTTTCCAACTCCTGAGATTTGACTTTCATGGCATTTTCATGGGCAGAACGAAGTTGGTCAATTTCAACCTTGTGAGCCGCGTCCACTTCTTTGAGGGAATTGACCAATTCAGCCTCGCGTTTGCGAACTTCTTCCAATAGCGCAAGGTCGATGCTGTGATTTTTATGAAGGGACTCGATTTCTTTTGACATGTTCAGAGTCTGTGTTTTATGTCGGATGAGAGATATTATGTTGGACTGGGGAGAACATACCTGATCTCGCGAAAGGGTAGTCAAGTCGTCCAGTTGCCGACGGGTAAGAGAAAGCTCTGCGTTCAAGGCTTCGACGGTGTCGCGGTGATTAGATTCTTTCGTTGCCATGGACCTAGATAAAATGAGAAAATATTTTAAAATATTTTAAGATCAACACATACAGCATAAGTTCGTTCAATCTTTCCAGTGAATCCTCCTCAGAGGATCCAGTTTCACTCAGGCCACTATGAGCCTGCACACTTTCCATAGTCTTCCGAATATGGTCAAATCGGTTCAAGGTCTTTGGAGACAGCGTGAAAGCTGGGTTGACGCCATTCAGTTCTGCAGCGCTTTGAGATTCGTCTGCCGCCTCAAGACTGGGTTTTTCCGGCTGTTGAATTTCTTTAAGAGACTCTTCAAGCAAGGTGATCTCAGCCTCTCGCTCTTTGAGTACCTCCTGAAGGCGCATGATTTCCTTCTCTAATGAAGAGACTGACCGCTCATTTTGGGAGGAAAGACTTGGCATGGAGATGGAAAGACTAGGACGTAAGCTCATGGATTGGAGCGAGAGAGAGTGAGAATGAGAATTTGATGGTGAATGAGAACTACTCGTTCCGTGGCTTGAAAATGAAGCTTTGCGTAAATGCGCCGAGGATAGCTCCTGCGATAGCAATTGCGATTGCGAAAGCGACCTGGAAGGAATTAGAAATTTCACGGCAGATAATCAATGTTAGTTACTTACCTCGTGTGGAGCGATTCCGCCGAGGCCGCTTGACGGAAAAAAAGCCGTCGACCAGATGAGTTTAATTGCGCGTCAGGAGGATCACGCCCTCGAGTCCCAACTATCCTTCTCCTATAAGGAGACGTTTCCTGAGGAGGTTTCTCAGAGGCGGGTGATTCTGTAGTGGTTTCTGCGACAATCGAACTGTTGAGTTTGGCTTCTTGTATTTGAGCTGCGAGGTCAGAAATTTCCCTGAGTGCGTCCCGATACTTAGAAGAAATGGAGGAGAGATCGGCCAGTGTCGCTGTATGGGTTTGCTGTAGAGCAAGAAGTTGACTCTCTAAGTCAGAGGATGGGGATGTAGCGGCGGTATCATCATCAATAGCATTTGGAGAGCCAGAGCCTGGTGATGCCTCTGTGGGAGAAACAGGGGCTGGAGGGGCGTTTGCGAGATCGATTTCTAGACTCCTTCGGGCCAGTTCAACTTCGCCAACAACTTCTCCAAGACGAATCCGGGTCTCGCCTGCATCCCTTTTCTTTTGTTCCCATTGCTGCATCTTCACTTCTAGTTGCCTGACTCGCAATTCCCTCGCCTCAAGGTCTGAGCGCCAATTCTCACCGTCTTGCTTGAAAGCTTGCAGGCGAATCTGTAAAGTTTCCACTTCCTCGCGGCGTCGATCACATTCCTTCTCTAAACCCCCGACAGTTTGCTGAAGAACGAGAATGGACTCATCAGATCGAGACAGTCGGGCCTCTAGGTCTGCTATGTATTTGCTGGAGTGCGCTTCGGCTTCTTTAAAGCGGGTGACTTCACGCTTGAGATCCGACATGGATTCACTGGACGACACCGATGTGTCGTCATATGTCTTCATCCTTTCCTCGAGATCACGTACGTAAGCCTAACCAGATATACAGTGAGTGACAAGCAGGTGAACCAATTCAACTCTCTTACCTCTGTCGACGCTTCTCTTTCGCTTAACTTGGAGACTCTGGTTCTCAGTTCCTCCACGTACAGCTCAGTGGCAGCGTGTCGCTCTGTGATGGCCGCCAATTCTTCCTCTCTCTCTTCCACCATCTCATTTGTATGCCTGAGAGCGGCCCTGTTGAGGCTGAGTTCGGCCTCCATGGCACTGATGGTCTTCTCGTATTCTTCAATTACGGGTCCCACGATCTCTTCATACTTGCCAGTCCCTCCTACGGCACCCGAGGTACTGGATCTATGCTTCTCGCCAAGTTCTCGCCTGAGACGTGTAAGTTCTTCAGTCCGGTCGACGTATTTTTCGCGGAGATTTTCGTAATTACTCTGTAGCTCAGACATTTGGGCCAGTACCTTTTGCCCGCGCCTTCCAGAGCCTCTGGTTCCCTGTCCACCGATGATACGACCCCGCCGTCTTTGATGACTTTCAATTCCTTTCGAAGGCGCGAAACAGTACCCTGTAACCATTCTATATCGTCCCATCCATCTTCTTTCTCATTGACAGTCGCGCGATTTTTTATGTTACGCGCACGATTGGCGTATTTCAGGGTATTGATGGTCTCGCCTGCATTCCATTCCGCCGGACTGACGCAAGCAATCATGAGAGTATGAGCATTTCCTCCAAGAGAGTCTTGTAGAAGGCGAGTCAACTTGGAATCACGATATGGAACATGACTCGCGGTGTTCGACTTCGCACGCGCAGGGTCACCCAGAGCAGAGATAACGTTGCCAAGTGCGAGAAGCCCACTGTTGATGGATATGCCCTCTTTGATCCGTTCTCCTGCAGCAGCAGTGCGCTTGAGCTATACAACAAAGTCAGCCTCGCATGGAATCAAAAGGAATACGAAACATACCCTTTCAGAGCCAGCAAGATCCACAAAATGGAACTTTGAAACAATTGTGACCCAATCGCCTGAGTCTTCATCGACAGCAGCAGTGTTTGATCGATCACTCATATGGCCTAGAGCACTAGCTGGCCGAAGACCACTACCTCTGCCTATGGCCGAAGCGAAACTCGGGGTCGAAGGACGCCCTAAAGTAGGAGAGCCGACTCTGTTAGTAGTAGGTGATGGTCCGCCAGCATACATGGAGCCGGGACGGGCAAGCCTCGACGGTGAACGACCGCCTGGCGGAAGCGGCGATGAAGACCTCGGCGGTGGCCCAGAACCCGAGTATTTCTTCTGAGTTAAAGTGAGAGAAAAAATGGCATGAGATCGTGATGATTGTGCGTTCATGTCTGTTTCATTGGTTCGCCGAATAGAAGTTCCTTTTTCAGTAGACTGTAAAATGACAGTCAGAAAGTGGGTTCATTCGTATATTTAAGTCAAACTCACCCCATAACCTCATTTGGATTTCTAACATTCACCTCCCGAAGCCCACCCCAGATAATGTGGCCTTCTTTGTCCTCCCTGATCTGAACTTCTCGCTTTGCACCCGTTGGGTCGTCCAGGCTTAATAAGTCAATTAAGTCCTCGTTATAGATTTCGATAAAAGAACCCTTTAAATTATAGGTCCATGTACTGCCGCGTTCTTCCTTGAGCTGCCTTGCGCTGACAAATATGGAGGAAACGGCCCTTGGGATGATACCCATGCCGTTGTTAGGATCCGTTGGGTCGAGGTCGAGGTCGACACCAGTCATGGTGAATGTCTTGCCACTACTTGTCTGCCCATAAGCAAGGATAGTGCAGTTGAATCCCTCAACAAAGCGGGATACAAGGGGTCTTGCGGTAGACTCGTACAATTCATATTGTGTGGTCGGAGGGGGTGCACTTGGTCAAATGTAAAAACCTGCTTTTTAGACCCTGATGCTCCAGATGCAGCAGGTGCAGCAGGTGCGCCCGATGCTGCTAAGGTGCTAGATGGCGATTCTATAGAGACAGATGTAGTAGAGGTTGTTTGTATAACTGAACGCTGGAAACGAGCGGGGATAGAAGTAGAGTCCTGTGTAGTTGGTGGACGAATGCGAAGAGCTTAGAGGGGGTTAACGACTATTTGTGAGGTAAAGAAATAGTAGGACATACCAACTTGTACTGAGGTCGCCGCTGACGACGACGAGCTCGAGGGGGCCATGGCTGCTCTTCTCATCCTCAAGTTTCTCCCCTTCACAAATCAAGGAGGACGGCATCTTCCGGATTTCTTCTGTTTCTCACAGCGATGTGCAACCCCTGTCATATGATTGCATAGAACATGTTTTCGTTTCCCTTTACTCAGCATTCATCAGCAACATCTTCCTTGCTATGACTAGACTGTGGCATTTGACTGGCGTCTCTCTTTCTGTGTAGGCTAACCTGTGCGCTGCAGTTCTCATCCCCTCAAAAACAAGCTTTTTTCCATTATGCTTGCCATTCATAATCAGTCCACTTGGTATGTGCATGCACTGGAAACTCTTTCATCAACTTCTTCCAGGGTTTATGAAGGTTGAGAGAATGAGGCCTATTTTTCTATTTAATCCGCATCAAAAGTTGATGGAAGATCAAATCAATACATACTATGGCTACTTGAAGATTTCATGGCCATTTCCATTCAATGATATCTTGTTACATAGCAATTACCCGTCCTTCAACAACCCGCCCAAAGGCCTTCGTCCTTGGAAACCAAATAACGTATGCATTGCGTGCGCTATTTCTGGTATGCACCTTCTGCCTCTTCAAGCTATGCATTCAGAGGCATTGAATCTCGCTGGAGACACAAGACGGTGTATAACAAGTGTACATATGTATCATTTCGAGTACAGCGACTAGTGGGATATTATTTTAGGGTGGTATCTAATTCAGAATATTGATACATCGAATAAGATATCCGGTGATAAGTAATTGGGTACTATCAAAGAAGGGTCTCTCCTGGAGGTCACAATATTGTAAGTTTTTCAATAGAATGGAGATATTAAGAGTTGCTGACCTAGAGCAGATCGCAACAGAGAGCATCCTACTGCGACCGTCTGCTCTACACTCGCTTGGTCGGCAAGCGACGGGTTTACTTCCTGAAAAAGATTTGGTATTATGCACCGCGCGTATCCTTATTTGGACATTTTAACACACCATCAGATCAAGGGCGACCAGCAACCCGGTCTCACAGATAGCTTCACAGATATAATGACCTTCCCGGAAGGTCAATCCCCCCTGAACCTAAAGCAGCTCGTCATTTGTGAAAAGCGTTATATGGACCGTTTGCTTACTGGTGTGCCAGTCGATGGAGCGACACTGGGATCCAAAGCATCGACATCAAAGCTCAAGTGAATGGGCTTGTCTCTGCTGGGATTGACATGGTCCAAAGCCATTTCAACAACTTTGCCGATGCCATATTTGTCAACCTCATGCATGCTGAACGCTTTGATATTGTTTTCACGCAATATTTTCTTTTCACCGGCATCGACATCTCGTAATCCAATATAGACAAGACGGTTCGCCTTCAAAATAGGTTTGACCCAGGAATACTCGTCAACTTTAGACCCAAGGCCAAGGAGGAACGAAACGGGCATCCCATGAATATTCCCTGGTCCGCATACTATGAGCCTGGTAAATGCAGATATAATAAACATGAAGCGCACCAGACTCTGTGGATTCTACAGTATTAATGTCGGCATGGGCGTCGATCCACACAACACAAGCATCCGGATATTTGCTAGTAATATAAAGCATGGATTTTGAGATCATAAATTAAGCGCCAATGACGTCCAACTCACGAAAGTGTACCCGAAATGGTTCCCATAGCCTAAGGTATGGATCAGCGTGTGCGCTTGAAATCGGTTTAAACAGTTTTACTTGCCAGTGAATGATCTCCCCTAGAGTGACAGGAAGCTGGCCCTTGGCGGCATGCTCACCGACGACCTGCGCAACTGATTGGGTGACTTGAGAAACGAGCCTAGGGTTCTTAAGGATGCCAATGGGTGGATCGTGGACGGCATTGATATCTTCAAACTGGTGGTGTCCGTCAAATAGCACTTTCCAGCCTAGGTCCTCCAATTGACCGATCAGGCCTGCTTCAATGAGATGGATAGGCCCTTGATCAACGCCTGCCTTGGGCTTAACAGCGGACCTATTAGCATAGATGTCGTGCGAGCCTGAACTTGTACAGTGCTTACTTGACCGCCGCTTTAAAGTCACAACTGGTCAGGTGTCATGCTGAGATACGTTGGACGGAAAGCATACCTGAAAGGACAACCGACGATCTAGCCCTTCGTGTTAGTGACTGATGGATACGCGTCCACCATAGAGACTTACTGCGAGGGTTTTCGGTTCGGGGATGAAGCGAGATTGGAACGCCATATCTGAGCTTGAAGAAGGGAAAAGAAAGTACTGTTCTCCGCTTTACTTTTTGTGTTATATACGAGTAGGTCAGAAACAAGATCCGAAAGAATGTATTGTAAGCGCGCAAGTTGAAGCAAGAATTCCGAATTGACTACATTGCCCAGCATTGCCCTCTGGCATATCCCGACGCTGACGGTGCATTGTGGTGCTGAGTGCTCGGCGAACCCAGAGATCGGTAACGTATCTGATAAGCAGCCACGTAGCCATCTACTCGTCTATGCGAATCACGGTTGGTGTAACTCTTGTAAGTGGGCCCGAACACAAGTTGGATCGTATCACCAACCAGGCTGGGCATCAAGAGTTCTATTTTATCCGTATAACTAGTAACTTTTACCGAGTGCGCTGTTCGGCTGTGCGGTTGTTGCAAGTCTCTGTCAGGCTACGTATTGCCGGTCTCCCCTCAAGTCTAAAAGTACTAAACTATGACGCTCAGAACGAGTCGCGGCAGAATCGTAAGTATTGGTAAGGCCAAATTACATAACCTTGTATCCAGAGATAAGGTCATTGAGGTTTGTGGAGTTGGACAGCCCCTTTGATCATTCTAAAAATAGGCAACTCCTTTCTTTGCCGTCTTGACCTTGCCTGCGGCCTTGCTACAAACCTCAACTTGCTTTTTCGATTATCACAATTCATATCGCAATCGATTAACTCACCTCCTCGTTTCATTGAACTTCTTTTATCGGTAATTTAGCTTCATGGCACACACACCCCAGCTTGCTGTTTCTGGCACTAGTACCCCGTCTTTTCGAGATATTGTAAGGTTCCCCCAGGTCTTCCTTTTCTTTCCCCCTTCCCAGATGCATTTTCATCTTCCCCGTGTTCAATCCTTCACTCACATTGTTGACCAGGTTCGCGATGTCATGAAACATTATAAACATGAAAAGGAATCCGAAGCCCATCAAGTACGCGCTCATTGAGCCTCGTATTGCCTTCTCAATCACTGAAGGATGTGTTGCCTAGATTTTCCGCAACGCAGGCGGCCACAAGCCCAAAGGCGTGCCCCAGATTGTAGACCCAGTTAGTGACTTCCTTCTTAGACATCTTCCCCGGGTTCTGACATATTTCCACAGGACGAGGAAACTGTTCCTGGGATTGAACATCCTGGTAGTACCGGAGTGATATACTGCTCTGATCGTGCAATGGCCAATGGATTTAGCTACACTAGCTCCCACGAATGGGCAAATCTGGGACAAGGCGCGCCGGAGGTGGGGCCCATCCCGGATGCCCCAGAGCGCCCAAATTCTATTCCACTTCCAACTGACTCTCTTGAATATGCCCCGACAACGGGCGTCAAAGGTAAAATATAATCTTATCACAACCAAGATATATTCTGATCATATCTCAAGCTCTCCGTGAGGCCGTTGCCAACTTGTATAACCACACTTATCGCCAGGAGAAGAATAGCCAATATACGTACGAGAACGTATGCATTGTCCCCGGAGGACGATCGGGTTTATCTAGACTTGCGGCTGTCATCGGTGATGTCTACACAGTAAGCATTCAATAGGTCTCCTTGACCTAAATGAGTGGTCTCACGTATACCACAGAGTTATCAAGTGCCTGACTATACTGCCTACGACCAAGTATTGAGCTCGTTCAAGCGGCTCGTGCCAATCCCCACAGCGTACGTAGCATTTGAAGAGTTGGATCTCCATTTTGTCTCACCACAATGTTATTAGCCTCAACCCTAAAGTGATTATGAGATACCATCAATTTTAAAACAGTAACTGATGCTGATAACTGCAGGACAAATATCGCCTTGATATTGAACAGACAAAGGTTCATTCCACCACAGACTACCTCTATTTTTGTCCCTTGGCCTGATCTTTCTATTACCGCAGAAAGACATCCGTACCCAGGGACTCGCTGTCGTCCTCGCATCTAACCCTCGCAACCCTACCGGACAGGTTGGAGTCTGTTCATCTGGTTCCATTTACGCAAATGCTCACATTGGAATCGTTTTCAGGTCATCAGGTAATCCTTTACTGGAATCGGACTTCGTATATTATTTTTCAAACACTCGACTTGAAGGGGTAATGATCTCAAGGAACTCGTTTCTTTGAGCAAAGAAGGCACTACAGTCATACTGGATGAGGTGAGAAGCCATTCCAACCGTAGAAATGCCCACCGTCTGATCAAGCCTCCTTTAGTTTTATTCGTGGTACATATACCCCGAGAACAACAGCGACTATGGCAAGTCTATCTCGTCTGCAAAATACGTTGACGACGTCAACGAAGTGGGTTCATACCTTTATTTCGGTCTGTTTCTTGTTTTAACTAAATATTTATGCGTAGGATTCCGTCGTAATCATTGATGGCCTTACGAAGGTTTTTATATCCACAACACTCTAAAAAAACAAGTGCAGCACTGAGTTAATTATCTCCAGAATTGGCGTCTTCCAGGCTGGCGCGTTTGCTGGGTCATTGGACCTAAGAACCTGATCACTGCTCTATCCCAATCGGGTTCTTTTCTGGACGGTGGTGCAAATCACCCGTAAGCCAGGGGGTTTAAAGTGCATAGTTTTATGTTGATGAAGTAATCTGGCAGATTGCAATTGGCGGCGATCCCTTTGTTGGATCCATTGCATGTGCAACAAGAAAAGGTGCTTCTGACATCACTTCCATGGAGGCCGCTTTGATTGATTGTCTTTTTATGTTTAGATCGCACTCCAGAAGCATTTCAAGGTCAAGCGCGATCACGTTCTATCACGTCTCAAGGACCTTCACCTTGAGGTTGATATACCCCCAACCAGCACTTTCTATATCTGGCTCAACCTCGAGAAACTTCCTGCCCCGCTTAACAACGGATTGGTATGTTTTGCGGTTCGAAAACCAAAACAAGCTGTAACGCTGTATTTTTGCAGACATTCTTTGAGGAATTGTTGAAAGAACAAACCATCGTTATTCCTGGTATCTTCTTCGACATAAATCCTGCACATCGCAGAAACTTGTTCAACTCGCCTTGCCATCACTTCGTCCGTCTTTCCTTTGGCCCACCGTTGAAAGACCTCGACAAAGGTTTGTTGGATGAAATCACCACCTGTCATTTGCCATTTACAAAATTACACCCTTCGCAGGACTCGATGCCATTGGTCGTGTACTGAAGAGGGCCAAGAAGAGTGGAATGAGTGAGTTCGGACAAGGGTAAGTCTCGCAATACGCCTCGATATCACGTACTAAGTCTGAACTTTCTGTCCACCGCAGATACAAGACTGCCGCCGGTTTGCCCGAAGAGCCTGCGCAAGTCTGATCTCTTCTAGAATAATTTGGACGGAGGAGTTGTGATCTACTTCGAGATGTGACGATGTAGTTGATCCGCATATGTATTTGGAATGTATATGTAAATGTATTTGGGAAATGTACTTGCTGTTCGTTATGCAAAAGAATACAAAGATGAAGGAGGAGCCATCTTCATAGATCAAGATTGAAAGGAGAAAAAGCAGCCTTGAATGCCTGAGCATCTGCTCTGTCTTCCTCCTCTGGAAGCATGCACGCCTTCCAATCTATTCGATCAGGCGTACCCAGCAATGATACCAAGACTTGCCTGTAATGAGAAATATCACACCTGAGTCATAGAATACGATAATGACTAAAAACAACGAACCTTCCAAACTGTATATTAAACGGAATCCCATCCTTCAGGAGGTGCACCATCTTGCGCCCATCGGGTAGATCAACCTTGAAATAGCTTCCTCTGCCATTTGCACACGACGCCAGTGCAGCTTCAGGATCGTCTTCAAAGTCAATACCAAGCGGTCGTCCTTCATTGATGAAAGTTTCTTCTACTTTGCCTTTCAGTCGTAGAGGTATGGGAACTACTTGAACGTGAGCGTGTCCACCTTTCGCCGATAGCCGCCCAACTTCGAAGATGACGGGAACAGTGCCAAACTTAGCATACATGGCCGTCAGAGCGGATTTGAATCTGAAAGGAAATCAAGTAAAGTCGGGTTTGGTACGTATACAGATTAAATAGAACGTTAGATGGCTTACTTCTCCGTTTCTTCGACAATCGGCGAGGCGAGATCAGGTGGGATCGTTGAATAGGTTGGGTAATGCGTGATGGGCACAATTAGAACGTGACCACCCCTGGCACGTCGACGTGGTCCGCCGAGGATTGAGTGGGGATGATTTGGCCTTTGGGCAGAGTGACATAGCACTCAGTCCCGATTGCAACAATAAGATGTTTGCTATAAGAAATTTATAGGAGTCGATTACTTTGAGCAGAACTAAGACGTACGCAAGATTGGGATTGGACAAACAAAACCAGCATTCATCGGCTAATAATGGGAGATTGTCAGTATTAGAATTAAAGTCGACTGTGTGACAGACTAACTGGAAATTTCTTTGAGTTGACCGCGTTTACCACCGCGTCGTTCGCCTTGCGGTGGCCTTTGGTTGGCTACCAGGCAATCTTCAAGATAATGTCCTTCGCTTCGCATGCGCGGCATACGTAGCCTGGTTTGGGCTTTTTACCACCAGTGTCACCTCTCGCATCCCTAGTCGAACAGTCACGAACAAAGTGCCCTGGCTGGCGAAGAATGAGTAAATAGCCCTCACATTTTGATAGAAGCTTACCTCATTGCATATTTTGCAGACATAATCATCCGGGGGCTTAGTGCGTTCTGGGCAATCATTTATGAAATGCTAGACATCGAGGTCAGATGTGAGCCTTGTCTTTTGTTGTCGGACTTTACCTCCACAGAATCGCATCGCCGGCATTTATACCCAGGTGGGGGTTTCCCTGGTTCGCCTTGCTGGGCTATGATTAAAGTATAGGTAAAGTGATGCTATGCATTTGGAGGCAGAGGGACGAACCGACACGACTTCTCTTCATGGGCTGTTGCACATTATTTCCGAAGATAAAATTTTCGCCACTTCCTGCATCCACATCCACATCCAAGGGGCGTTTTAATGCGCGTGATGAAGGTTCGGGGAAAGGATTTTTGTCAAATTTGTGGGACGAGCAGCCGGCGCAGTCGTTGACGTGATAGGACTTATGCTGAAAGCATAAAACCACTGATCCCGAAGGCCATTAATTCAACATCGGGAAAAGAAAAAATCTACCCACTCTCTGTTTCTTTCCTTGAACAGGATCCCCACCAAAAGCACCAAGGCTCACGAACCTAGAAAATCGACCCTCTTCGTCTTCCCAAGCATAGGGCTCTCTCTCCCAAAATCTGCAGGGACCGGCGGCAAAGTGATATCTGGGTTTTGTTTTCCGAATAACATCATTCAGTGGAGGGGCACCAATGGCAGAGAGTTGGGGATCAGGAAGTGGTGAAGATGAGTATTGGGTGATCAAGTTGGGCCACACATTTGTCAGAAGAATATCAACAAGTTGAGATGAAGATGCAGACGCCTGTATTGATGCAAGCGAAGTGTAGCTTCTCTGACTGGAATTTGAGCTCTTCACTAGCGTGTTTGAAAGCAGGCGATCGATTGTATGGTATGAGAAGAAGGGTGACAGAAATCCCTGGTTATTTCGAGAATGAGAAAGTTAGCATCGAGGGTTGAAGGAGGGGACGGACGGGTGCAGCTTCTGCCGAGTTAAATATCGCTGGGTCGTACGCTCCACCTAAACAGGCTATGCGGAGTCCATTCGCAGTTGTAATAATACCTGACTTGCCTATAGAAAGATATGTCGTGCTCAGTCAACTCTACAAACCGAGAAAGATAGTGCATACTTATTAGGAACACATTCTTGCACAGTTCTCCTCCAGTCTTCGCAAACTTTTCAACAACGCTTGATGGCAAAGGTTGTTCTCCCTGCATCACATAGCATTCCAAAGGTGCTACAAGACAATAGAATAAGACTTCAACTAGAACTCGGGCAAAGGAGAATCCCACCCTCGAGACTCCCGTTTAATAGAAGTGAAATTTCGTCCACTTCTTCCGACATGTCCTCTGGAGCTTTCAAAGGTCCGAAGAAATCTCCTGTACATAGCACAAGATCAAATTTGCCATGTTTTGCGTCTATAGCTTTGATTTTGGAAAACAAATCACGAATTGAACCTGCCGCTGACCCAACAGTCAATCTATAGAGAGATCTTGAGAGGAATCATCCTGTTTTTTAAAAATAAATACTCACATTTTCGTTGTTGTCGACGTCATAATACCGGAATCTACAAGTAAGGTTGAGGAGGTCGCGTTTATTCGCGTCGAATGGGTTGCCCGATGTGGAGAGCGGCGCGACGGCGTCATTATTTCTGTTTGGCAATGATTTGGATGTACAAACAATGGAGATAAACACGTGACATAGGCCTCATAGTTGTCATCAGTCAAAACTTGTGTCTGTTCACATTATCATACCTTAGCTTGTACAAGCCATTTACATTCCTGTTACATCTAAGTTACTTACTGTGCTCTGTTTTTGATTTTTTGACATCTCAAAAATAGCTCCTACCCTCCTTTTACATCATTTTTCGTTCGTTTTTCGCTTTTTTTCGCTTTTTTTTGGCGCACTCCACTGTCAAAAGGGACCACACAAAAATGTAGCCGTTCCGAGGGTTTTCACGAGGGTGCCGTTTTTTATGATTTTTTCAATCAAAAAGGCATTGAAAAACGACTCAAAAACAGCCAGAAAATGCGACTGTGAAACGCCCTATTATTGACGATGGCAAAGCCTGCTATGTACAGACTTACCAAAAACTTACACTCAATCGTCTTGGATGATTTACAAAGACTTTGCGCCCTTGTTCTCCATCGTGAGTGTCTTGGTTTCAGCAATACCTTCTTTCCAAGCATTGATCGAGCTTGAACTATGTACATATCCTTATGTATCTTGCTACGCTTGTCAAAGTCCCTTATTCCTGTTAACATCTATCTTTTATTGTAGTCTTGTCATGCTAGGATCCGCATGTTTTGTGGTAATAATGAAAATCACGGGAAGGCCCCGCCGTAGCATAGCATAGCATCAAAGAAAGTCCATGTGTACAGCTGAATCTTTGTTGAGAATGGAGGTTATATTGGGATCTGTTATACTTCGGGTTGGGTCAATGGGGACCGCTGACCGCTGACCGTTGAGTGTGCACGCGGCATAGCCTTGATCTCCCCTCAAAGTGAAAAAAGAGGCAGCAGAGGCGGCAATATTGCCGCCTCTACTCTACAAACAGTGGGTATATCCGCATTCAGCATAATAGGCGTCGTCCCACCAGCATGAAGACTAGTAACAGATGATTAAGATAGAAAGGGTCGGTCTTTGTGGATACATGCACAGGCCGATGGTTCGAGCTCTGTCGAGATTTACATGGGTTCACAGCTGCTTGGCAAATGAAAGCTGCCGAAAAAAGACACGGATGATCACGATGGTATCATGACGGACAGACTTGGATAGGCCTGGAAAGACACAATAATCAGACTAGGGAGAGGAATGCACCGTGTGCTGAGAAGCATCGGTTGTCCCGACCCTCTTTCCGACAAAATATACTGTCGCCCAGAGAGACAGACGAGCTGCTTGACGATGTTTCCTGGAAACTAACTTGAGCTTTGTTCTATAGGAGAGTTGTCGGTGCAGTCAGGCAACATGATTCTTCCGAGGCGAAGCGAAGTCATGCTGCCAGGTGTATTTGATTTGAAAAAGAGGAATACTGGGAGCATGTGTAGTTGTAATTATAGAGAGTGATTCTGATGGTTCTGGCAGGGGCAAACAAGGGACAAATCAGCGGGAATAGTGGGGCGCGTAGTTGAAACCTAAAAAGGAACAAAGTCTATACCGAATGTGGATGGGCGGTTCCCCGAATAGGACGAAGCTTTCCTATCATTGTCCTGACTGCTGAACATGTTTGATTTTCTCAATCCTCTCACTTGTTTCTTACTCTATAAAACCGCGTTGATTCGCGACATACATTCTTTGGCAAATCTCTCCCTTCATAATGCTCTTCTCTACTTATATTGCCCTCTTCTCCCTCTCCTCTTCCGTTCTTGCTATACCTGCACAACCCCTCATTGTTCGCCCGTTTGATCCCAGTAAAATCCTATGCCAACTTCCTATCTTCAAGAAGTATTTATGTCCGTTGGCAGGAACTGCTGCACTTACCAGATCCACTCCTATTGGGACGGCAAAGGGTACCACAGATGTCGATGGAGCTTATAGGTTCCCCGTGAAGTATGCTTCTGCACCTAGATGGGGTCCTTCGACCATCGCTGCTACCTGGAATCTTCCGTAAGTACAGCTCACTCCCGCAAATGAAAACTATCTGATCTTTTTTTCATTTTTTTTTTTTCATTCAGAAACGGATTCACCAACGCCTCTAGTTTGCCTCTAGCTTGCCCGCAACCAGATGTCGATGACTCCGCATTCTCTGAGGACTGTCTGTCTATGGTCCTATACGTACCACAGTCTTTAACGGTAACTAGTAATGCACCCGTCCTTGTTTGGTTTGTTTACTATCTTCCAGTCATTCAGTCTACGTGGTGCTTATGTTTTATTCAGGATTCATGGCGGTTCTTTCATCGTTGGGTCAGCGACTGGGCCTGGATTAGATGGCTCGAAGCTTGCAATTGCCACAGACTCAATTGTAATTACTGTCCAATACCGCCTGGGAGCTGTATGTATTTTGCTCTCTGATGTATTGTCTTCTCATCATATTTGTTTATAGTTGGGTTTCATGGCACCTAGCGGCGCAGCCAATCTTGCCGTCAAAGATGTGATCAACGCACTTCAGTTTGTGAAGAAGATTATCCCTGCATTCGGCGGAAGCACTACGAAGGTCACTCTCGCTGGCCAAAGTAGCGGCGCCACCATGATTCGAGCCCTTCTCGCCACGCCTTCGGCCTCCTCCTTGTTCAAATCTGCGATCATACAGTCTGATCCTATGGTATGTCAATATAGATCCTTGAACATGAAAAGAATCTTATAGCTTGCCGGCAGAATTTTGGATTTTTGAGCTCAAAAACCCAAACAACCCTCCAGAATTACTTCAATGAGCAAACAGGTTGCGCTTCGTCGGACTCTAATTGCTTGAATGCTCTGTCTCTGGATACCATTCTAGATACCCAAGACGATCTTCTGGGGAACGCATTCAATCTAGACCCGGCTACGGGTCGCAATGTTCCTATTAGGCCAGTCCTTGATGGTTCCCTCATCACCGCCCCATTAGACTCTACAGGGCCATTCCCAACGGTGACCAAACCTGTATTGGTGACTTCTGTCACCCAAGAAGCCGCATTTGCTATCTATAGCGCCTTTCCAAACCCCCTTCCAGAAGAGACTTTCCCCTACGTTTGCGATGATACTTTTGGCGAGGCACGCACTGACGTTATTATCGCCTCGCCTCTTTACGCTGCAGTACCTGGCGTGAATGGCTCTGTCGATGCTCGTGTTCAACTTCAAACGATCGGGACAGATTACCTTTGGAAGTGCTCCGGTTGGACCTTTGCTAGGAGCTGGGTTCAACACGGCGGTACTGCATATGTAGGAGAGTTTGTCGTTGGTGCTTCTTACCCAGGCAACGAAATTGTCCCGTACTGCCTTACGCCAGGTGTTGTGTGCCATCAAGACGACATACAAATAGTGGCATGTGTTCTCCACTCCTACCGTGCAACTGTCATGTGTTCCTAATTCTTTTCTTCCTCTAGTTCGGCACTGTGTCAAATCCCAACAGTGCTCAGTCGGCTCTTACAACGGAAATCCAGAAACGATACAAAGCATTCCTTACCAATGGCAATCCGAATACAGCTGGTGTTGCCACCTGGTCTAAGGCCACAAACTCCGACGTGAATGCTCTTGTCCTCGGAGGGGCAGGTAAAGTTGCCCTAGGAGCGTGCAGCCCAAGCTTCTGGGGTGAGGCTGTCCAATACGACTACCAATTCTATCACGAGTAAACGTGTGTTATGCCTGCTCGACTTTCGACTTAGATCCCCGTGCCCTTCTTTTCCATCCAGTACATCTGGGTTTTTTCCCTCTACATATTTTCATTATTTAATACACACTAATTGGTAATACCCAAACTGTAGCCTTCCTTACTTGACATTTCCCTAGCCTCGTCTTCTTTCGTGACTTCTACTGTATCCATACGTGCTAGCTACTCTGCCTTTGAATTGTATTTACATTTAAGTTCCACTGATTAGCGGAATATCGGATCCGAATGAGTTCCAGTGAATGGCTCCCCCGAGCGTTCGTGCCTGTCTACCCCATCTTGCTTTTGATCTTGCCCCAGGTGCCGCCATTGCCTGTGCATAAAAGATGGCAGCTGATCTGATGTGGCAACGATACGGACGTTGCAGGGCTACCTTGAAGTTCTAACCCATTCAAAACGGCACAAATTCAAAGAACGTAAGACGTGTGTCGTGAACAGAAACCACTGATAGTAATACCAATACAATTTGCAATACACTTTACAACCTGGTACATACTATTACTCGTTTTGACTGAGCCAAGTAGATAGCACATATGTAATTTATTTTCCCGAGACGTTGGGTGATAGGTTGTATTGAACGTTCATGTTGACCAAGTGTTACCATTTCAGGTGATCACAATGAACCAGCATAAAAGCATAGAATTGATTGAATATATATAGGGTGCTGGTAGATGAACACTTGAGCCTGGCCGATCCAGATGACGCTAGAGTTTCGCATCTAAATGTGTAAATGCCTTGGCTTCGATCTCCGAGAAAACATCAAAGTTACGTATCAACGAGATCTCGTTGGCTGACTAGATTATGTAGATGTGGTACATATAAGCAAGCGTCTCGCATCCCGAAAACAAAGTGAGGCAAAAAAAGAACTTACACCGATATTGAGCTTCACGAGTGCCCGGTGAAGCCGTCCTTTCGACCCTCCCCGGGTCTCGTCGCCTTCATATGTTAGAATCGACCGCCCTTTGGGATCTTCACCGAGTTTGCGAGGATTGATCAACATCCGTCCAAATAGACCTTCTGAGAGTGTTTTCACTTTCGTTCGCTGATCAGCGGTGTTCACGGACCCTTCCAAGATATCCGCCAGAGTTGATAAAATATAGTACTGTGGTGGCATCACACTTATTTTCCCTTCGCGACATTCATCCAGGGCTTTTTTGGGATGCAAGAAGCGCGCTTCAATGACTTCTTGGCCTCCATCTGGGTTATGAATGGAATGACAGTCAGAGCAAATTCCAGATAAATTACGAACATCGAGGCTAAGCCATTCTGAGAAAGCAGAAACTCACCATGCTTTGGTATCCCTTCTTGCTTAGCTCCCGACGAGAAACCCGATGAGGGTGTCTTTGGGAGGAAAGCCACAAAGAATTGGGTATGAAAGCGTCTAGATTTATGGAAAATATATTTAGCCGATATGGTGGTAAGTGGTAGACAGAACTTACTTTGGAGGACCCACTGGGGTTATCCATTGGGTAAATGGCAATAATGAACTTGCATCGGCTTGGAGATTATGAGATGAGAGAAACTGCTGGAACCGTAGTTTCTGTTGGTGTATAGCATGACGTGCTTCATCTAGCACTGAATCGCTCGGAAGTTCACAGGAAGAGAAGGAAGAAGCCAGCAGTAAGCCAGATTCTTCAAATGTTTCCCGTATTGCGGTCATCACTAGGGAATCGTCTTGATTCTTGTCTAGATTTCCGCCTGGAAATACCTAAAGCGAAAGGAACATGACCGTCGTCCCACATATCCGATAAAGAACAGACTGCAAGGGACTTACATGCATTCCACCAAAAGAGCTGGCTTTAGGATTTCTGTGTACTAGTAAGATTTCATTCCGTTCGTTCACCACAACCAAACTTGCTGAGGGTCGGGGTGGTGCAGCTGTTCTCGAGGTGGTCATTGTTGAGGTCTGACTCGACATCAAGGCGTTAAGTGTGGGTCTATAAGCTCGGGAAAGGACGCCCAAAAACAGAGCCCTAGGAGATATACTGCCAGTTGGAACGCGGTTGCGGATATAGTGCATTTAATTAAGCCGGTGGCTCTCAGCGCATCTTGAGGAATGTGATTATTCCGAAACGAGGTATGTAACTCTTAGCGTTGTCCAATCGTCCAATTATAAGAGGGCCGTTGACAGTTCCGTTAAAAGGCAAGATCCAAGGACCGAGCGCTTTGCAAGGGTGTGATTGAGTCGGAAGTGGCCAGGAGCGGCTATACGTACGTCTTCAACGAGATCTGCCCATCCGGAGTTTTGCATGATGTGGGTTACGTTGGGGTCATCTATCCGATCAACTCTCTAAATGCAGTTGCCGTAAGTAAGATCTCAGCTCAGGGCTTGCTCAGGCATAACTTCATTTGTTCATTTGAATATAGATTATAGCCCCATGCTCATATTAGTCTGTACATATGGTCTGCACTACTATCTACTAGAGTATGTGTATACTCCTCAGATGATTATAAGTTTAACCGGTGAGATCTTTGAGATAGGATCACAAAAGATATCTTGAAACAAGGGTCGCATGGCTTCACATATTTGTTTAGAAACATCATGACGACCCTGGTAGGTGTTTCACAATACTTTTCCAGTTCTAATATTTGAAACGTCAATATGTATCCTCGAGTTATCAAGTAAAGTAAAGAGCAGCCCTTACGAACTTTATGCGATAGGGTCGTGAAATCGTCGACATTAGCAATGTGGATCATATAACGAGCCAGTTTATAGAGCTCCCTATCTGCCCAAGCTTCAGGAGTGTGGGCATTCTTGAAAGCAGATATCTTGAGACCCTCCTTCGGGTTCAATGCGAAGTTGCGACTCTGAAACAAGGAAGAGTTAACAGTTGGGAAGCCGTCTTACCGTAAGCTTACCAGATCATCGACATGAATAGTACTGGTAGCATTACTAAGAATAATCATGTTATTGTACACGATTTGGTGTACTGAATGGAGGAACTCACAATTGAGGAAAATGACTCCAGATAATTTGTAATGCCTTGACTGAGTGTGTCCATGGCTTATTATCTCTTTCTGTGAAAACTGTGAACATGCATGTCTTGTCAAGAACTAGAGGGGGTGGACTGAGCGATCAAAGACGGACAGGCATGATGCAACTTGAATTTATACCAAAAGATATCTGGAGAAACAGTAAGACGGGACAATGTCAAGCAACACTTCAACTGTACCTCGTAGTTTCTTTGAGCTCCGATCATGCCCAACTCAACCAATTTGGTTTCTAGCCATATCCAACTCGTTTGCGACCTGTAATCGATGTCAAGAAATGTACTTGTTCGTCTCGAATACGTTGGTCTGAAATACCATATGCAAACTATAGTTTGATCATTAGGTAGGGTAAAGATGAAAGAGTCCTCTAGAGTTACTTACTATCATAATATGGATAAATTGCTTCAAGAAATTCATGAAGACCAGGTCTTGCACATTCTGCAGGTGGAAGACTCCCAGAAGTTAGTGGTTTCGTATCTAGAATCGCTGCAAAAGTCCGTCAGATGTTGCTACATGCTTATGCCATGACCAAACTGACTGTAATCGATATCGAGAACCAGAAGTTTTTTCCCCTTGCGCAGTGGATGAATGATATTAACGCTTAGATTTTTGATGGCTTCATGCACTTTGCGGATGTTCCTTGCGTCGTGTTGGTAACGATTACTGGCCACCATATTTTCCGTAAAATCGACATCAAGGTCATTTATTACATCTGGAAGCGATTCGAGCTCTAAAGTAGCGGTGTCAGTGGCTGAACAAAGAGACGAGAGGTAACCAACGGGAGGGATCTTTGATTTCATCTCCTTCAGGTGTCCCAATAACAGTGAACTTTTTCGTGGGCAAAATTGGCAGCTCTGAGCTGACATTCACAAAATTGATAATTTCATCAATCAATTGCTCACGGAAGAGAGCAGAGGCTAAGCCCAAGTCACTCACATTCTAACTTGATCAGGAGGCAATTTTCCTTTGACAAAACCGAGGATCTTTTGGCGTTCTGTTGGAACCTTTGTGAGAGAATATATAGCTGTCTTGAGGTCGTAAAGTCTTCCGCACTATTGAGCAACAAAGGCCACGAGTTGCATTTATATATACCTGTCTGAATCCGGTACTTCTATCTTGTAGGATTTGGATGCCCATGTAAAATGTAATTCTGTCCAACGCTCTTCAACAAGTTGGTTAGGTACCTGCAAGACAAAAAGGAATGTGCATGAGGTGCGTTTAGATGACTTATAGCACTAACCTCTGTTGATGGTTTAAAAGTACGATCATGCTCATCGACGTCCATATTTTGACGCAGAAACAAAGGAAGAAGAAATATAGACCTTGAACAGGGGCAGCAAAGATTGCTTGAATCCCGTCGATGGCTAACAAGTTTAACGCCTGAAGTAGTTTGTAATAAACAATTATAGCTCGTAAGAGGACAAAAGAGACCAGTACAGCAGAGACTTTGCAGGGTGAGTAAGGAGCAGAGAGTGGTCACAAGAACGTTGCTAAATCAACTTGATGGCAAGTGGTTGAGGCCAAGTGTTGAGGGTCCTAGTAGCCATCATGGCACTGCTGCTGTCATTACGTCAGCATATGTCAGAAAAAGTATTGCAACTTATTCTCTTGTTTCTAACCTATTCACCAAGTATCACAGGTGGTGCTTCAATAATCCCTTCCAGATGGCTTCATGATGCATAAGACATGTCAAAAAGCTAAGGCCGGCAACTATTAAACGATTTTATTGGAATTGCCATAGAGCTCCATGACTTCCGGTGAGCTTTCTTGACAGTCATTCGCTCTTTGCCCAATCGACTAATAGAAAACTTCCAGTGGTTGGGGTTGATCTCACTTGGGAACAGATCCGCGCTCAACATATAAACCTATACTACAATGCTTTACATCGTTATCACCGGAAACGCAAATTCGAACCTGGGCAAATAGCTTCATGCGATGGAAGCATTGAGGTAGCCTTCTGGCTTTCTCTTATTGACATGGGTGTCAAGATCGATTCTTCAGAAATGCCAATAAATATGAAGAAGCCGAAGCGCTTCTGCGTTGTCAATAGACATGTAGCTGGACAGACTTATGAAGTTTTCCTTCTGACTACATTTGGGGGTGCAAAAAACTTCGAAGAACTAGGCGTCCTGGGCAGTAATTTTGGTTTCCCGATGGGAGGTACCAAATGGTTCAACAACACCCCCGGATTGGCCACTATTCCTCCTGTTTTTGGCTCAGACAAGACGAGCTTTGTTTTCGCAATTCCGGTGATCGAGGTCATCAGCCCTTCCAACGTACCTGTTGCGACACGATTGCCTCCTGTCGAATTAGACCGATTGCGCAATTTCTCGAAGGTCAAATCACAGGCAAGCGCTATCTTAACATATATTGTTAGTGCACTTTTATTAATAAGACAATTTCGTAGATGTTGGCCGAGAAGCACAGGGAAATACGAAGAACCTTGCGAACCTGGCGAAACAACAAGATGCAAAGTGGGAGGACTTCATCAGAACTCCAAGATAAATTTAAGCCTGCGCCTAGGAGGGTACCTATATCTTTAGAGGACCACGACGACATGCAAGATTTTATCGCCGATTCCACCGCCATTTCTTCTCGCTTCAAACCACTTTATATTGATCTTCCTCCTCGCAATGATATTAGTTGGATTTTACGGCATACCTGGAAAGATTACAATGTGTCAAAATCCTTGATTCAACGACCACCCGTTAAACTTCGACGCTTCTCATTACCAAAGCCACACTATGCACCATTACCGATTGCAGTGAAAAAGTTTTGCAATCTATTCGATAAATCTCCACACTATACTAGAGCGTGTGCCCTCGATGTAATACCCAGAACGGTCAACGTTCATTTAGAGGTGTTACGTACAGGTTCACTTCTCCTTCCTTCAACCTTCCAACTTTGCCACACTGTCTGATACCAACCCAAAGGTGGTCAAGGATGAAAAACCTGAAAACACAATCAAACCACAACCAACAAAGACAAGTTTAGGCAACTTACTCAAAGAAGTTGACGCACTTTGCAAGCTTATATCAGGACCTTTTACGGGGTTCAGAATTTGCCCAGAGAAGTCATACGACCACGAATGTTTTTGAGCCGCTATTTGGGAATAAGCGTCTATCGCAACGTCAAGGAGATAAATGCCCACCGTCGATTACTTGCTCCGCAGGCAAAGCAAGGTAGATGCATGCCAGGGACAGTGGTAAGGATGTGTATGCCTTGGACAATAATGCGAATGTTCTTTGTCGAAAAGTATCTAGATGTGTCATTTCAGTAGGAGTAGCTTAAATCTCTAGTGGAATATTCACCTATGAATACAGAAAGCAATTGTGAGATAACTCCAGCCAACTCTTTGTCGGTGAAATCGGGATGCGATACAACAGTGTTCAATGTGTTTGCGTGATCATAAACAGCGGAATGCTGCCTATTTACTGTCGCTGTTACAAGTGCAGACAGAGCTCGCGAGAGAGGAAGAGAAGCGAGATTGTCTGGCAACCTAAGGAGAGCATAGCGAGCGGGCGTTCTGCGATACATGAGGCCTGGTTGAGATCTCGAGATCATACCACAGGAATCATGCGTTGACTCACAGATCGTCAAGAATAAGATGGCCAAGGACCAATGGGGCAATAATAAGTAGGCGCGACTGATGACGTTCGTTTGTACACTTGAATTATAGGGCCAAACGAATCAGTTCCGACATTACGACGGGTGAAGCAGTAGAAAACGCATACGGAGGTATCGGTTCGTTCAGCGATGTGGACCAATCGTGAATAATCATCTCGTGCGATTGCCTCAGACATGAGTGGTATGGCGTTCTGGTAGACTTCAGGACTGGGGTGTGATGTAGTTGGCACGGATATTGGGGCACTGGAATAGTCCAAGGGGATAGAAGCTCGGGCTTCATCATGGAGTTCTGCGGGGGTAGTTGCAGGAGGAGTGGGTGGACCATTTACCATGATTTCTGAATTTTGTAGGGTTGTTAGCAGTCTTGTAGATGATGAAAGGCAAGTATACAGATGATGTTCATTCAATCATAAAGCCTTAAGTACTAAGTAGCTGGTCACGTTATCACATCTCTTTCCCTTGCGACCATCTGCTCCTGCGCCGGGGCCTGCATCTCTGAGTCTTAGTGCAATGGACATTGAAGAAGATATCGACTCTATCTTATATATTGCGAGGGAAATATCTGGTATATCTCTTCGAATGATCGTTCTCAAGCGTGTCCCCATACCATTGTTCGTCCAGTTTATAAAATACCCCCTTTGAATGCAAACGAAGGATATCGTGCCAATGATTGGGGTGATCTGGCCAACCCCCTGTGGAAGGGGGAGACTTCGTATCGTCGAGAATTCCGCAGGTGCTGCACTGAACTTGGAGGATTCGCAGACAGGTGCGTCCTGTGGTTCCTACCAACATCCGTGGCGTGCTTATCTTACTTCCTCGGGTTTAGGAGAATGTAGGGCTCCTGCCAGACTTTTGTTGCTCTATCTTGACGTCTACTAGTATTTGCTAGAGCAGAGTACGATCCCTTACGACCCTCTGTTGAGGCCGTATTGGATTCCTCCCGTTACTTTGTCATCCGTGTGGAGGATGCTGGCAAGAAAGCATACATAGGCCTTGGCTTCGCCGAACGTAGTGACAGCTTTGACTTCAGTGGGTATTCTTGTTGACATGGCCTACTCTCTAAAGCTCACATCCAATTCAATATCTAAGACGTCGCTCTTCAAGATTATTCAAAGTATGAATCATAACTATTCACTTCAAATTTTCAGTGTCGTTAATCAGTAATTAGACGCAAGAGAGCGGCTTTGAATCCGCCATCGGACTCGAACGACGGATCCTCTCCTCATAACCCTGTTGGACCGAAGAAAGACTACAGTCTGAAGGAAGGGCAAACCTTCTCGATTTCAATCCCAGGTCGTCCAAAGCCAAACCCAGGAAGTAGCCTGCTTGGAAATTCCGCTTCATCTTCGTCTTCTACAACGTCCGGCGTTGCCTCTATTCCCCTTCTCCCACCGCCTCCTAGTGCAAATAAGCGGCGCAACGTTTGATATAGGGTATACTGATTTTTTACAATATTCATTTCGTTGATAACTTGGCTCTTGGAGCTCAGGCCTTTGGGTTCCGAAGAAGAGAATGGACTATGGACCAACATGAAGACGATCAGTCCTTATTTTGACTTACACGGACGCCATCATCATCATTTTAGGAAGCATACCTCTCCCGCATGTTGATACTTCGGTCAAGCCCCGGAAAATATATAAAAAATACGGCTATTCCGATTAATGGACGGCGTTACGTGTTGGCAATTTCTTTATCTATTCCTTCAAATTTGTTGCAAGACACCAGGAGAGAATGTTCGTGCAAGGCTTAAACAGTATCTTTGCTTGTAACTCCTTTTTAAGTCCGAGGTTAGGAAAGCATAAAATTACCCATGAGAGGACCATCCCTTCGGTAACAATGCATGCATTTGTTTGGAGTCCGATACCATAGGGCGCGGTTCTATTTTGTTTCGCTTCAAAGTTCAAATCCCCGTTATCTTCGAATTGACACCGTCCCCGAAGCTCCTTTCATCGTAGCATATAATTTATCAAATTACTGCCAGTGGTCGCCTTCACATGGGAGGGAGTTCACCGGGTCAACTCAAGCGATCCTAAAACTTAGCAGTGACTTGGTTTACATGTGCGTTGAAGTTTATGCTGTTTCTGCTTTCCTTTCCATAACCTTTATTCGCACAACCGCACAATCTTGTCTCGTCACCGAACTCGACATCTTCCGAGTCAAATGGCATTTCTGAAGAGCAGCTGGTACTGGTGCCGGTCACCAGTCAACAGCAACTGGCAGGTGACTTTACGGTGAGAATACTTAGAAAGGTCCGGTATGGCAAGATCACAAGCATACCCCTCAAGCTGTCTCCCCTTCATAGATACATCTGGAATCCAATGTTTTTCTTAGCCTTGAACGTGACGATATAATTTCAGGTGATCATGATCTTTCTAGGCTCCACAGCTTGAATCCTTGTCCGGACGCAGTATTATGACTTGTCTACTTACCACGCGATTTTACCGGGACTATTCCAGTGGTGGAACAAGCTGCTCTCTGCATATCGAACAGTCTTATGGGCAGGATCTCCTTATCTAAGCTGTGACTAGGCTACCCACCTTGTTCCTACGTGTCCGACGTTGTCCCGTTCGCCACTAAAGACGCGCGACAATGCTGTAACCTCCTATTGCCCTAGTTCCCGTGGTTTCGACCTTCATCGGATGAATCTCGTCTTGTGATTCATGAGGTTTATTACTCCTCTGAGTTCCTCATGGGCTCCGACTTCCTTCCATAGAGTCTCTGTCGGCTCAACACCGGAATGAAGAACGTTAGGCGACGAAACGAAATGCTATATAACTGCGACCTAATGCGATGAGTGCCCTCAGAACTTAACTGTCCCCCAAAAGATTTCAACCAAAAATGTTGAAGTTTGCCGCCTTACTATCTTTGGCCTCTCTGATCCCCGCCTTTGTTGAGGCAGTGAGCCCCGTCTACGGCCAATGTGGAGGTCAAGGATGGAGTAAGTTACGGCAGTCATCTCGCGCTAAATTTTGCTTATAAGGTTTCTATTAGGTGGTGACACAACGTGTGCATCTGGATCAACTTGTGTTGTCTCAAACCCATACTATTCGCAGTGCTTGTAAGGCATTCCCTTCTGCGTGTCTTATCCCTACATCTAACGGACAAATCTGTAGACCCGGTGCAGCAAGTCCTTCGTCTACTCCCGCCAGTACCGTGAATCCAACCACCACGATCAAGCCAACCACCACTAGCGGTGGAGGGTCAACCACTCCCACTACTACCCCAGATGCCGGAAACCCTTTCACAGGATATAGCGTGAGTTAAGCGCGATCTAGTATTAGTGATGTATGCTCACACCTGAAAAGATCTATCTCTCGCCCTATTATGCTGACGAGATCACCGCTGCTGCTGCCCTCATCAGTGACTCCACTCAGAAAGCCAAAGCATTGTCTGTTGCCAAGGTCCCAACATTCACCTGGTTTGATGTTATCGCGAAGACACCTCAATTGGGCACCTACCTGGCTGATGCTAGTTCACAAGCAAAAGCTGCTGGCACCAAGGCCTTGGTCCAGATTGTAGTCTACGATCTCCCAGACCGTGACTGCGCTGCTCTTGCATCCAACGGAGAATTCTCAATCGCCAACAATGGTCTTGCTAATTACAAACAATACATCGACCAACTTGTTGCTCAAATCAAACGTATGTTATACAATTCATTCTTTATGTGGAACACAGTAGCCTCACCACTTGTATATCCCAGAATACCCGGATGTCCGTGTCGTTGCTGTCATCGAGCCTGACTCGTTGGCAAACTTGGTCACCAACCTTAATGTCGCGAAGTGTGCCAACGCTCAGACTGCTTACAAGGCCGGCGTTACTTACGCCATGCAACAACTCAACACTGTCGGTGTTTACATGTATCTCGATGCTGGCCATGCCGGATGGCTCGGATGGTCTGCCAACTTGGCCCCGGCTGCCCAATTGTTTGCGAGTCTATACACGGCTGCTGGCTCTCCCAAGTTTGTGCGAGGACTGGCTACCAACGTTGCGAACTACAACGCCCTCTGTAAGACCCCTTATACAGCAGCGAGAATATAATATTGACAATTATTGCAGCTGCCTCCTCCCCAGACCCGATCACACAAGGAAACAGCAACTACGATGAACTCCACTACATCAACGTACGCAGTAACTGCAATCCAATAAAAGTGAAAACTGACCATATTCATTAACACAGGCCCTTGCTCCCATGCTCAGCTCTCAAGGTTTCCCTGCCCACTTCATTGTTGACCAGGGACGCTCCGGTGTCCAGAACATTCGATCACAGTGGGGTGACTGGTGCAACGTCAAGGGCGCCGGTTTTGGAACTCGTCCCACTCTCAACACAGGCTCCAGCCTCATTGATTCAATTGTTTGGGTCAAGCCTGGAGGTGAATGCGACGGAACTTCGAACAGCTCATCCCCCAGATATGACGCACACTGCGGTCAATCGTAAGTTACTCGTTGTGCTAGTTTCATAGTCGAATCTAACGATATATGCTCGAAAGTGATGCCGCCCAGCCAGCACCTGAAGCTGGTACTTGGTTCCAGGTTTGTCCAATTGTCATACTTGAGGTTCAAGTACTAATGTTCTGTGTTCGGCCAGGATTACTTCGCAACCTTGGTCAAGAATGCCAGTCCGGCTCTATAAGCTCACAAACATACTCTCATCCTAAAAATCCTTTTGAGATCTTGATCCTGCTGGGATGTGATTGATAGGATAAAGTAATAGTATAACATGGGAACCGTTGTAAAAAAGCCGGTACCAATGAAACATATTCTGAACGTTCGAACGAGCATAATACAAATCCCGAACAAGTTGAAAGATGTATTATGTATAAAAATTCTACAGAAGCTGGCAAAATTGAAACGATTTTTGGAAGATCTCAATGTGTCCGGGAGTGAGCATTATTATTAAAGTCCCTACTAGATAGAGCAGGTTAAAACAAGTAACCAACATGTTTTGAATAGGTTCGATTTCAAAGTAGATAGGCCGCTAAGTGTTGGCTAAGCGCTAACCAGTGACACCCGGGGGCCCCGAGTGCATTCGGGAAATGGATATTGACCGTGCAAACTCCGGGAAACTATGGCGGCATTTTCCGGTATCCATTCGTACTACAACAACACAGCTCCTGGCCTCATTTTATTATCCATTCCTTCTTATAGCTCAATTTGTAGAGTGATGTTAAATATTTAGCTTGCATGTAGAAATGTCTGCGACTTTAGGAGCATGTAGTGTGTACATTAGATTTACAAAGAGTGTGTACTTGATTTGGACGGACCTGAGACGTCGCTGGAACGTACCCTTTTATGACGGATGTGTTGTTATAGTTAAGTCAAGAGATGATTTTTTTCTGTGTTGACTTTAAAAACATTCATTAGGACCAACTTTGGACCAGGCCCCAGCACTACAAGATATAATGTGAGTTTACTCTATGGCCATGGAAAGTAATGACTGTCATTATTAGTGACGCTTCTGCACCGCTTGGATGCAGCTTGCCTGCCTTCACTTTCAACTTTCAAAGCAAATCAAGTTGAGCAAATGATACTTACGTCACCTGTGATGTATTATGGTCTCTTGAGTCAAGCTATATCCTGTAATTGCGGTATATAAAGCACAAATATTAAGTATCCATGCATCATACTTATGCTCTTTTTCTTCAGGAGTCTAGCGCGCGTCCTCCTAATTTGAATAGAGACGGGCCTAAGCGCGTCGCGCTCGCTGAGAGCGTCATATGATGTAATTCCCACCGTAAAAACCGCCGGCTTTTGCCCCGTCAATTCCAATCCAAAACCCTAGGCGCGTGGGAACAGAGAAGTTAAGGTCACGTGAAATAATTGAATACTCGGCTCTTCGGCAAAGGCCCCTCGTCATTCGGCGACAGGATCTCAGGGATTTTTACTCTGTTAATCAGGCTTAGTACAACAATTCCTTCCGGGCTTCCACATCCTCCCGTCATCCTTCTAATTATCATCCTCTCTCTCGACCCTCGTCATGCTATCTAGAATATCCCGGACAGTTTCCAGGAGGTCAATTGCGTCAACTGTATCGACTGTTAGCAGTTGTCGCACTTTTGTTCAACCTTCTGGGGCCGACAGAGCAAGTGTGGTGGATGTACCTTCAACATATCAAGACGACAACCACTTTGCACCCAGGCCAGGTGTGATATGCCACTGTATGTCTCGTGTCTATTAGCTAACTTTGTTTCCAGATATGCTCGGATTTAAGCTCGATGCCCCGCTTCGCGAAGGGTCGGTAGAGGCCAAAACACGACCGATTTACCTGGACATGCAGGTTTGGCATTATAACTGTTGCAGCCCGTATGCCCTTTGACCTTGATTTAGGCAACTACTCCAGTGGATCCAAGAGTGCTTGATACTATGCTGCCTTACCTGACAGATCAATATGGTAATCCACATAGTCGAACTCACGCATACGGTTGGGAAGCGGAACAAGGCGTCGAGGATGCCCGGAAAGTATGTCATTTGTATGTTTGAATAACAATAGGGTTCTAAACAGTTCGTCTCCCAGCATGTTGCCTGTTTGATTGGTGCAGACGCAAAGGATATCGTGCTTACTTCAGGAGCCACGGAATCCAACAACATGTCTATCAAAGGAGTAGCTCGATTCCACAAAGACAAGAAGCGCCATGTCATTACAACACAGACGGTAAACATGTCCAATCTCTACAAAAGGTGGGACTGACTCTCGAAACCAGGAGCATAAATGTGTCCTGGACTCATGCAGGAAGCTTGGCGAAGAAGGCTTCGAAATCACATATCTTCCTGTTCAAAAAATGGCCTCATTTCCTTAGAAGAACTTGAAGCCGCTATCAAACCTACGACATCTCTTGTATCGATCATGGCCGTGAACAACGAAACGGGTGTCATCCAACCTCTGAAAGAGATCGGTGCACTTCTTCGAAAGCATCGGGGTATCTATTTCCATACAGACGCTGCACAAGCTGTTGGAAAAATACCCTTGGATGTTAATGAGATGAACATTGATTTAATGAGCATCTCTGGGCACAAGTTATACGGACCCAAAGGAGTCGGTGCTTGTTACGTTAGGCGTAGGCCCCGAGTGAGGTTGGAACCGATCCTTAGCGGGGAGGGCAAGAGCGCGGGTTGCGCAGTGGCACCGTTCCCACAGCTTTAGTTGTTGGTTTAGGTGAAGCTGCTCGACTCGCACAAAAAAGAGATGGCCGTAAGTTTCCAATTTTTATCACCCCCATATGATGAACACCTGCGTTTGAATGACGCGAATGCGTCGAGCTAGGTGGTAAATGTGCGAGCAGTTCCATGCTTCCACAGACCAGCTTAGCCGTGAATTTTGTGCAGGGGTGCTGATTCTGATGAACTGCCCATTAGTAGCCACTTAGCTAACCTTTGCGTTATTATTTCTAGAGGGATCATGCGCACATTAAAACGCTTTCGGATCGTCTCATCAGTAAAATCGATGCCCAAGTCGAGTATGTCGTGAGGAACGGAGATCCTAACGGATATCCGGGATGTGTCAACCTCAGTTTTTCATATGTTGAAGGTGAAAGTTTGTTAATGGCCTTGAAGGTAAGGGTGGTTATTTGAATCTTGTATATTCCATTTCTTATTGGTTTCTAGGATATTGCACTATCGTCTGGCAGTGCTTGCACTTCAGCCTCATTGGAGCCCTCCTACGTCCTCCGAGCTCTTGGTATGCTGTTTCTTGCAATAGTTACAAATGTGATGGCTCACAGTCTTGTTTCAAGGTGCGGCCGAAGATATGGCTCATTCATCACTTCGCTTTGGTATTGGTCGTTTCACCACAGAAGCAGAAGTTGATTTTGTGGTCGCACACATCATCAGGACCGTACACAAACTTCGTGAAATGAGGTTTGCGTCTTTTTCTCTGTTGTACTGATTGGTGCTTATCAAACTTGCAGCCCTCTCTGGGAGATGGTGCAGGAAGGGGTTGACATAAATTCTATCGATTGGTCTCAACATTAGTTTACATGTAACTCTTATTATCATTCTACATACGTAATTCATATGCTTTAGCTTCTGACTTATGAACAATGAAGGTTATGGGGTGGTCCGTGCCCTGAGAAGACGTTTTGATGCATGTGTGTTGAAATTGAAACTCAGATGAAGAGCAAGTTGAATCCCACTTTACCATCTTGCACCTCACTCTCTAACCACAATGTCTAGACGTCTTTATCTTGGCAGTATGCCCTTTCCCCATATTGTGACCACCTTAGTCCCTTATTGATTTCCTATAGGACTCCCCACCGATGCTCGTTCCGAGGATGTCTCCAAATTTTTCGACGGTTATGGTCGTATTATCGATTGTCGTGTCATGACCGGTGGGTTCGAACTGCCCAACTTTAAAATACTTATGTTCACAAAATGCTTGGTCAGGTTTCGGGTTTGTTGAATTCGAAAATGCGAAGGTGGCTATACCCATTTCCCTCACCAAGAGTTAAGACATCCTTACTATTTCTTCAAGGATGCTGAAGACGCTGTACATAACTTCAACGGCAAACCCTTCATGGGTGTCAAGTATGTTACTGCTGCTCTCATAATAACAATAAAATCTTTAACCAATTCTTTTTCAGTATCGTTGTCGAGTTCGCGAAAGAAAGTCGCCCTCGCCGCGAAGTTCACGATGACCGAGGCGCTTATGGGTATGGTAAACGAATTAGAGGAAAAAGTGGGGACTAAACTTTTTTGTTATATAGAGCTCCTCGGTCTCGCAGGCCTCCTGGAATTCGTCTGATTGTTTCCGGCGTTTCTCGTGACACAAGCTGGCAGGTATGACATCTCCCTTGATTCTCATGTTGAATAGGTCACTTGGCCAATGCTCGGATCCATGCTCGCCACCATTGACGTTCGAAGCACCGATATCTGCGTATTATCCCTGTTGTCTCTGCTCCATTAGGCTATGGCTATGACTATGACCTTTCCTGACCGAAAGCCTGCACGGACCTAACCCTTCATTTACTACTCATAGGACTTGAAAGACTTCGGACGGGATGCGGGCAGCGTCTCCTTTGCTGATATTGATCGTGATGTTCCCGGACAAGGGTGTGTATATATCATGTCTTACTCTGTCTGAACTTATTACTTATTGTGTCGCAGAATACTTGAATACCTTTCTAGAGAGGATGCTGATCGCGCAATTAAGGACCTCGACGGTAAAGATCTCCGAGGCCGCCCTGTCCACGTCGCCCTTGACGACTCAGTGAGCCAACTTTATACTGTTTTGTTTAGCGAAAACTTAGAGAGAAAGCCTCAGCGCTCTGGGCCCGATAATTATCGTCGTGACGATCGCCGCGACGATCGTCGCGACGACCGTTACAGTAGGGATGACCGCAGTGACAGATACCGCCGTGATCGCTCAAGGTCGCCCCCCCGTCGTGGTGAACATGACGACCGTCGTTCAGCCAGGTCACCCCCTTCCAGACGGGAGGTTGATGATAAAAGACCTGCAGGGTACGATGATTACCGGCGCGGAGGCTATGATGACCGCAGAGGGCCTGATTATTATTATGACCGACGTAGGGATGATCAAGATCGTCGACGAGATGACAGAAGACGCGACGACAAAGAAGATCGATACGAGGATAGGCCAAGGCATACGAATGGTGAAGGATGGTCTCGTTGAGGATTTTTTCAAAGGTCGTGTGCTGGAAAACGGATGGCGTCCAATGGTTTTCTTTCCTTCTATTATGGACTTCTCCGATCTTTGTGGTCTTATCGTCGTTTACCCGGACCGTGTACTTCTCTTTTGGTTGGTCAACCCCGCTCGGAGAGGCATAAAGCAATCTGCGATATCATTACTAGGCCTGTCGCGAGGAGACCATGCAACTGTACCGGTCGACGGTTAAGGCATCCTCATGGTTTCCACACGGTTTTAAAGCGGGCATCATTCGGTCATGGTTTATGTCAGGTAGGCTCCAAATCAAAGATGGGATTCGGATTGCAGCGTCAAGGCGTAAATGATGTGCCATCACAAGTTTTTGATTCCATCGACTGCGTAGTTCTGGAGGTATAAGTATTCATTTCCTTCCTGTAATGTGGTTATCTATTTATGTCGTTCAATCATTCCTTTATCATTGCACCTGATATGCGATCTGTGAGCCATTGTCTAAACCGAGCCAGTCAAGGTCTCTGAGATCGTGCTCTTTGTCAAGCTTTGTGAGAGCTCCGTTCCCCATATGCAACCAGAGTGCAATATTTGTCCGACGGGCGTCAACCTTGAGTACTTTGCACATCTTCAAGCGTAGTATTCGCAACGACATAGTAGGAAGGACACGGAGCGTCGTTTCAGGAGCAGTCGCAAAACCATCATCACTTTGTTCCATCGACTGGGCGTACCGATACACTTGAAGATCTAGTAATGGTTTAGGAGATGTTCCTTCCAAAAGTTTGAACTGTCATACCTATAAGATGGCCACTGAGTTTATTTTGAAGATTTTGCTGCTTCTGGACTTCATCTGGTTTACCATACTCTGAGGTAGGTTGTTAGTATTTGTAACAAGTATATCATTGTTTCACTTACTTTTGCATAAAGAAGGCCAGTGATAGTGCGCCTTCGTCCTCACGTCATCTGCAACGATTCCTTGTTGTATGATGGTCGACATGTAAAAAAGTTCAGAATCAGTTCGTTCCCTAAAAGATATCTAGATCGAGGTTCAGCGAATTAAGTGTAGCACGTTTCAATTATGACCTACAAATGCCCCATCTAATGTCACAAGAGATGGTACTCTCGCGATCATAAAGGGCCGGATTTGTTTTCCGAATTCATTATCTCCACAAAGGCAAAAATGTAAGGGTATATTTAATACATTAAAGAAACGTGTTGCCTCACCATTCATAAGCGGATTCCCATTCATCATCAGAGTCTCCAGAGAAGGCAGCCAACGGGATAAGGAATCAATGGCTTCCCACGAGCTGATACGATTGTCCGACAATGAGAGATACTTAATGCCAGGTAGGCAGTTCAAGGAAGACTCTGGAAAGGGGATATCTTCGATGTGATTAGAAGTCAAGACAACGCGCTGTAAGCTTGACATATGGTGATGATAAATTCGATTAAGCATATCAAAGGACATGACACATACGAATTGTATTCCCCAAGAGAATCACAAATGTGAATCCAGTCGGAGCATAGGTTTGTGTCCAGATTGAGGAATTCAACGGCGGGTTTGAATATGGTAGTATGTTTATCGCCGCAGAGTCTGGCGAGATGGTTATAGCCCATTTCAATCACCCGAAGCTGTGGCATAAAGGATGTTATCTTTTGCATATCAGACCAGCTGATCAGTATGTCGTTCAACTGAATTTCTGTCAACTTCTGAAAAGCAATTGCCAAACGATCATAATTCAAGGGCATCTGAAGACGATTCCGACTATCCTGGAGATCTAATTTGAGAATGGCATGTAAAACTCGCACCACTTACTTTAGGGATAGTCTCTCGAGAAGAGACAAGGAGCTGGTAATTTCTGCCACTGTTTCCCAGTTGGGCAGCAGATTCTGGGAGAGATCCAATCCACGGACGTCTTTCCAACGCTCAACAGCTGATTCTGAGATAGATGGCATGTGAGCTCACTAGGACAGCTTTTTGTGATATTAGCTGGAGGATCTCCCTTCACGACATTGGCTTTGTCTAAGCTGACTTCACGCAAACGGTCCAACCGAGAGAACTTTTCTCTGATTTTGTCCAGGGATACAGCGGTGATTTGGATAGCACCTTGAGAAGATCCGAGAGTAACTATCTCGTCAGATCCATGTAAGGCTTCAATATATTTCGCTGTCAGAGCACCAAGAAACGATACACCATAAACAATGTGCGGATTCGGCCTGATGAACGACCCTGATGTTCGGAAACTACATGCAAGCACCGTTTATTAGGGCCACGATGAAAGAATGGCAGGACCACTTACCGACAGGAGAAATATTTTTGCCATCCTTATGGCCATCATGTTTACCGCGATCTGGGTTGTCCCACTCAACACCGAGCCAGATGCCTGGAGTGTTGTCAACTGTGCCTGTGTATCTGATAGTTCCAATATCGTTATTGAGGCTGAAGCGAGTGCCGACAGAGGGAATATGAGGGCTCATCGCAATTGCCATAAGCGAAACTGTTGCGTTTGATTTGAAGTTGAATGATAGAGTCAAACCCTAACCATAAAATATGTCGTTCTTGTGACCCAACTGCGCAACAAGGTCTTCCGACGTCCATCTGACCAGTGACCACTTCCGTCTTCTACGTCCAAAATTCGGTCTCCGTCGGAAGCCGCGCCATAGTCACGTATTTTTCGTGCGGGAGCAAGTAGTCTCTGATGTTGGTTTCAACCATCCGCAGCAAATGTCCCGTGGCTCCGTTCGCGTAGCCTGCCAAAGAACAACAGCCATAGGGCAACATATGATGTCTACTTCCACCACTCTATCTTCCGACGATGTAAGTGGCTTAGCAAACCTGTTTTTCTTACTCCTAACGGACACTTTCAAGCCGACCGTCCTTTTGAGTCCAATTCTTCGCTTCGAACATACATTCTCAACAGACCATCAAAGCTCAATGCCCTCGATGACACCATGCTGTCGACTCTCCGACCTAAGATTGAGGTTTATTTTACCATGTTCGGGTCTGTAGTTGTTATTGATGCAATGTGTTAGGAATGGAGTTCTTCCGACCTCTGCGGTACCATTGTTGCACGAGGGAATGGGCGTGCTTTTTGCATCGGAGGTGATGTAGGAAGTAAGTCTACGCCGACAATGAAAAGAAGCACACCCAGTTGACATCAATTTCCCTAGGTGTTGCTAATAAAGCGGCAGATCCTGCAACTCGTCCACTTGCGACCGAATTTTTCAAACGAGAGTGAGTCTTCTATATTTTGTGATTGTTTGTTCAGAAGGGTTCAAGGATCAAAAAGATTTGAATTGGATTTCATTCTTGCAGCGCTCAAAAAACCTTACATTGCTATTCTGGATGGCATGACTAGTGGGTGTCTATTTTTTCTTTACAACTATGCATCTCTGATTCAATAGTCAGTGGGAGGTGGGGTCGGGTTGGCGGCTAATGCCTCGTTTCGAATCGCCACCGAAAAGACCGTCTACGCTATGCCTGAAACAAAAATAGGTTACTGCCCAGATGTTGGCGGTAGTTATTTCTTATCGAGGCTAGATGGTGAAATTGGAACATATCTTGCGCTTACTTCCGATACTATATCAGGGAGAGCCGTGTTGTAAGTCCGTTATGCTTCCACATTCTGTTTTGGTTCTCATTATTTGCACATCTTCCAGCGAACACGGCCTCGCTACACATTACATTCCGTCAAGAAGAATTCCTATGCTCCTTGACCGGCTTGCTGAGCTAAACCAACCACACGCCAGTCTAGTGGATCGCACTATTGAGGATCTTTCCGCGGAGCGTGAACCCACAGAAACTCCTGCGCCCTTCACAGGTGCGAAGCGAGTCGCGCTCGATTATGCTTTCCGTCACAACAAGGTCGAGGCTATTATCAATGATCTGGAGATATTTTCCAATGGTGAAGATGCAGAGATAGCGAAATGGGCTTCGGACACGTTGACCATGTTGCACCAGCGCAGTCCCACTAGTCTAAAAGTTGCTTTGCAAGCCATACGCCGAGGATCCAAACTATCACTTCTTCAATCACTGGAGATGGAACTCAGGATAGCCACAGCCTTTTGTGTGAGTTGACATCATTCGAGGTACTTATGGACGTCATCTGACATTAATCGCAGCATGGTGCAAGTCCCGATTTCCAGACAGGCGTTGATGCAGTCATTTTCAAGAAAACTAAGGAGCGTCCCAACTGGTCACCTTCGACCCTCAAGGAGGTCTCTGCCGAAATCGTTTCCCGATTTTTCGACCCGAAATCGCCTTTCTTGTCATCGGCACCTTCCCTCAGCTTCCCGGCGGAACTGACATCAGGCACCATTTCAAATCCATTGAAGTATGCCTTGCCCACTGAGGAAGAGATTGGTTCTGTGGTTACAGGTTCTCACGCGTCCGGCGGAGGACTAGGCCTTCGATTCGATGAATTACTTGCCAGATTTGCGGAGCTGCGTCCGGGCAAGATGGGAGTCAAGGAAAAACTGCTCGAAGTTGTGCAGCGAAGGTGCGAGTTGACCGACAATGCGGATGGCAATCAAGTATGGTTAAAGTGGAAACATCAGTCAAAATGATATGCCTGGTGTGTTTACTGGTATGAGGAGTTACGCGAATGTTACCGGGAATAGAAATATCCGAGCAAGCAGGCATGACTTGAGTGATTGACCAAAAAAAGTCAAAAGATCCACAGATGAAAAGTAAGGGTGAGCGCTGGTAACCCTTGAGAGGTCCAGAAGCTCAAAGTCTCAAACGCGATCGAAACGGGAAGGAGAAAGGTCGATTTTCTTGTGTCAGCAGGGTCCAAGCACGTTGCCGCTCAAAAAAAAAAATATAAGGATTCGGTCGGATCGTTGTGGGCGCCAGACTAATCTAGGTTCCTGGCATCACATTTTTTGGCACTTCTGGCGCAAACATGCAAATCGCCGAGAAAAACAATCATCATCACTGGAAGGACGCTCTCAAGATGGCTATTGTAAGAAAATGATTTTTGAATGACGTGCAATCAAAAGCTGTGGACTACCGTGTCGGGGCACTGCATCGAGATAAGTCTTTGACACAGCGCAGCAGCACAGAGTTGTTACCAAGACAGATTTTATTTCTGGAAACTTAACAGGCAGCAGATAAATCAAAAGGACAATTGATTGGGATGGAGGTGCGTGGGAATTCTTGATATATATTGAACCTTTCTCCTCCTGAGTGAAAGATCCAGTCAACAACGGAGCTAAGGCCTTTGAGGAGAGATTAGATCCAACCCTCCAATAATGGCGGGTCCCGGACACATGCAAAACGGGCTTTCCTCCGACAAGGGGCAAGAACATAACTCAGGGAGCAGTCCCGTTCCGTTGGTGTTATGATGTGGCGTAAGCTTTTTCTTCAAATTTCTATAAGAGCTTAACCATCTCGCGCATTTCCAGCTCATCTCCCTCTTTCTCTTCAGCAATGGACGTCGTCAATGTCCTTCAGACTCCACCTATCTTCTTTCGCTTGTTTATCAAGTTGGCCCTTTCCCTGTTTAGCTCCACCTTCAACCTCAACTACAAAGCCATTCCTGAGAGACGTCTCCAGAGTTCATATGACATCGACACCCGTTCCGGTTTCTTTCCTCCCAAACCCCTTCAGCGTCTGGCACCAGACTACAGCATTTGGGAGGATGCTTTGTGCGACGCGAATGGAAATCTTAGTCTGGCCGAAGATGATTCGGAAGACGCCGTTTCCAAACGTGCCTTTGGAGAAAGATGGAGATCAAATATCGCGTCCGTAAGTATCATCCCATTGATCTTTTAGTAGACAACCACTTGACAAACGCGTCTTTTTTACTATTCAGTGGCCTGTGCTAGACTGTACACCCCTTCAAACTGATTTGCGTTCTTCCCAACGCGCGCATATGGTTCTTGCATGGCTCGTCAATTTCTACGTCCATTCAATGCCTCGTCCTGACGGAACGCCGGCTCTTGTGCCCAAGGCCTTGGCAATTCCTTTGACGCAAATCTCTCGCCACCTTGGAATGGCTCCAGTGCTTACGTTCGCTGATACTGTACTATGGAATTGGGAGCTCATAAATCCTGAACAACCCCTATCCATCGACAATATTCGATTCGTTAATTTGTTCTCAGGAACCGATGACGAAAGGAATTTCTATCAATCCTCTGCAAGGGCCGAGCTACGCGGGGTAGAAATCTTACGGATAATTGATGACTACACCTCCCTTCCCAATATTAGAGACTTGACCTCTATATCAAAAGTCGCGAGAGATCTCACTCGTTTATCTGGAATTGTCGACACAATCAGTGAAATAATCCAATCCGTTCGCCCCATTTGCGACCCTCACGTCTTCTACTGGGATATTCGTCCATGGTTTGAGGGCAGTGACGCGAAAGGTCCCACAGAACCGGGCTGGATTTACGAAGGAGTCGACGTATCAGAACCTCTTGATCTCAGCGGACCATCGGCAGGCCAGAGCAGTGTCATGCACGCCCTTGACATTTTCCTGGACGTTGACCATAAACTTGGGCAGAGACGCTATCCTGCTCCTTCGCCAGAGAACAAGCGTGCCGATCTGGGTTTCATGGATAGAATGAGGCGATACATGCCAGGAAAACATCAGGAATATCTCAGACAGCTTTCATCAACCTCTCTTTCTGTGCGCGAAGTGGCACGATCGACGCCTACTCTTCGTGATCCTTACGACACTGCAATTACAGCTCTAAAACGCCTCAGAGACCAACACATTCGCATTGCCTGCCTCTATGTAGTAACAATGTCTCGATCCACCCCCGGTGCACGGGGAGGATGTCCTGCGAGCGCGATGATTGACCGACTTCAAGCTGCCAGGGCATCCGGGAAAGGACCTGTCCGCGGGACTGGGGGCAACGAACTTTCCGTTCTCCTCAAAGCAGGGCGGGATGCGACTAGAAGGGCCATCTTGAAATCCAACTGACACTATTCCTAGAGGAGATGGTGTCCAACGTCAAATGTTTCTTTGCTCTGACATGATTTTTTTTCTTACTTGCTTTCGATTGGCTTTCGAATTTCCATTTGACATCTTGTTAGTTAATTGTTTTTCCATAGTAACATATTATATATATACGTATATATTAGCTATAATGCATAATATAATGATTGATACATACATGTTTTGGTTGACCTTTACTCCACTTTTTCAATTACAATGGCAAAAAGTCGGATACGATTCGGGAGAACATTTGCAATCACGTCGACTTAAGTTTCGGAAAGTTCATGCCACCAGGTGCCACCGCCGAAATTTACAGTTCTGTCAACCAGGGCGAAGGGACGCGACATACTAACCAGATGGTGAACTGGTCAAGGAAGTCTTCCGGTTGTCTTCCGGTCGAGGCCTTGAACCACAAGGACACTGAGCCAACCAAAAGGATCTCCCCGGGAGCTCATTGAGCAAGGGGTACGAATAAAGAGAACATGTCCCATTTTCCTCGAATCTTGTTTCAGTTTTCTAAGTCAAGCCTTTGCCTTCAGGGCTGCTTTGTTGGTCGTTAATTACTGTTGTTTGATGGATCACCGCGTATGCAAGCGCACAGAAAACGCGTTCAGTCACACTCTGTCACAGCAATAACTCATTCTTCGTCACGACCATCATCCCCGCCAGCTCAAAGAAATATACAACATGGCTCAGCCAAAACTATCGGATGGCAGCGTCAAACTCTTCCAGAACTCACTTCCCGAGGATGTGGGTGTATTTGATCGCGAATATACTCTCCAGTTTCTTTCCATCAAAAAAGTCGGCAACAACGCGAACGCACCCATCTCGGCACCTCCAGAACGCTATCGTATAATCATTTCCGATGGTCAACACTACATGCAGGCAATGCTGGCGACCCAGCTCAATGAGCTTGTGCAAGAGAACTTGATCACAAAGAATACTATCGCCGTTATTGAGAAACTCACATGTAACTACGTTCAAGAGAAGAGGTACGCGTCGCATCCATTTACAAAACAAACGTTGACATGTTTACAGGCTTGTAATCATTCTTGCTCTTCGTGTCCTCGAGCATACTGCCGACAAGATTGGTGATCCGCAGCAGATAGAACCTGCAGACCAACCCATCGATTCTCCTGCTGTTGTCAAACAGGCCCAAGCTACATCTACCTCGGGGCGTCAACGCCGCAGGCTGCTCCAGCTATTGCTTCTGCGTCTCGGCCTCAGGCGCCCGCAAATAACGGGCGTCAAGGCAATATTTTCCCCATTGAAGGCCTCAGCCCGTATCAAAATGGGTGGACCATCAAGGCTCGTGTTACCCAGAAATCTGACATCAAAACGTGGTCAAACGCTCGCGGCGAGGGAAAGCTCTTTAATGTCACATTGATGGACGATTCTGGGGAAATTCGGGGAACCGGCTTTAATCTTGTTGTCGACGAACTGTATCCCAAGTTAGAAGAAGGGAAGGTATATTTCATTTCAAAAGCTCGGGTAAATCTAGCGAAGAAGAAATTTTCCAATGTCAACAATGACTACGAACTCAGCTTTGAGCGAAATACCGAAGTCGAGGAGGTGTGCATTTTGTCTTTCTTTTCCGATCAAGAAATAACATATCTCATTTTAGTGCCATGAAACCACCAATTTACCTACAATAAAGTATAACTTCGTGCCTTTGAATGCTCTGGAAGGATTGAATAAAGATGCGATATGTGGTATGTGATGCCTCCAGACTGTCAATTTCCAGATCTCAATGGACCATATTAGATGTCATCGGTGTTATAAAGGAGACCTCGCCACTGTCTGAAATTACATCTACAAAACAGAACCGCCAGGTACATCACTCGATCATTGTCACCGCAACATTCTTGCTAATTTTACTAGATCCTCAAGCGTGATCTGACACTGGTTGATAAATCCGAATTCTCTGTTCGCCTCACTCTCTGGGGTAAGCAAGCAGAGCAGTACAATGTTCCCGAGTCGAACCCTATCATTGCTTTCAAAGGGGTTAAAGTTGGAGACTTTGGAGGTACCTCGTCTTTGGCATTCAAATGATTGTATCTCAAGCATATGTCATTAGGGCGTTCCCTTTCTATGTTTAGCTCAAGCACTATGCAGATCAATCCTGACATCGAGGAATGCTTCAGCCTTCGCGGCTGGTACGACAACTTGGGCACGGATCAAACGTTTAAGGCTCATTCAAACGTCGGAGGTAGCACGTCAACATTTGGTTTCAATCGTGCTGAAATTCGAAGCTTGGACGAAATCAAACAAGCTGGATACGGTATGCCTGAGAAACCGGAGACATTTTCGACCCGTGCTACAATCATGCACATCAAGAATGATAATATTTCTTATCCTGCATGTCCGACACCCAACTGTAACAAGAAAGTCGTTGATGTGAATGGATCCTGGAGATGCGAGAAATGCAATCAAAGCTTCGGCGCACCTGAACATAGGTCTGTCTTTGTCTCGCTTTCTATCTGTCCTGGCTTTGAACCCACCTACAGATACATTATGTCTATGGCCGTCGCTGATTATTCTGGTCAGGCTTGGCTTCAGGGATTCAACGATGTCGGGACCGCTGTATTTGGCATTTCTGCCAATGAATTGCTTGAGATAAAAGTGTGTAGACATCAGTCTCAGCATCTCCACCCAAAACATAAGCTTATTGACGCTAGGCCAATAATCCTTCCGAGTACGATGCAAGGATGCACAGGGCCAATTGCAACACTTTTAATTTCTCTTGCCGCGCCAAACAGGATACGTATAATGCAAGTCATGCAATCTTAACTTCATACAATCTTAGGCTCATCCCGCTCATTCAATAGGAGACGACGCGTATCAGGTATGGTATATCTCGCATCCACCCTCTGAACTACAAGGAAGAGGCAATGGCAATGCGAGATTTATTGTATTCTGCATGGGCTAGGTAGATCGTCGAAGATTTTCTTTTCATTTTTCTGTACTATAAAATCTACGTCTGTGTATACGTACCTTTTCTCCCAATCAATATGCTGTTTTGAGTCGTCTTTAAGTTGGCCATGCACTACATGGTCTGACAATGTTGAATTCGGTTATTTGCACGTGTAATTGTATTTGACGCGACTGTTTACAACCAGTCGCGCCAAAGGGCACCGCCTGATAAACCGAAACCTTAACATCCGTGGTCTCGCCCATTTTCAGCTCCCTCAAGTGCACTGTTCTCAGTCACTCAGTCTGTGGCGCTGTTCTGGATACATATATTGCCCGATTCCTATTGTTCTGCTTTTTTATTTTTTTACCCGCCTCAAGCCTTCTGTCTGCCACGGTTCCTCTACCGTTCTCTATGCCAGTGCCCACTAATTCACGATATGAACCATCTTTCAGCCCCCCTTCAATGATGTCGACACCGTCGCGTTCAAGCCATTTTCGCGCTCAGAACAACAGTTCTAGTTACTCGCCAACAGTCACTTCTGGCGGCATTGGTCAACAGAAATTGAATGTCATTACCCGAGTGGCGATTGAAGGCAAAGCTAAACAGGGGCAGGATGGTGCCTCTATTAGAATGTTCCTCAAGGTTCCTTCGTCTCAGATGTATGTGTGTGTGATAGCCGGCCTTATATCTTTTTGTTGAATAGATATGTGTACCACTGGATTCAGTAACTCCTGGATCAACCATCCCACTTTTCCCAGGTTAGTAATTCTGACAATTGGTTCGTTTTCGATATTATAACGCATGTATATCTAGAGGAGAATGTGAAAATTCACACGTCCCAGGTCCATCCTCTTGACCAGAATGGTGTTCCATACAACTTTTCATCGACCGTCTTTCCTCTTCTTCACAACGCAGCTCGAGCGTTGGGCCTCCCTCAACGGTTAAATGAAGACTTCAACTCTGTCTTCAATTTCTCTAACTTCAATGGAAACACGACCTCAAGCCGTTCACTCAAAGCGGACAACGGCGACAATGTATCCCCTATTGATGCTCAATATATCGGCCAAATTCTCGTCAGCGGCTATAGCATATCTTTTGTGCTCCCAAAAGTGTTTCCTCCGCGAAGAAATGATACCAGCCCGTTAGATACAGGAAGAACTCCTGCGAGCAGAAGACGGCCTTCTATTGGAGAGAGAAACCAAGCCTTCTTCATGGCTGCTATTGATATGTGGATCCCGTTCTTAGGCAGACCACCGCGGTCGCCCTATCTTGTGCGTAACCATCTATACTATCACTTTCACTGCCACTGAATGCTTTTTACCCTAGCTTTCCATTCCCAGTCCGCGCTGCCTGCAAAATTATATTAAGCTGCGCATATTTCCGCCGTCTGTCAACACATCTACCTCCTTTGCTTCGTTGTCGTCAATGGAAGAGGACAACGCTGCCTGGGACCTTACGTCGGAGCCTCATGTTACACGGACCACTTCGTCAAAACCTTCTCGTTCAAATTCTTACAACAATTTTGCCGATGACGAATCCTCTGATTCATCTGCGGCAAACACGACGGATGCTTGCGTGATACAAGGAAGCTTTCCCAGTGCTGAACGCATACGAATAAGATGGGCTAAACCAACGAAATATCTAGACATTCCCGGTGATGAAAGTGGCCGACGAAGAGTGGGCGTTGAAGACAGTAAAGGAGAGATGACTTGCATAGTACGCGGCAAAGGAACAAGCTCAAGCAATCCTCAAACTGAAGGTGTCTTAATGCACGTCGAATATAAAGGACAATGTCAGGGAATATGGTTCCCTGGTGTTGCAACATTGCTTGGCCTGGATGTGGGCCTTGAGGCCAAAGGATCTGACGTATCATGGCCCCATGGTTATCCGAACAAATGGGAGGTTTCTGGCGCAGCTGGCTATACCGGCTTTGAGACGGGTTCTTCGAGTGAACATTCGGCAGTGAGTACTAGGACGACATCATTGGACTCAAACGGACCTCAATCTCAACCTTCACCTTCGTCTCTAAGTATCGCAGTCCAAGATTCCGTACCAGGTTTTCTCGCGGCGAGAACTAATTCATCAAGCTCGTCGTTACTGCGTGCCCCCTTCCTGTATCTAATGTCGGCGAATATTCCTTTGAAGGATCGACAGCCACCTTACCTTCGTCGAATTTATCACCATCCGAGACTCCATCTTCAATCGCATCACTCGCAACTCAATCGCATGCCGATTTATCGTTGCCTAGTCCTACACGCCCTGGTTCTCCTATTACGCTTCATCTCAATATGAATGAGTTGCAAACTCCTATCAAAAACATTTTCACTTTTACTATCTCAGGGACTATTCTTATAACTCCAAGAACGGTCTTGGCGCGCCTCAATGGGTCTACGACATCTCTCCAAGGAAAGCCCGCTGATCTGGAGCCCATAGTACTGCCTCGGTTTACTGTCCTCGCCGCAGATACTGAGTCTACATCTATCGTGATTCGCAATGAAGTGGATGGCGCATCGGTCGAAGTCTTTAACCCCACAGGAGACATTCAACACGATCCGCAAACCCGAAAGACAGTACTCCAGAAAAACGGGTTTACGAGGTGCAGCGAAGATGGTGCGAGGATAGTGCTAAAATACTTTGACACGCTTTACCCCGTCATTATGAATTCCAGCGCGCGACCTCCTACTCGTCCGCGGACACCTAATAACAACCTATCCTATGTCTCATCCAATTCGCCCAACCCACGAACACCCCATCTCATGCGCAGTAAACCCAACGGACCCTGCATAATTCCTTCAGTGTTCGTGACGGTGACACCGCTTGCACCTAACGTCAATATTTTTCCTACCGGGTACGCTGTCAGGGTCACCTTGCAGACACCACCACTAGTGGATTCCGGATGGCTTCAGTTTGGCATAACATGCGGGTCGCCAAATTTTCATCATATCGCGGATTCTGGTAAAACACATTTGCACGGCAAAGTGCACACTATCTGCGCTAGCCTTGATGGCGTCCCTGTTAGATCGGAAACTATCAAAACAGGCTCAGACATTACGGCTGGAGCCGCGTCTTTCGAGGAGCTGGGTGGCAAAGAATGGATCTGCTGGGTTAAAGCTCATGTTGGATCCTCGGTTGGCGGGTCAATGGTGATAGATTATATCGTCAAAGAGAACCATGCACTTTCTGGGAAGGACGCCAAAAATGTAGCGAAGTATCGGCACTGGAGATTCTCCTACCGACTTTCTTCGTGTCTGTCGCACGATTAGAGGTATATGTGGACTTTATCCCCGGTAAGTGCTTATTTTCTCATGTTTCAAAATCTATTAAACTGAAGTTTACTTAGGCCTCGATATCAGTTCTCTGAGTTCCAATTTTGATTATCATTATGCACTGCCTGATGGAAATCGGCTGCTGCGCTATTCGGTGGAAGAATATAGCAAGCCAGAGCTATCGTTGATGGTCCAAAAATCCACGGCCAAGCATGCCCCCCTCGGACTGAAGTGGTACTTCATCTCCACATGGTCTATTCTTTTGGTTGCATTTTGTCTCATTTATCAATTAATGGACAACATGCGCCGATTACACAGAATCAGCGATGGTAATTTCGGTCAGATCGAGTCATGGCCAGATATCCCTGTTGTGACTATCACTAAAACAATCTACGCAAGTACAGGCCTCCGATGGCCTGGCGAGCCGCCCATAGAGACGTCGAATGTCATTTCATCTGAAATTACGCCAACCAGTACTGCGCCATCACTAATCCACACCCCGGTATCCCCTCTGAAGGACACTGAGCCTACGATAACGACCACGCCAATGACACGAAAATCTCACGAAGAGATCACAGAAGAAACATTTTTACAAAGGTGTCGCCACTATCTGTGCCAGAAACATATGGCTTGGTGCCTGTAGAGAATATCTTCTCATTTAAATGGTTTAATGGAGATGCCTTTAAGCATGCGCTCGAGGATGTCGTTGCTACTATGGATGTTGTTTGGGGCATCTTTAGAAAAGTCTATCACTATCCGCTGGATCCTCCATGATACTTGATATGTACTGTCCCTGTCAACAGCATATTTTTATCATGTTTTATGTTTAATCTATTTTACTGGCATATGTATGATCATGTAGTATGTTATCGTTGTAACATTTGTAAAGCACTGAGGAACTATTGCATCGGAAGTATTGAATGGGCTTGTTTGCCATTGATACTCGTCATTGAACAGTACTCGAGGTACTTTATTGGCAGAAAAATACACCTACAAGTAGTTAAACGTGGCGCCATAGCTAAGTGGTTACAGCGACAGATTAGAAATCTGTTCCTCTTTGAGGGCGCAGGTTCGAATCCTGCTGGCGTCGCTTGAATTCTGTAGATTGCATTTATGACAATTCTTTTGTACCCAGTGTAAGAAACTCGAAAAAGAGGACAAAGTCCGCTATTACCTGCCAAAGGAATTGTACTATGGCATGATATTTAGTATTTATTACAAATTGCTGACAAAAATCTTGAAATTTTTATCTATACATGGTGTTTGTTTACATCTATGTACTAGATTGCAACTAACAAATTTTATACATGCAAATGTTGAATTTACAAGCTGCTTTGCAGTATTTGAATTCAAACCGCGTTTGACACAAGTGATGGTCCACCAAGTCTATGGTAACATTATAGTGCTAATTCTAGTCACCCATAACATTCATATATTCTTTGTTAAATACCTTTTCATCGACGTAGCACTCCCTCAGTCCGTTGCACATGTACTGAGGTGAGTACTCACGTTTATTGTGTTCTATACTATTTTACTTACCATCCCATGTAGTTATCTTCTAATAGCAAAATACCCTGCCTTTGGCAGATAATACTTGTGGTTGCCAAAGGTAACTATGGGTCTATGTTTGAGCACAAAGACAATTTGACAATTCTGATTTTTTTGATTTTCAGTAGATGTAAAGATAATATATACTAAAGTAGATTTCCCAAATTTCATAATAGTAGGATTAGTGATCATCCTAGGTAACCCAAGGTATTGGATTTGACAAGCTGCTTGGCAGTCTGGACCAGATCGCGTATGGACTTTATCCTCATTTATTCCATGTTACATGATAGAACATTGTTACTTGTTCTTTGTTACATTGATATTTACTCTGCTTATAGTCTCTTTCTTCGATGCAGAACTCCCTCAGTCTGTTATCCACATACTGAGGTGAATATCTGGTCATCTTCTGGTTGTTTACACAGTCTTACTTACTGCTGCTATAGTTATTGTTCTATAGGTAGCCATCAATATACATTCAGTCCATTATCCATGTACTGAGTTATTGTTCTATAGGTTATGGGCTCCAAGAAAGTTTGAACTCACAACATTCATAACTACCGTTCACCAAGTGACCTTACTCAGTGCTATCCTATTCCTCATCATCTTCTGTCAACAAAATGTCTTCTACTATAAAGCTAGGTGGCGACTTCATGAAAATCCCCAGGCTCAATGAAGCAGGCAAGAACTGGGTGATCTACAAAGCCCATTTCCTATGGTCCATTGGTGCATGTGGCAAGCTCAAGCATGTGGATGGCAGTGCGGTTGCACCTGCTGATCCGGTCGCTCATACTGTCAATCAGATCTTGACCTCTGAGGAGGAGACCCTTGATGCTGAATGGCAGAAGGCGTTGAAGATCTGGAATCAAGGAGAAGCCATCATTAAACAACAAATAGCTTCGACAATATCAGACTCACAATTCATGAAAATCTGCGGCAAGGAAACCACGTACGATATCTGGGAAGCTCTTGTGGGGGACTTCGAGAACAAATCCAGGATGGTCTCAGTGGATCTGTGACACCGGCTCCAGCAGGAGCGATGCGCCCGAGCATGGAGACGTTCAGGCACATTTTAGCAAGCTGCACCTGATGCGCGAAGAGCTAGCTGCCATAGGACAGCCACCTTCCAAGGACAACTTCTATGCCATCATCATGGGATCCCTCCCATGTTGAAACTATGTGACAGCACGTGACATGCACGTGAACGTTAGCGTTACACAGTGCACATGACTGAAAGGTTACACGTGAATATGGCATAATTATGGCGTGCTTTATAGCACATGATATGCACATGATATATGTTTCCTAATATATGCAATATGTAAATATGCACAAAGTATGTAGAAACGTATATAAGTAGCGTAGTTCTGCCCCTAATAAATAACGAAGTTCCTCACTTCAGTACAGCGCTCACTACGCACTTAAGTACATACATACAAGCTTACAGGTCAGTAGTATATGGGTTCGAGTAGGTAACCATACCACTACGTATATAGCCTCGATAGTAGTTACTATATTATTGCAACATCCCATCCCTATACAACCCTTACATCTCTGCTGTCAATGCAACATCCAGTGTCATTGGCACCACTCTCTCCACCGAACAGCTGATGCATACTGTTACTGAGGAATTCGATCAAAGGTCTCTTGCTACCAGAAGAAGCAAGAAGGAGAAGAATATCACCTTCTATAGCAATGAAGGAGGGTCTAAGGATGCTGGTGGGGGAGGATGGAAGGGAAGAAGGCCTGGTGGAGGAGGTTCGAGCTCTCAAAGAACATCAAGTGCTTCAACTGCAAGAAGAAGGGCCACTACAAGGCCAATTGTTGGGCTGAGGGTGGCAGTCGAAGGCAAAAGAAAGCGGGGGCAACAATAAGGGGAAGGCAAAGGACATGGCAGCCAATGCCAAGGATGGTGATGATGAAGGGGCGTGGATGGCCATGTCAGCCTCAGATGACGAAGTTTGACGTTATCTCTGATGGGGAACTCTCCTCAGTCCCCAGCCTCACACTGTCTGATGAGGACATCCTCAAGCTCCTCTCCTCAAGCTCAGAGTGCGACTCCGACATGTACATGCCAGAGCAAGGTGATGAATGGGAGGGTGATGACAATGACGAGCTATGCAGCCTGCAATCAGTATCGGGTTGTGACTCTGATGACAACAATGTGGATGATGTGGAGGTGACAACAATGATGTGCCTGACCTTGAAGGTGCATCAGACTCAGAGGATGAGGGTGAGGAAGAGGAGGGGATGGATTTAAAAGAGTCTACACACCTTCCTCGTGGCTTGTAAATGCCCTAAACAATGGTGACAAAGCCTACACCTCTCACACCACAGCCACCCTAACCAACCAACAGTCCCTTGTCGACATGGATCTCTATGACTCTGGAGCCACTTGCCATATGTCAGGATATCACCATCGATTCACAAATTTTGTTGAGATTGAGCCCAAGCCCATCACCGCAGCCGACAAGCATCAATTTTACAGTAGCTCAAAAACCATCCCAATGTTTGGCACTTTCTCACTAATTGTTTAATAACTTGGGAACTAAATTATGTAAAAGTCTGAAAATATTATATGTTATAGTTTAACATGTGACTAACATATTTCTCACCAAGGTCACATGATTTTAACAAAAACTGATTAAATAATAGAATTTACAAAATAATAAAACATTGGGACAGTTTTTTGACCCTATAAAATAATAGCTTTACATGCTTGTAGAAAGCCAAATTGCTTTGTATAAATTGTGAGAAAATTAAGCAAGGTCATGTGACACTATTTGTACACATTTGCAATGTTGAATTCAAGTTCAACCATCTTTCTCTTTAACCACCACATCATGAAGCCTGTGACACCTTCTCAGTACAATTCTGTCCTCAATCTTCTTGAAGAGGGCTATTCTCTTTGTCAAATAGAGTCTAAAACTGGTTTGGGAAAGTCTACTGTTGGAAGAATCAAGAGGGAAGTGGATGCCAACAAAGAAAACCCCAAAACAACAAAGGTGGACATCCCTCTAAGCTTACTCCCAAGGATAAACAGGTTCTTTTTCGTCAAATCAAAACAGGAAAGCTGGACAATGCTGTCCAGACAACACACCTCATCAATGATGCTATTCCCTCTCCTGTTTTTGCCCAAACAGTCAGAAATGCCCTCAAAGAAAACAACTTCCGCTCTGTTGTTAAATCAAAACGGCCCCTCCTCAAGGCTATCCACAGTCAAAAACACCTAAAATTCGCCCCAGAATCATGTTGGCTGGACTGTGGAGGATTGGAAAAGAGTACTCTGGTCAGATGAAACAAAAATCAACAGGATTGGCTCAGATGAAAGGGTCTATACATGGAAACCCAAGGGTGAAGCAATCTCAGATAGAACAATATCACCAACTGTCAAGCATAGAGAGGGCAACAATCTCATGGTATGGGGTTGTATGGGATAGAATGGTGTTGGAACACTCACTGAGGTTGAGGGAAGATGAATGCAGACCAATACTGTGAAATTTTGGAGCATGGGGTGGATGAAAGCTTTGACAACTTGGAGATGGCAGAGGGAAAAGGATTTTTCAGCAGGATTATGACCCCAAACACATCTCCAAAAAGCTCAAGAATGGTTTTTGGCCAATGATGTTGAAGTTATGGAGTGGCCACCCCAATTCCCTGATCTCAACCCCATTGAACACCTTTGGGTTTACCTCAAAAGGCAAATGAACACCTATGAGACACCACCCAAAGGAGCATTTGAATTGTGGGAGAGATTGGCAAAGGAATGGACTTAAATACCTTCAGAAACATGCCAAAGGCTTATAGAAAGCATGCCAAGGAGAATGGAGGCTGTTATCAAGGCAAAGGGAGGCCATACTAAGTACTAGATAGAGAGTCAAAAAACTGTCCCAATGCTCTATTATTTTGTAAATTCCATTACTTAATCAGTTTTTGTTAAAATCATGTGACCTTGGTGAGAAATATGTTAGTCACATGTTAAAATATAACATATAATATTTTCAGACTTTTACATAATTTATTTCCCAATTTATTAAACAATTAGTGAGAAAGAGCCAAACATTGGGACGGTTTTTTGAGCTACTGTATGCTATAGGAAAGGGGGATATATATGTCAACATTCCAAACGGCAACAACACAGTCACAAAGCAGTTGCTCCATGACATCTTTTATGCACCTAGTATGAGTGTTACCCTCCTATCCATCAGCCGCATCGTGCAGGCCGGATCCACTGTCATCTTCTCAGGCTTGAACTGCAGGATTTTTGACAACAATCGCGAAGCCGTTGGGGACGATTGAAGTCCAGAGCGGGCTTTATCGAGTGTTCACTGCTTGTCCAGAGGCAGCTGGCTACGCAGGGTGAATGGTGGAAGTATTGACAATAGACAAGCTGTATCGTCGCTTGGGGCACATCAGTCATGATGTGGCTTGCAAGTTCGGTCAAAAAGGGCATTGGCATTGTGAAGGGTGTGGAATTGGATGAGGACAGCAAACCGCTATTCTGCAAGTCCTGTGAATGGGGAAGGCACACAGGAAGGCCATTACACAGGAAAGGGTGGGTGAGCAAGTGACAGAGGTTGGGGAGGAAGTCCATTCAGATGTGTGGGGACCCGCACCTGTCAAAACCATCTACCACAAAGAATACTTTGTTAGCTTCACAGATGACTACAGCCGCTACACAAAGGTGTACTTACTGGGTACCAAGGACCAGACCTTCCAGTCCTAATTGCACTTTGAAGCCTGGCTCAAGACACAACATAATTCCATTGTGAAGAAACTGCATAGCAACAGAGGTGGGGAATACCTGAGCGATGAATTCTCAGATCATCTGAAGGCAGCAGGAACAGTCAGGAGGCTTACTGTACACAATACCCCAGAATACAATGGTGTTGCTGAACGCCTCAACTGCACACTCCTTGACAAGGTCCGGCGCCATGCGACGCCGACCTTCCCAGGTTCCTCTGGGGGAAGCCCCAAACCATGTGGTCTATTTGAAGAACCGTACAACAACTCGAGCATTGGGTGATGCCACACCCTATGAAGGCTTGCTAGGTCACAAGCCCAACCTTTCGAACTTGCATCGTTGGGGGTGCAACGTGTGGGTGCATGATACAAGTGGGTCAAAGTTGAATGGAAGGGCAAAAAAGGGGAAGTGGATGGGGTATGATGAGGAAAGCCATGGTCACTGGGTTTATTATGCCAAGAAAAGATTGGTCCTGGTGGAGCGGAGTGTGAGATTTGTGCCTGAGGAGATTGTGGTGGATCACATACCACTTGAGGGGGAACAGAACAAACCCAACTCTGAGGATCTCAACAACGTCAAGTGCCACGTATCCATGCAGCCCAACCACCCTGTCCAACCCATCGAGCCTGAAGAATCATTGAGGCAAAGTACCTGTCTACAAAAGAAAGCTCCTATGTTAGAAGTATTTGGGAAGGCATTGCAACAGCAAGCAACTGACTGTCCGCTAGCCAATTCCCTCGAGGACTCCAGATCATCCCAGAGGTGGAAGATGTTGAGGTGCAGGAGGCTGGTGATGAAGGGCTACTGGCAGATGCATGGGACATTGTTGAGGGAATGGATTTTACGATGGCAACAGTGCCAATGGATGCTGCTGAGGGTTTGAATCTGATGTATGATGAGGCGAAGAAGAGATCCGACTGGCCAAAGTGGGAAGCTGTGATCAAAGCAGAGCTTGCATCGCTGGAAGCGAACGGCACCTGGAAGATCGTTGAGCACCCACCCCATGCCAACGTGGTTGGAAGTAAATGGGTCCTTCGTATTCAAGAAGAACACAGCTGGCAAAATTGACAAGTACAAGGCCAGGCTTGTTGCACGTAGATTTACACAAATCCATGGTGTGGACTACACTGAAACCTACATCAGGGAAAAAGGGATCTGCCCTGAGAATGTCTTAGGTAATTACAACCTTTATAAAGCACATTTAGCACTCTAGGCTGCTTTGGGACATCTTTGTGGTCTTTGGATATAGTCTGATTCCTCAAAGCTTTCTGCAGTCTTTGCAAGATTTCAAGTTTCTCTGAAGCTCTCTATGAGTCTTTTAAAAATTCTAAATTACCACAAAGCATTCTTGAAATTTATGAGTATAGCATTATCAAATTTTAGATAAGAATAGGGAATGGCATGGGTAACCTCTGAGTATCTCACACTATATCCATACCCGTACCCATGGCAAGCCCTATCTGCAACCTGGCGGGGTTACCCAACAAAACGAGCCCAAAAACAACCTGAACAGTTGAGAAATGAGGGAGATAGATCAGAAACAGTGAATTTCACTGCTTCCTTTCTATCTCACTCAATTCTCAACCGTTTAGAGACATTCTAGCTCGTTTGAAATCTCACATATATGGAAATCGTTACCCATACCATTACCCGTGCGTACCCTTACCCGTAACCCGCACAGGCTCAAAAACCCGTGCTATTCCTTAGATAAGTACATAGCTAATTTAATAAACTATGTCTACAACATGATATTTAAAAGATAATGGAATGAGACAGGGGAATAGGGCCTGGTGATTGCAGAAAAATAATACCTGCATGGTAAAGAAAAGATATGCAAAAAGATAAAGTCAATTTGAACCTAGACAACAGCACAGGTTCGGGTATTCTGTATGGGTTAATAGTCATATATCGTGCAGATACAATTACGGATAAAAAAGTCTATTTTCCCCTTCAAAATGAGTCTAAAAATGTAATTTTTAAACCAAAACTGAGTAAGTTACAGCTAATTTTGTGCAATGTATTAAAATAGACCATATCTCAGTCATTTCTGGCCTGATTTGGCTGTTTTTGAACTCTATTTGATCAGTAAACATGCACAGATCATGGGTATGGTACTACATGGGTTGGATATGGATAATAGGGCTGATATGCACAGGAATACACATGCTGTTGCCCTTGAAAGCAAATAAATAATGTAAATCACATGACATTCTCCATTTGTGCTTTTGTTTACTTATGCCATTCCTGGCGAAGTGAACTCCTTTCAACACTCCACCACCTACCACATTCTCACATCTCTGTTTAGTGCTTGGATAAACTGAAAGATATGTGCTACCACATTCTTCTCACCAAGCACTGTTGCTATAAATCACCCTGCCCTTAGTACAACTTAAACAAGATGGGATGCATTTTGGTTGTGACAATATTTCTAAGGGATGTGACCAAATCTATGAGACACGTCTCGTAGCTCTGGTCACATCACTTTTCATATCAGTTTTGGGAAATTCTCCCACGCATCATGTGATAGATTGAACTTCTGTGATTTGTAGGCAACAGCACGGGTTCAGGTATTTTGTACGGGTTAATAGCTGGTTATAGTGCAGATACAATTATGGATAAAAATTACCTCTACCTGTCATCCCCAAACAAGTCCAAAAGCATAAATTTTGAGCCAAAACTGAGTGAATTATGGCCAATTGTCACATGCAATGCATTAAAATAGACTATATCTCAGTCATTTCTGGACTGATTTGGCTGTTTTAGACTCTTTTTGATGGGCAAAATGCGCGATTCATGGACATGGTATTGCACAGGTTGAGTATGGATAAAAGGCTGATATATACAGAATACCCATGCTGTTGCCTAGTGATTTGCAAAGTTCAACTTCGTTCTTGGTTCACCACCACCACCACCACCACCACCACCACTGTTCCCTTGCCCTCATAATTGTCAATGATGCCCAATGTTGTTGATGCCATTTTCACTGTCCCACACTCACTGCGCTAATACTAAAGTGACTGACATTCCCATTTCTATAGTAAAGCCAACACCACCTGATGGTAACAAGAACTGGCAACAGTGCTCATGTAAGTGCATAATAACGCAGCTCAGTAAAGTACTACAATTACCCTCTCCACCACCCTCTATCGCTAATCCATAACCAAAACCCCCGAGTGTACTATGCCATGCTTGTTCCGTCATGGTAGCAACTGAGTATCGACTAGCTCATCAAACACCATGCCATCCATCTGCACAGATATGCTCTGTCCATCCCTTGCCTTTTTTCTTTTTGCTAACAACTATACTTTCAACAGACCACAGAGGATGGCTCGCAGTCCAATTGTCTTTCTCATCTGGTGTGTCCATGCCCCCTACCCTACACTCACAATCACCACCACTGTTCTGTCTTTCACTATTATGAATAGAAATGCTAAATCCTGAAAGTGGGTATACCAGTCTCT